>JAHFWJ010000068.1:1200000-1800000 GCA_028555115.1 Himalopsyche japonica | reverse complement strand
TGGTCACTTTAGGTATGAAGCCTTTAAGACAGTTCTGTTGCATCCGTGAAATAGAATACCAGAAGATACCCAACGGCGAAACCCGGATCGTTCGTGACAAAACATGTGGAATCGTACAGAGTTTCAACAATTAAAATTCCATGAATCCGATATCATAAAAATATGATGTATCTTTGAAAACTTTCATATTTCTACCTTGTCAGGTTTGAATTGTATTGTTATTGGAAAACTCTAATTTCATCAGTGTCCAAGGAATTCCACGACGATTATTCAGCTTCTTGCGTTGTAGACGCTACACTCTAATTATTGTATTATAAATAGGTCACCATTTGGTGAGCACGTTCTCCAGAGCACGTGGATTCGTTAGTTGACGCGACATAGTCACTCATAAAATTCATAATGGCGAGAGTGACGTCTCAGTTTAAATGTGTGTAAATAAATAATAATATTGCAGACGGCTGGCGGTGCGCGTACTTTTGTATTGTGGTAGGTCTGGACATTTTTTATGCTCCTTGTAACATAATATAATAACACGGATTCAATTTGTATGCGGCACACTGATGAGGTATAAGGGTCAGCTCGGCGCAAGTGGAAATTCGTTTATTTTATAACAACATATTTGTGTTTTATAACCACGCCTTTGTGACTCAAATTATAACTAATAATATCGACTGAGGGTGTTTGATGGAATTTCAATATCAAATTTGAATTGTTACGTTAATATTATTTGTCGTAAAAACCCTTTCAAAAATGACTCATTCACAAAATCTTTAATGAAAATGATTTTGTTTTAGCTGCCATTTACTGCTTGTCTAGGGTTGTGTGTTGTTTTTCTATAATTAATAACTTTGGTTTATAGATGGTGCTACGTGTTTATTTTACGTCAGTTCTGTTGCATCCGTGTGATAGAATGCATGAAGATGCCGAAGGGCGAAACGCGGGTCGTTTGTGACAAAACATGTGGAATCGTACAAAATTGCAACAATTCAAAAACTTTAATTTATGTTCGAATAAGCTACATTTTATGAAAAAAAACATTCAATATTTTAACAATAGACAATTTTAAATGTTTAATTTGTTGAAACTTTGTATCTCGATATTTTGAATGTGTTACGGCTACCCGTAACATCATTCATTCAAAGGTTTGTATCCTCTTACAAAACTGCGGAATGGTGCGTGAAAAACGAGCGACTCCGAATACTTTTTTGATTAGACGATTTTTAAGAAAATTTAAATGAACAATTTGCCGAATTCGTTGGATTATCCTTAATTTAATGTATGTAATAGGAAAGGTAGAAAAAGACCTGACAAAATAAACATTTCTAGTTATTCTTTTTAAGTTCTAGTTGTGATTTTTTTAACGACTCTACAGCTTTAAGCAATGTAAAACGAAATCAATCATAAGAGACTGTCAAATTTGAATTGTTGTAATTTTGTACGATTTCACATGTTTTGTCACAAACGACCCGGGTTTCGCCCTTCGGCATCTTCATGCATCCGTGTGATGGAATGCCTGAAGATGCCGAAGCGCGAAACCCGGGTCGTTTGTGACAAAACATGTGGAATCGTACATAATTGAAACAATTCAAATTTTATATTGAAATTCCATCAAGCACCTTCAGTCGATATCATAAATTATATCAACAAGAGACTGTATCTGAAGGCAGGTTTAAATGAATAAATTTATAAAACAATTGAAAACTACAAACCACTAATGAGTTTTAATTAACGATATCGTCTGACACTGCTTGGTATAATTTCTATATTGAATTTAAATTGTTGAAACTCTGTACATTTTCTCTAAGGTAATCATTCACAACCTGGGTTTTTTCACCTATCGCAATTATCATTTTTTTTAGTCCTACATCATGGGTATATTTTCACAGTCAAAACAGACACTTATCAAAATGGTGTGAAGCCGAAACACACCCACTATTATTAAAAACGATATGTATGGCTATGTAAATAATAAGAAAATAATGCTTCGTACTATTTTCATAATTTAACATATTTAAAATAATTTTCAAAACTGGACGAGCAATACTCGCGATGATTGAAATCGGTTCTAATCTAGATGGTAAAAAATTGTGGAAATAGTACAAACAACAGTTTTTATTATTTACGTATAAAATTGTTAGTAGTATATACAAAAAAATGAGATTTTATTATCGAAGTTTCAGTAAAATATATAAGTTTATTAGGTAATCATAAACAATGTCGTAATGAATAAATTATTGAAATATTCTTTTCGCTCACACAATAACTCTTACAATATTTTACTTAACATTGTTAGCCATCAGATTTATGTAACAAGTGAATGTGGGAGGTTTATTTTTGGCGACAATTTATTAAATTTATCGTTGCCACACTAACGTAGTTGATTCTTGGCTATGGTTATTTTGACGAGGGCGAATTTTCACTTAGTAAAAATCCCACGCTTTCCGTGTAGACATAAATCGAATATCACTTCCTCTTGGGAAATCGCGTTATTTTCGGAGAAATCACTGTGCTTTCTTCTTAGCTGGATAAGCTTATTATGTTAATGAATAATTTTGGTCGAATTTATATTTTTTTTTGTATAGTTTAAATGTCTAAATCAATTAGCTTTCGTCATGAACACAAAATGTGTAATAAAATATCAGCTCCGTTGCATCCGTGTGATAGAAAGCCTAAAAAGCCTGCGGATTGTAAGTGACAATTCATCAATTCAAATTTGATATTGAAATTCCATCAAGCACTTTCAGTCGATATCATAATTTAAATAAATTATAAAATAAAATGTCAGTTCTGTTGCATCCATGGAACAGAAAGCCTGAAAATGTCAAACAGCGAAATACGAATCCTTAATGACAAAACATGTATAATCATACAAATTTTCAACAATTCAAATTCCATCAAGCATCTTCAAGTCGATATCATTAGTTATAAAAAAAACTCTATAATATATACCAATTTTTATAAAACCTCCTTTTTAGGCATAAAAGTGGGTTTCTAAAAATTTCTTTTTTTATTATTATTTTAAGCTTTCCCATATGCCTCGTTTCCCGCATTTGTGGGTTTTATGGTTCCTTGAAATACGTGGAATTGAGGTTTCACTGTTTTCTCATTCGCATAATTTTAGCTTAATATTTCACAAATAATAAAAGACCATGCATAGTACTATTAACGAAATTGTATAGTATCGAGATCAGGAACAGTCTCTCTCATGGCGAGAATTACCACCAGTTGATAATGCTCGCTAAGTGAACCTTTACTTCATTTGTATTGTAATCGCTAATTAATGCTCGCGATTAACGAAACCAGTTCTAATTTTAATATATATATATATAAAAGAGTAATAAACTCTGTATTTTGTAACAAATTAAACATTTACATCTATTATTAACTTGATTTTTTTATACTATATGATAAATTCGCAAATTATAGAGCAATGTGAAAACTCTCTAAAGTTACTGATTTCATTGTTAAGATTTTATTTTGCGGAAAATTACTGCGGTTTTTAATGACTGTAATAATTCTATAATAAGAAAATTTAACAGACTTCATTCACAACAGTTATAAAGCGTTTGAGATATCTGTGTTTTCCTGTCGGGTGTTTAAAGTATGAAACACTTTTGAAGTGTCAACGCTTTTTTTTTGATTTTGAGAACCGCACACGACTTTATTTAAAATTTGTGAGAATATTTCTAGACAAAACAGTATTTTTTTTTGTTATTCGTGTTCTTTTGTACAGACTCACATTTTATCGATAATTTTTAAGGAAACTGTAAAGAAGATCTAATGTACGATATCGTTTGAACGTGTTTGATTAAATTTTCATAAAAAAAATAATTTTGCATAGCTGAAAATGTGTACAATTCCACATGTTTAACCGCTCATGACACGAGTTTCGCCGTCAACATCTTCAGAAATTTTACTATAATTAAACATTTGAATAATTTAAACAAGATTTTGCCATTGACAAGGTGATCTGATTTTCATTTTTTCTAAAATATAGTTTCTGTTTAATTTTTACTTTTATGGTGTTATCTTTCCACCTTTCCGCGTAAAGGTATTGTATTTTAATAATCAACTTGTTTTTTATACTATTTTTATCATTTTTATTTTTTCATCACTTGATAATGCTAGCGATGAGCAAAACTGGTACTGATCATAAAATAAACTGTGAAAATAGTAAAAAAAAATAATTTTATTACTTTAAATGATATGTATTTTTAACTTATTCACACAAAACTTTTGAGTTTATAATGGCAAGGAATACAAAAAGAATGGTTTAAGAACTAAAAATAATTATCAGGTAATCATATATCTAAATGAAGTAAAATTCCGTATTTCCTTGATTGTAAGACCCACCGCCATTTTAATATACCATTTAAAAAATGCAAAAAAACGTTATTATACAAATTAATTCATTATGACTATAAATATTTAAAAAAATGATATAATACACGAGTCTAGATAGTTCCAAAACAGTCTTCAGAATTTTCATCCAAGCAGTATAATCTGAAAATTTTAAATCCATTTTCTAAAAAGTCTAGTTTGTTCAAAATACCCTCTGTTTTTTCCGATATTCGATCGGTCATAAATATATTAGTTTGTAACCAGCTTAAGGTAAATCTCAAATTTTGCTTAATCAATGAACCGCAGTATCATACGACCGTTCTATTCAATTCATGGAATTATAAATGATGAAAAAAAAAGCAATTTTCTACGGTTCAGTTGTCATAAAATATCTATTTGAGTAGAGTTTGAGACAGTTCTCCAAATTTTTATATTCAAATAATACAACAAAATGTTTAGTACTATTTAGATTTTTTCAGTTATAAAAGCACAATGCTTGGAACTATTTCCAATATTTAAAATTATTATGATCAGGACTGGTTTCGTTTATTGCGAGTATTTTAATTTATCTAGATATGATGAGAATATGTTAGGTTGTGATATCACTATAACGCAATCTAAAACATGTTGAAATACTGTATCGTTGTGTCTTGAACACACAATTGTTTTGGTGTTATAACGATAAAATATTTGAATTTAGAATAATGTGATAAATAAAGTCAAACGTAACATAACATCATCATACTTTGTTGGGTGTCTATTAAATCTATTCATGCTCTATGGTATTCTGCTTGAGCTAATGAACTGTCATTTTATATGCGAATTATTTATCTTATAAAATTAAATCGGGTAGGATTGAAAGAATAATTTAGGTTTTCTATGAAAGACTAAAAATTCGCTGCCGTTTTTAATTATTTTTTCTGTTGATAAGTAAAAAAAATGGTGGAAACTGAGATAATCAGAAAGTGAAATAGATAGAAAATTATATTTTTTAAGTTTTCCATACTAAATATTCGTCAAACGTCAAATATAAGAAATATAACTGTAGAATGCTGGAGTTATCAGGATTAGTTATGTGGTATTTTAACACAAAATCAGTTTATATACAAAAAAAGATGCAACGCAACCTTTTTGATCTGTCTGAATGTCTGAATTTTGAGTCTGTCAACATATTTTAAAAAGATTTTTTTTATGTTCAAAAATATCTAATGTCAAAAATTACGTATAAAAATTATAATTATAACAATATATTAACGTGTTTACTGCCGGTAGATTTTTATACAAGCGTAAATTTCTTCGAAAACTCATTATCTAATAGCGATGATCTTTATATCAATAAAAGATTAAGGCTAAACAATTGATCACGTTTAAGGATTTTATCATAATTTTAATCAATGTCACCTTATGTGTAACATACTGCATTATTTAAACAGTCGAAAAAGGCTAGATATCGTGTGTTTATACGTGACGAGTTAACACGTCGTATCTCTAGGGCCAGTTTTGTGAGAATGGAAGGATAGAACATTGTTATGGCTAAATGAACATTGAAACGGATCCATTTTTAACACCATACATTGAACACGGTTAAAAAATAGCAATGTATTTTAATTCTACAAAATTTATAAGATAATAGTTAATAGCTATTTCGGCTCACGCCTTCATCAGAAGTAAAGCTTTCAACTATTTATCTTATAAATTTTGTAGAACTAAAACACATTGCTATTATTTCACCGTGTTGTAACGGAGTTCTACCAAGTAAATGCTAATTCAATCAATAAATCCATACATTGATTTTTAAGCTGTCCTTGCGCGAGACCCGAGAATTCCACGACCGGAGAGAATGATGTTGATTATATAATATATAAATTATTCATACATTTAAAAACATTTTCTTTGGTTTGTTGGTGTCTAAAATGTTGACAAAACCATATATTCGTGTTTCATTGTTTAACGTTTTTTTAAATACGACTATCCCATCCACCTCGATGTCCTTTTTCGTTTCGTGGCAGGATTAAAAGAAAGCTTAGCCGGGGATAACATGCCTGTGTTTATTTCTAGTGAGTATTACACGTGGGTAGATGTGACTGAGCCTGTGACATTTGATATTTGCAATAGTAGCCCTTTGTTACATGCGAATAAAGCTCTTTCGATTTGCAAAATAAAAATAAATTGAATCGACGCCCGGGTGAAACCATACTTTGTTAATATTACATACATCGATCATTTAAGTTACCTGGAAGCGTTATTTTTAGACATATCTTTTATACAATTGTTAGGTTTCTATCGTAGATCGTCATTTATATTTCACATTAGTGTCTAAGTAGTATTTATATATTAATATTAAATTGTATCTCGATATTTATTAAAGATACACGAATATAACCTTATAATCTAAATGTCAATTGTAAATAATTCTAATTTAGTAAATGATTGTTTGGAGCATTTTCAATAACAAAAAATAATTTGGTAAGCAACGCTTAACTTTTTATTATTTAAAAATGCGAAAAATTGTGTGGTTTTGTATTGATTTATTTGTATAGATAACAGTAACAAAAATAACACTATAAAAGTTAAGTACTATTGTAATTTTTGATTATTGTTAAAAAAAAATATTTTAACTTGAGGAATTACAATAAAAAAATATCCTGAACTAATTGATAATCGAAAGTTCGATAGGAAATAAGTTTTATTAATTCGATTTGATTCGATACGTTTTTCCCCCCACTAACGACCCGGGTTTCACCTTTCGGCATCTTCGGGCATTCTATTACACGGGTACAACAGAACTGATAGTTATTTGTGCTGAAGATGCTGAACGGCGAAACTTGGATCGTTAGTGTTTTGGACATTTTTATCTGTTTGGAACTGTACAAAGTTTCAACAATTCATATTTAAAAATGAAATTCAATCAAGCACCTGCAGTCGATATCTTAAATGGAAATATCCACATGTTTAATCACTAACAGTCAAGTTTTCTTCTTTTTGGGATATTATTCCTTGGTATTTCCAAAAGACGTATGCCCTAGAGCAGTGGTCGGCAATCTTTTAAGCGATTGAGTAAAAAAATAATATTTTGAAAATTCAATTCTATGAGGGATAAAATTTTAAGATGTTATATATATTAAAAGAATATCATCATATTTTATTCGCGGATAATTCGAAATGTTGTTGTAGGTAATTCAATTACGCGTGAGTATTAGGTTGCCGACCTGCACCTAGAACTTACCGAACTCCGAACCGGGTCATAAGTGACGATGAATATCAAAATATACAAAGTTTACCTTTAAACACTCGACTACAAAGACAGTCAAATATCTAATATATGTAATAATGTTTTCATTATTACTCTAAGGGCACATGTTATCATTATTCGTTGAATCAGGGGTAGCTTTGTGGAATATTATTTTTAATAAAATCAGTTTGAAGATGCCTTTCAAAGAAGCGAAACACGTGACGTGATTAGTAACTTTACTAAAAGCAATAGAAAGTTAGTTATTTTATCATTTATTAATTGAAAAAAAAACGGTTAATTAATATATTATAACTGACGACTTATTAAGTTAAGCAGTGTTGAAAAATTTATGGATTGAAGTGAAGTTATCAAATCGTTAGGTTAAGTTTTAATTGTATCTGTATTGTTTTTAAGCATAAAGTTTTTTTTTCAAATAAAGCGGTCACTTGTAAATATAGAGAGAGGAGTGACACGGTGCAAGTTTTATCAAAAGTTGATAGTTGGGCGCTTGCATATTACAACATATTTTTTTCATTTCCTTCACAATATCGAGTGATTAAAAACTGGATCTTGAATGTCTGCAAAGTAATTCTCATCATTGGATACTTAGCCTCAAACATATTTATGAATTTCATTATTTTTAATTATCGCCTCTTACATCATATTAATACATTGTAAATATTTTTTTTAAATATGTTGAGACGGTTGTTGGCAATGTGTTGACAGTATTAACAGTGCTTAAACTTTCTTGTAAAATATATTTTTTTGTTTCTTGATTGAATTGGTATTTAGTTTGTAGAACCCATTATAAAACGGTGATAAAAGAACAATGTATTTTAGTTCAACAAAATTTATTAGGTATATAGTTGATAGCTATTTCGGCTAATGCCCTCGTCAGAACTAGTCAGAAACAGTAGCTGGCCATCATTTTTTTCAATCATCATCATTTGATTTAATATACTGATTTTTAAATCTCATGCAGTAAATTTTATATCTGCATTTAATAAAGACACTTTGCACATTGATTTAAACGCTATTTCGTGATATTTGTGACGTCAAAAATGATATTAATTGAATTGGCATTTTCTTGGAAGAAATGTACATGAGTAAACGTACGTTATATATACAATAGATAAATAAATGTACGTTTGAACATTGTTCTGATGAGGTGTAAGCCGAAATAGCTATCAACTATTGTATATACCTTATAAATTTTGTAGAATTAAAATACATTGCTATTTTTCATCGTAATATAATTTTTGTTTTTAAATATTGTGTAATCTAATTTTTCCTGATAAACTCACGAGATTTAGGTTTTTTCTTGTCAGAATATTATTGGAATATAATAACTTAACAGGGAAAATGTTAATTGACAGTAAATGAAAAATATTTTTTACACCAAAGCTTTTTCAGCTGTGGTCAGCACTGGTTTAGATTATCGAAAATGTTGCTTATATTAATTGAATCCGTCGTTAGTTGTCAACGTATTAATAACGTTGAAGTTGCCATTTTTTTATTGGAAATACAATATTTTTCACGTCATTGAATTTAATTATTGACCTAAATCTTATAATAGCTCAATCTCCACTTCTGCATTTTGTTATGTTTGATGATACAATTATTTTGTATTTGATTTTTAGCGACAGTTTAATAGTAAATCATATAACCCAGTACAGATAACTATACTTCATGAAAATGAATATTATTTTTTAAAAAAACTAACAGATAAAAATATTCGGGCCTCCGTTATTTTCACCACTTTCATGGCAAAAGCTTAGAGTATAAGCATTTGCTATTTAATTTACAAAGCTCTATTAAAATACAATGCTTATCTATATAACCTACAACAATTTTGACATAGCGCCATCGGGATGAAAACTTAAATTATAGTTCAATCGATATGATTATAAAATAAATGTTAATTTATTTTGACAAATTTCTATAGTAATTTAAACCTGCTTTACTTCAATAAGAATATAAGTGATCGCGTAAATGGATTTGATATTTTTAAATATAATACAATTACGCGATTCATAGAAACCTTATGTAGTAAGCAATGAGATATCAATACATTTTTTTATTTATTATTACAGAATTCTATTATAATAAAATCAAGTTTATACTTACTTTTAAACTAAAAGTTGGTTGTATGTCGATGAATTGATTAGCTGTGATATTTTTTGTTCTTTTTTGGTTGGCTTTTCACTATTTTTCTTTCTCTATATATGTCGTGTGATTTTGAACTTTTAATTAAGCAGAATATAGTTTGTTATTATTAATTTTGTTGGTACACAATATAGCTGCTAATTTTGTTGATTATTTTCTCTTTTATTTTTTTTAACTGTTGGATGAATAGATGGGAAGTTTTTGAATGGTGAATGAAATTATTGTTAGATTTTTTTTTATAAATATCTTGAATTGTTATTTTACTGTGTTTTTTTTTTTGTGTTTTAAAAGTACTAAGTTGACGAGAAAAACCCTTGTGTTTGGATGCAATAATCACAGAATTAAAAAATAATGACTATGTGTTGGAACACTGTTCGAATGTTCGGAAAATAAAACTTTTACACGAGCGCGCGCTTTTCTCTGAACCGTTTGAAAGCTCGGCGTTCGACGTTTGAATCCGGCAATAAGAAGTGACGTCCGCCGGAGGTGATTTCCGACTGGCGATGGCGGGAGAATGGAGATCGCATGGCGGATAGATAAAATAGTCGGGCGGTGCAGTTTGCGCAATCGCCGACAGATCGCAGGAGTTCGTTTGTCACCGGCTCCGCTTGGTTCGGCGTTCGTCCGATGCACGTTTGAGTCTCGAACACCAAACAATAATAAACAAAACAATTCGTCATTCAGTGAGTCGTCGTACTTCACTTTTTAGGACATGACTACACATCTAAACAATGGACATCGTACATATGCACATACGTTAGAGAACAAATATTTACAATGTAGAGTTCTACACAGTTGTGACTGATTTCAAAGGGGGTTTCCCAGAATCCAATTCGTGATGGACATACATTTCTAATGAATTGGCATTTACTACTTTTAAGGTGTTAACTTTCACTTCTTGATGGTAAGGCATGGTATTTTAAATAATAAAAATACATTTTTCAGTACTTATTTCCACTATATATTTTTTGACCATTACCGGTTTTGCTCATCGCGAGCATTTACATCAGTTGATTTTGGTTCTGATCAAAAAGTATATTTTGGAAATAAGTACTAAACATACGTTTCTATTATTAAAAAAAAGCAAGTACTGGTTAGAACTCTATTATAACACGATGAAAAAATAGCAATGTATTTCAGTTCTATCTTCTAGTATAGCTATTTCGACTTACTCGCTCTGTATAGTTCTGATGAGGGCGTAAGCCGAAACAGCTATAAACTACTTACCTTGAATTAAATTTTGTAGAATTAAAATACATTGCTATATCTTCACCGTGTTACATTTTTTATTTATTATTTTCACAATAAAAACTTTAAAAAACAGAAGGAATCTTACGAGAATGAAAAAGAAATTTAAGATGTTAACTGTCACTTCTTGATAGTAACGCCAACAAACGAAAAAAGTTAGCCCCCAAAACGTGTTTACATAATCACTTTTAAGGTTTTGTAGTACTTATTTCCACAATATATTTTTTGATCTGGACCGGTTTCGCTCATCGCGAGCATTATCAACTCATGAAGTCACTGATCAGTTGATAATGCTCGCGATGAGCTAAACCGGTCCTGATCAAAAATATATTGTGGAAATAAGTAATACAAAATGTGTTATAAGGCTTTACATAGTTTTAAAAATATGTTTTCAATATTTAATATAAGCTACATAAAGCATTGAGACAAAAATAAGCGTGAATTTAAAATGATTTTAAACTAAAAACAACACATGTATGTACCAAGTATATTTCAACAATATATACTTCACCAACGTATTGGAACATGCAGTATAAAATTGCGAATAAAGTTATTACAAATAAAAAAATGCACTAAAACACTTGACCAATGAAGTGCAAAAAGTAGGGTACTTTTATTTTATATATTCAGTGTTATTTGTGTTTAAAAATATTATTTGATATCAATGCAAAACGATACGTAATTCTATCGGTTCACATATTTTTAAACATGTCCTATTGTTTTGATCTATTCCCTCGTTAAAACTATAGGGCTACAGGGCGTAAGCCGAAATAGCTATATAAATTGTTAATTCGGTAGAACTAAAATACATTGCTATTTTTCACCGTGTTATAATAGAGTTCTACCAATTCAATCAATATAAAAGTTCTATCGTTTAATGATTGTTATTTACAAATAAAAAAAATCAGTTAACCTAGTTCTAGATTCACCTAATGTTTCGATTTAGCTTAAAATTTACGGCTTTAAGGTGTTTTAACAATCTTATGTATTTAATCTGAATGATTGAAAGCCACACCAGCCTATGCAACAATCACGTTGAGTGATGAATTTACGAAGAAATTTTACGGATAATTAAAAATTAAAAAAATGTGTACAAAGGATTTATTATGATTCATCAAACTGGTATAAACGTATTCTTATATAATTAACACAACACAAAAAAACTGTAAATAAAATAATATAAGTAAGTCCCTGGGCGTCATTTTATTGTGGAATAGACAAGTGTGTGGCATCAAAAATATGGCGAATACTGTATGGGAAGTTCTGGCTAATTAACTTATCGAACCCTGGAGCCGTGTTTTGACGCGATAGACTAGCCCTTTAAAAATATTCAAATTGGTGATTAGCAATGCATTTAATAGAGGTATCTTGGGGGGTTTTTTTTATAACAAGACTCAAAACTGTTTATAATAGTCATATATTTAGTATTATCGCTTATGTAGGTATTGATATGAACAATCTTAAAGCACAATATAATTTATAATAAATATTATCAACTATTTTTCTTCGGTTTTGTTGTATAGGCTGCTTTGGTCCGTGGCGACTTATACATGGCATTTTTTTTGAAATGCTATAATAACAATACATTGCTCTTTCTGTAAAATTATCTATAGCTCTTTATTTTTCACGGTCGATTTTCTTTAAGCCTATTATTAACCGCTTTTCAAGCGATCACGCAGATATGCGTGAAAAAAAAGTATAGTTTCGGACGATCAAAAAAATACTAGAGATTATTTTTAAACGAAATTTATGATTTTAAAGACGGTGTGAAATTACGAGCAATCACCCAAAAACGCATGAATAATATTTGAATCATTTTGAAAAAGAATAAACATGTTCTCAATATTTATGTAATATTAACAAATTGTTGCAAATTATTCCCCCGGAAAGCGGTGAAATGTTGGAAGAGTTAAGTTTAGGTAAGTCGAAATTGAATTATGAACGGTTGCGCACCCATTTGCCAGTACGTCACTGGGTCGTTGCTCGTATCTGAATCGCACTGTTTAATAATCTCATGTTGCATTATGCAAAGGTTTATACTATTATTTTTTAAATATTTATACGCTATGAATCGGATTGCAAATTCGGCGCTTATGAATTGGGGCGAGGTGTATTTTGCGGGGCGATATTGGTCTGTGGCTCGTTGGTCGTTGGGATGTTTTTTGATGTTTAAAAAAGGTTTGAGATTTGGGCGTTGCCGCTTGTCGCTGAATAGTGGCACATTGATTGCACACTTTTGGCTATATTGTTAAGATATCTAGCTAAAATTCAGTGGCGGACCGTTGTGACATTCTTAAAAAAAAAACAATTATGGAATCTGAGATCAAATAAAGCTATTAATATTTTAATAATCAATCATTGTATCGTCATAGGAGATCACAAACTATTTTATGAATACATTTTAAAATTGAACAGAGCCCAGTTATATTCAATGTTCATCTTCAACGATCAGCTTAATTTCCTAATTATTTCTTGCTATATCCTTCATGTGAAATTAATTCTATGAATAGACAATCTCAAAGCTTTTTATAACATTTTTGTTTATTTCCATCATAACACACAAATTTAAATAAAAATGAGTTCCTTTAAGATTCAAATTACTCAATCGCATTTTGATGACGGTTGATTATTATTTACTGTAAAATCCTTTCATCAAAAAGTCATCTATATCATATTGTTATACACACCTATTGTTTCATTTAGAATTTTGAAAATTTAGTGTCACTGTGTTAAAGTAACAAGCTAGGCCGTTGGAACAGGAGAGAGGATGTGTTGTGTGCCTTTTCTGCACAGTTATATATAGATAAGCAAATGTTAGTTTAAGCATAGTTCTGACGATGGCGTGAGCCGAAATAGCTATCAACTATATTTGTTAAAAATAATTTTGTGGAACTAAAATACATTGCTATTTTTCACCGTGTTATAATGGAGTTCTACCAAGTGAATGCCAATTCAATCAATAAAGTAAATATTTGATTTGATAATCCATCAAGTTCCATTGCAGTCGAAATCACAAATTAATGTTACGGATGAAAATAAGACATTCGATCAAAATTATTACGAGGGGGGGATTTAGAATGTTATGTTTTTTTTCGGGATGACTTCTTTTTAATTATTACCATGCAGAAATTTCGGCCACGTACCCCCTTTGTCGATCGGAGGTGTTTAAACATTGGCAAAGAGTATGGCCGACAACAATAATTGCGGGGTGCAAGAAACACCCAAATTGCAGCAAACGGTGCGAGTTTTTTTTATTATGCATTTAATTCTCAAATAAATATGATGAAAATAAACGAAATGAATGCTGTTATGAGTTCACGGTAATGCCCGGTCAAACGGAGAAATAAGGACGAACCGCTGCGCATGGTGCAGGGATAGACAAGCCACCCAACGAAGGAAACCAAAATCATCACTCTTAAGGAGTTAACCGTTACTTACTTCTTGGTGAAAAATATAATATATTACTATTTACATCGTCTATTTTTAATCAGCACCGGTTTCCCTCATTGCGAGAATTATTAAATGATATAAACAAGCCTATTTATTAAAATTTTTGAATTGATAATTAACAGGTAAACAAAACCAAAGGTTTTGTTTAGATCTGAGAAAATAATTTACATGTAATCATACAACATACATATATTTAAATGAAGTAAATAATTTACAAACGGAATGTCATGTGTAATAATTAGTAATGAAAATTAAGTCAAATCTAAAATCTAACAAGAGGTCGTTAGCGAGAGTATCCCATTAGAAAGGGTTACCTTTAAATTGTCTTTTCAGTTCTTAAGACTTCGGTTTTGTAAACCTGTTAATTATTAATTATTATCTCGTTAATTTTGCATGAAAAGCGTTGTTTGTAATTTGCATTGTGTCAGATTATTGTATAATGATCGCGATGGGTGAAACCGTTCCTGATCATAAATATATGTTTATATTATTGGAAATTCCTTCATTGATTTAGTTACTTTCTTGGCTTATCAATCGAATATGAAGACACAATAATGACATTATATACTGTGTTATAAAGCTCTGCTATTTAATAAGCACGGTACATATTTTTTTTACAGTCATTCAAGTTATTTTTTATCAAATATGTTCGCGCCCAATGCGTAGCATATTATAGTCTTGTAATGAAAGCAATTCAGCACAAGTTTTTATATCAAAACTTAAATAAGTGGTGGTAAAGACAACACAATAAAAACAGATTTTTTTCTATGAGTATTCATTCTATCTTATTTACATTTGTTTGTATATTGTACGTTAATTTTACGGTGATCAACTCTGCATAGCGCTAATCAGCAAATATAAAAAATAATAATTTTTTGTCATGAGTAAAACTGTGCTTCAAATTGATTACTATACAAAATGTGTTTTTCAATTAATTCTTTTCTGGCCAACATGTGTTATCGTTTTTATGGTCAAACTTTTTCTCTAATAATCTTTTGATTGATATGACGTTTTCCAAAATATTTCGAAAAATACTCCAATTATTAATTTTTAACGTTTTAACTTTAACTCTGCGTGAAGTGAATTATGCTTAAATAATAAAAACACAATACTTAGTGCTATTTTTGCAATTTTAAATTATTACGATTAGAACAAGTTTTGCTCATCGCGATCATCATCAACAGATTGTTGTCAAAAAGACATGTTTTTAAAACTGTGACTTTCGATCGTTTTGCCGTAAACGACAATTGTCAGAGCAATTTACGTTGTTGCAATATATTGATTAAATTGCACAACATGAAAATATTTCACTATAGTTGAGTTCTATCGCGTCAATTATCAAAATAGATTGATTATTTTCCGGTGTGTTATGATACCTTCGTAACTCTTAAGCCCGGTATCATTCGAATCAAACCAAACTTACTTTGTTGCAGTTGGAGGAAATGAGGCGGCATCGATATCGGGACTGAGGACTTGAGAGGTATGAAATGAGGTGCCAATTTTAGACCGCGACTGCGGTTTGAGATCCCCACCGCAGAGTCGTTATCCTTTCACAGGAGGATATCAGCTGAGGGCATTGTTTCCACTTTTTGGAAGTTTAACTCCCCGGTGCCCGAGTGCCCAATTTTGGGATAGTAATTTTACAAAAATCTTACAAGTCTTATTTAGATATTTCAAGATAGAGTTATAACAAATAAAACTTTAACTTTAATTATTTTTTGAATTTATCAGTTTCTTTGTAATTTTTTTAATAAAATTCATAAATGTAATTCTAAATATATAGTGTTTTTATTAATAAAACATAATTTCTTTTCATCAAGTAAAGACAGTCAACGCCTTGAAAGTGAAAGTTAGTTTACTTTGTAATTCTTGATATATTGGCACAACAATTGGAATAAAAAAGTTAAATTAATTTTAAATAACTTTAAGAGTAATTTGTTATTGAAGTTTTGTGCAATAGATGATTGTTAGCAGTTAGGTATAGCCAATCTTTTTGTAGTTAGCACTTACAGGGGTTGCAAAGCGTTTTCAAAATATTTAATTCGGGATCGATTCTATGCAGGTAAAAAGTTAATAAATGTTAAATAAAAATATTTTACACTGAT
The DNA here is from genome assembly GCA_028555115.1 of Himalopsyche japonica. Lineage (NCBI taxonomy): Eukaryota > Metazoa > Arthropoda > Insecta > Trichoptera > Rhyacophilidae > Himalopsyche > Himalopsyche japonica. The sequence goes on along the minus strand of JAHFWJ010000068.1, from coordinate 1,783,458 downwards.
ATAAATGTTTAAAGCAAAGATATGAAATGTCACTTATTGATATATAATGTTTTAAACAATATAAAGAATTTTTTATTACATATTTCCACAATACATTTTATGATTAGTACTGGAATATCACGAATGTATTGTGGAAATAAGTAGTAAAAAAAGTGTTTTTATTATTTAAAATATCATGCCTTTCCATCAATAGTTGACAGTTAACACCTTAAAAATAATTATTAAAAAATCTTAACTGTATAGGAACATTATTGAATTGGATAATGCTGTGTTTTTTATTGCGTAGAGATAAACGTAAATAGTGAATATTGGAATAAGAATAAGGGAAATTTTGACATGTTAAAACTTTGTACGTGCGTATGTTTTGGAATTTTCAGCTATTCTATAATATATCATGAATGAAACAGAATTTATACACAATAAACATTAAGCATTGCTTATATATAATACAAGAGAAATTAATTACAAAGGAAAAAGACATATACTAAGGCTAAGATCCAAACATACCAATAGTATTGATCTAACAATTACAACAATCAATTGCCTGTGATAAGTTTTATTAACACTAATATATTTGATATTGAAATTTAATCAAACATCATCAGTCAATATCGTAAATTATCTCAATAATAGCTTGAAACAAAAAAGAGCTTTTCACTGCTATCGTTGCAAAGCTGTCTTACGGTTTTTGCTTTTAGATCTTAAAGCCAATTCGTTTGGTAACCCTGATGGTTTTTTATTATATTGTTGATGGATATTACATGAATAGTTTCGAGTAAAGGCTTCACTCCGCAATTGTTTTAATGACCAAGGTAACTGAAAGTGTTTTCTGCCGGCACGTGTTGGGTGTTCACCTACAAAGTTGCAATATTGCCGTAGTACCACACCTCAATTTTCAAATTATGGAAGTTATTTCTTTGATATTAATATAAGGTCAGCTTTAGATTACGTATGAATGAATTTGTAAACAATATTATAACAATTCAATAATGACTCCATTTCTGCATTCAACATTAATTCTCGAGAGCAGAAAGAATACTGAGTTAAATATTTTTATTATTGAAAAAAAACCCAAATTAACCTTGACACTAAGAAAAATATAATACCAATTAAACACATTTATCTAATAATTGAATTATAAAACAAGGATATTAGAAACGATGATAATATATATTGTGCACATTTTCTACACCGCTTTATATATATTAGATAAGTAAATGTACGTTTAAGTATAGGTCTGATAAGGGCGTAAGTAGAAATAGCTATATACTTTATAAATTTTGTAGAACGAAAATACATTGATATTTTTTTAAAGTGTTAAATAATTCTTGTAATAACACTTTTTGTATTGATGATAATTGTGACACGTGTTTCGTCTCATTGAGCAGCATTTTCAGTCCAAAGCGTACATACAGCTATTTATATTTAATGAGCGAAACAGATCCTGATCGTTAAATATATTGTGGAAGTAGTACTATAAAATGTCAAATTTTAATTATTAAAGCTTTGTACGATTTCACATGTTTTGTCACTAATGACACGGGATTCACCTTTCGGCATCCTCAGGCATAAACATGTGGTATCGTATAAAATTTCAACAATTTTACTTTAATATTGAAATTCCATCAAGAGCCTTCAGTAGATATCATAACCTATAAAACGTGTTGTTATTATTTGAAATATTATGCTTTTCCACCAAAAAGTGACAGTTAACACCTTACAAGTAATGTGACACAGCTGTTATTTATATCTAGCAATTGATTTTAATTATATTCTTAAAATGTAGGGTATAATTATATTTTACAAGACATGGGAAAGAGCAAGTTTTTAGTTTAGCTAACTGATTAAAAAAGACAAATATATCAGAAATGTCACATTTTAATTTGATATTAAATATAAATTTCTGTAAAGAATTTATGAATAGATATATTCATAATTTGTTTTGTTTCTTCCAATAAGAAAGAAAACCTTGATTCATTTCACTAGTTAACTGGTAATCGATATAATTCCTAACTGCGAAATCAAAAGCTAATGCAAGAATTAAAATGATATAAGTATAGCCGAAAGCTATATAAGAATATCAATTTGCGTTATAGAATTCCATTTGAGTTTTCAGCATTAAGGCATCTTCAGGCATTTTATTACATCAAAACTTAAAAAAAAAATGATTTGATTGACAATTTTTTTCAGCTTCAAGGTGTCGTAAAGTTATACGGTATACTAGACGCCGATCTCAATTAACCAATTGATAAATCTCGATATTAACAAAACTGGTCATGATTTTTAAAATTTAAAATTGTTTTTCTTATTATTTTTGAATGATATGTTTTGTTCAGGATAGTGGTGAACTTACATGAAACTGACTTAGAAATATATTATTAATTATAATTTTCGATTATGTGTCTATTAGGGATACCAAATTTACCATCATGTTGAATTGATTACGGTATTTTTGAGAATTCATAAAAAGTCGAAATAGGTTTGGTTTCCTCATGAAAAAATTGGCGGTAAAAAACCTCAAGGTATTATATATAAGCAAATATCATATTATCAATATTAAATTAAATTTTAGTTCAGGATTTTCGATATTCAACCAATATAAAGCAAGGCAACATTGCAGGCGTATTAATACAAGTTTGAATAGAGGTTTATAGCACTTGAGGCTAAAATCGAGACCATGGAGGCTTCGACAAAGGCCCTTGGCCCCAAAAATCAAAATCACAGCGTAAAATTAGACCCTTCGAATTAAACTAAACGGGAATAACTACTATTACGTCGAAAGGAGAGCTTGCTGAGTTTTTTTGTGCGTGTTTTTCTTACTAAACGTGAAATTTGTGCAAATTGTTGGCTATTCGCATCGCGTTTTTTTGCTTGCCACAAACTTCGTTTGATGAGACAGGTGTCTGAATTGAGAAATAAGGCTTATGTTTAATACACGGTATGTATATACACCTACCTAACCCTCGATTTACACGGTAGATAGGCTCATGGGAAAACCATGTAAATCGAAAATTACACAAAAAACGCATAAAGTCCTTTTTTTACGCGAATTCGATTATACGCGATTTTTTTGGACGGACCGTTACATTTTTTTACGCGTTTCACTCGTTCTTACAAGATTTTTTCCTCAAATTTGTTTTAAAGAAGAAACTTATATATGATGCTAGGCATGTACGTTTCATAATTTTTTTAAACGAAAAAAATATGTAAATCGAGGGATAGGTGTATAACACAATAAAAGGAAAGAATAATTCAAAATCATGTCTGTTGTAGCTATTAATTTAGAAAGCATAACAGGTAATAAACTTAATTAATATCTAAAAATATGTTATGTACCACTGGTGTTCATTGGCTTATTAAACGGATGCACATTAACGGAGACGAAACGATGGAGGTGCCATCTATGCTAATAGCCTTTGAAGATCATCAGACTGTGAGGGATGGTGGATGATGAACCTCGGTCCTCGCATCATGGAGTTATCGGTTTGTGTTGACCTTATCAGATCTCGCCTCATTGATCAATAAATCGTTGAAATTATCGTAACACATTCGCTGCTGAGCTACTGAAAGGTAATCCAATCCTAAATATTTATAAAAGAAACACGTCAGTAATAATGGTATTAAGAAAATTAATAGGGAATTACAAGACAAGTCAGGCAATATTTTTATACAAAGATGAAGTCTTTGATCATGATGTTCTTGCTCAAACGTTTAACCCGTTTTGCTCAAATTTTTTTCTCTCAAATATATAATAATTTTAATGAATCATAAGTGTATATGATACATAACATTTTTTTCTTCTATTGGGTTGGACCTCCACACTTATAGTACCTTATTTAGTTATAGACTGATGCAATCTAAGCTTTTATTGCGTCATCCACCACGGAGTGTGTGTACAAATACTAAATGTTCCAATATTGGAACATTGGGCAAAAATGGATTAAACGAGTGGAGTTGTTAAAAAAACACGACTCCGACCCCGACTAAAAAAAGTTTTGTTTTGTCAGGATTTTCCTACCTTTCCTATATTTCTTCATATAAGTAAAAATTAATCAACCAATCGAGCAAATATCCAAGATTTAACATGGTGAAAAAATAGCAATGTATTTTAGCTCTACAATGTTTTATAAGATATAGTTTATAGCTATTTCGGCGCACGCCATCGTCAGAACTATGTTTAAACGTAAATTTGCATATCTTTATATAGCTGTAGAAAAGATACACAATATATCTTCTCTTCTGTTTTAACATCCTAGCTAATATCGTGCGAGCAAAAAAAAAAAATTTAAATTCAAAATAAACTAAACTAAAACAGGCGGCACTTTCAATAAGCCTAAATACTAGCCGGAGATGATTTATTTCAGAAATGCATTAGCCCCTCGCAATGGTCTGAGGAGCGGCGAAAGACTTATTAGTCTGTTCGCTTAAAATTTTTAGATCCAAGATTTACTTTATTTTGGGATTCAAACGACGAAGATTTATTTCTTCTAATTCATTGACATATTTAAAAAAATCTTCTAATCGAAAAAAAAACCAGGAGTCTCTCGTTTTTCACGACTCAAACACTATAGCCCTGATATCAATAGTTGACATGTTATCAGTCAGAGTGTTAATATAACAGACTCGCGAAGACTTGTGCACGTGTCCTTCCGAATAACGGTGTACTGCAGAGAGCTTTTGTTAATATCACATAATAGATCAATCCTCAAGTGTAGCTCTGAATCAAGCCAAAAACTTTTGAGGTATATTGTTTATTATATCAATCGTTAAAGGTGGCGGTGGAGTTAATAGGGGAACACTTTCAGGCAAAAGTATTTCAAAATACCAAGTGCTTTAATTATAAACTTTTTTGTCCAGAGAAAAAAAAGCTTGAGAAAATAATTTCAAGTTACGTCCGGTATGAGAACTGAATACGTAAAATGTTGATATTAAATACAAAAATAATTAATAAAGACTGTCATTTGATTTTTCAATCATCTTCTGGATGTTGATGACGAAACGTCATTGAGCATTGACCATTTGGCTATAGACGTGTCACTTCAAGATTCATTATTAAGCCATATTTCTGTTTATGTCTGAACTGTTGTGGTGCCTGATCGCAATGTGTTTGATAGTTGCCACTTAAAATAACAAAAGTCTTAACACCATGAAAACTTTTGTGTATATCCTTTTTTTAATTCAAAATAAAGCTTGATCTGTCTTGAAATCTTCCATAATCTGCATAATTTTTTTATGAAATATTCGGTGTCGGAAAAATTATTCCTTTCGTGAAAAAATGAATGCACTCATTTGTTTTTTACTAATTCCAAATTTTTTTTGTAATCAAAGTGCGCCACAAAAATAAGTTCACAAAATGGAAATAGTTTTTACATTTTTTATTTTTAACGCTAATCCATGTTCAGTTAGTTAACAAACGTAAAATTGATAAAGCAAACTCATGGATAATTTATTATATCGACTGAAGTTGCTTGATGGAATATAAATATCAAATTCGAATTGTTGAAACTTTGTACGAGTCCATGTGCTTCGTCTTTAATGACCCGGGTTTCGTCTTTCGGCATCTTCAGGCATTCTATCATACGGATGCAACAAAAGTGAAACAATATACAACACAATATACATTAATTATCGGTTATATACAAGATATATTAATAACAAACGAAAATCATAGACACTTAAGCTAGGATTCAAAATTAATTTCAATAATATTGATTAGATAATAATGCCACTCAATTGCCTGTAATAAGTTAAATTAACGCTAAATGTTGTTAATGAATGTTTTATAGTGAAAAAAATATCATTTAAATGCAATTTGGTAATTTTAGACTTAAAAATACATTTTTGTTTCAAATTGAAAGGTAATGGTTAGAATGAAGCATCAGGAAACGTCATATAGAAAATTAATATATGATGTAGTCGATTCATTGAACAAATCTAAGGCTATAACAAGGGAGAATTAGGTAGATTAAGCTGTTTGTTAAGAATATAACTTGAATTTAATATTTGACCTCTGTTTATTACGTTAATTCAATTGTTTATTTGGATAGTAGTCTTAGAGTGTGTTTTTTCTTTGTAATTCACTACTTTGGTAAATAAACGATTCTAATTTTTTGTTGTGTCCCAGTTCTCTTGCATCCGTAGACTGATATGATTATGGATTAAATGAAAAAATAGCAAACTTTCTTTTATAAGCGGAAAGTCAAAAGCTACTAGAAATGTCAATAAGTAACTTCAGATGCTACTTTGAGTTAAAAAAATTGCCAAGAGGTAAATATCTTATAAAAAAAGGATATGTTTTTAACAAAAATGTCGAAAACAGTTTTACGATTTAAACAAGTTTCATGATAATAAACATCGTAAAAATACAAAGTTGTTTATTTTACGCTTACAAGGAAAACATATTAGTGAATTCGAAAATATTTTGCAGTCATAAATTTGTTGGCGACGTGAAATTTTAAACGGTTGCATTTTTATTATGACGTTTGTGATATAAGTTAATTTAAAATCTATTTTAACCCTAAACTACTACTAAAAACGTGTGATATAATTTTTATTGAGAATTTTATTTCATTTAATAAATTTAAATATAAATTAGTTGTAAGATATACCGCCAGATTGATAAACATTGTTTCAGTTCTCGGAAACAAATTGTAGCGCTTTGGCGTAGAGGACAACAAAATAATATATGTAATCACATAACTGAATTTATTATATTAAGCGAATATTTGAAGTTGTGTGTTAGGTTTCGAGTTTTATTTCGCTACCTTGGATGTAAGTCGAAACGGTAGTAGTTCAAACTTCATACGAGTAAGAAAATATAATAAATCCGATTCATATATATATACATCCTAATTTCACATATATATATAATATGTATCATAACGGCCAAAGATTATTTTAGTAAATATTTCGTGGAAAAATATTTCACGGAAACTATAGAAAAAAGTATATCGGCCATGAATATAGTGTGATGTAATTATTGATAGTAAAAATGCTAAAATGTTGTTTACCAATGGCTTAATACAAAACATCGTAAAGGGGATTTGATTTATTTCTACTCGAGAAATTTAACGATTTTTGGTTTTGTATACCTGCTAATTAATAACTTATTTTTTTAGGCATAGCCTTGTTTGTGATTTGTATCATATTAGTTGATAATGTATAAAACGAGTGAAATCAGTCGTGGTTATAAAATATTTTGTGAAAATAAAACTAGAAATGTGTTTATATTATTTCTAAATGTACAAGTAAGTTTTTTTGATAGTTTTTTTTTATAAACTTCGTTTTTATTTTCACTCTTTGCACTCCGTAAAAAATTCTTGTACCAACTTCCTAATTAATTTAAAGTTTTTCATAATATTCGAACGGCATTGCATCAAATGGGCGATACACATGCTATAATTGATTAATAACAAATTTGTAATTATTTCATGATTGCTATGTTAAGTTTAAATAAGCTAATCTATCACATAAATAAAAATACGTTTCAAAGTGTTATATGATTTAAATATTTTAACATGTAGACGCTAGACGATATATTGAGTTGCACGAACATTTATTGTAATTCCGTTACGAAAAAGTTCACCATGAGACACCAATGCTTTTACGCAACGCTCACTTGCGGAAGATCCTGCGACGAATTTGAAAGGACATGCATTTTATTATAAGGTTCCTATACGACTTAAATATTGTCAACATGACGTGAAGCAGTATTAAAACAACGGATGGTTCGAGATGTGATTGACAGGTGTCCCCGTAGAGAGACGCGGCGGCCCACCCGCGGTCGACTGTTTTACCGACGCAATGCTCTTCTTTTTGATTTGATATTGTTTTCCCAAAAAGCCGGACGACGTTGATGAGAAAGTCTTGCTCGAGCGATTGTTCGCGTAAGCTTATATCTGGGTGGTACTGACGACTGCTGAAAAACGTCAGGTTAACAACCTTACAATTTTTTAGCGTCCGGTGTATGGATTGCTTTTTGTTTTTCGTGGAAATACATCGATCGGTAACGTTTGATTTATACTGATATTCTGTTATTTGTTACATTGTGTATCAGAAACGATGTTGGATATACAATTCTTGATCGATATTGAAAGAAATTTTGTCAATGATGGATTTAAGTATCGTTTTACATCATACCATTATAAGTCGATGTATTGTTTATATGATTATTTTTCGAAGACATTTTCGTATTTGAAATGTTTAACACGATAAATGCTGACGTCTTATCTGTTGATACGGCTGATTGCAGTGTGTTGAAATATTACGCTCAAATATATTCGAGTGTTAACTTATTAATAAAACGTACAATTCTACATGAATTGGGTTTAACGCAGATAAATTTTTTTGGAATATCATTTACTTATGTGGCTCTGTCGGGAACTTGTTAACTTGTAAATCCTCTTAGAGAGTTCGTGGAAATGTGTCACAATAGTTATTAGATCTTAAAAAAACACATGTCACATAAAATATTCCCTTGAATGTTGCTTTTTGGAGCTGCCAAGTAAAATTCTGAAGTTGTTAAAAAACTACGATTCCGACTTCGACTCAAGTTCTGACATTGACCAACAACACGGCTCCGACTAAAAAAGTTAAATTTTGTCTCATATTTTCCCTAAATTTCCTATTCATGTGCATCAAATTAAAGATCGATCAACCATTTTGGCAAATTGTTCATTGAGATAGTTTTCAAAACCGTCTTTTCGAAAATGTAGTCGGAGTGGCTCGATTTTAACGAGTCCGGCTCCGGGCATAACACCGCGACTTCACGACCCTAACTTCTACTCCACAGGCCTGCTACTACGTTTTTCGAGAAAACTCCAGAATACAAGAGTTCATACATGAAATTTGAAATAATATGTGTATATGTAAAATAATATCTGATTTAACGTAATGAAAAAAACCTTCCTTGAAAGATTGTTAACAACAGAGAGTTGATCTGCCTAAGAATTTTCAATAATAAATCGTATTTTTTTGTAAAATCAGGGTGAATTTTATTAATCCCTGACTGTTAACACCTCAACTGTTGGGAAGGCTTATTGAAGTGTGTTGACAATAGACGCCCAAACATATAAGGCATATAACAGTGTCAAATAGCACTACTGGATTAATTGAATCACGATTATAAAAGATACCATTGTTACCCCAAGCATTTCATAGACTCAGTGTTATTTTGCGTGCTACCATACAAATTAAGACGTTTTCGCGACTAATCTTTTTTTCGACAAATAATTATGTTGTTAACTTCATACCTGTGACATTAAAGTTCACAGTTTTATGTAGCGATTTCCAAACTGGGAGGCGCGTTTCATTGTGTAGGCGTGGTTTAATTCAAAGGAGGCGAGAAAAGTTCAGCGCAATCACATTTAAAACAGTATCTCTTCCATACGTTTCCATTTGTTAATAATTTTCTTTCCAGAGACTGAATCAAATTACAGGAGCACATAATTCGTTTGTCGACGGAAACAATGTATTAATATGTACTGTGAAATATTTTATTGAAACGAATTGAAGAATATACAAATTTGTCAAGTGAAATACATATATTTTGACTAATTATATATATTATAACTTGGGTTTGTTTGATTTTTTAGAACTAAACTTACACCTTAGTATATTGACTAAAGGTGCTCGATTGGATTGTAAAATAAAATTTGAGCTGTTGAAACATTGTACGATTTCGCGTGTTTCTGCCTGAAGATGCTGAAAGGCTAAACCAGTTTCGTTGGTGACAAAATATGAGGAATTGTACAAAGCTATCAATTTAATATTTTTAGAACTTAATATTAAAATTTCATACAATATTAACGACACTTGAATAAGTGAGACGTGAAATTGTTAAGTGTAAAATCTGATTTAATTAGTGATGCACAAATTTTTTCGCGCCACGCCCCTCCCTGGACAAAAAACATGATGAAAATTCAAATTTTCGCGGCCCCCAGTTCGGGAAACACAAGCTGAGAGTATTATAAATATTTTGGCTATCAAAAACCACGTAAATTTTGTAAAATTCAATACTACAAAGTTTAAATTTAATAGATGTCATGTCAATCCCAAAAGTTGTATAAGTATTATACATATAAATCCATTGTCGCTTTTCAGATTGTTACGGAAGGTAATGGAGTTCTTTAAATAAATCGACTTAGTACAATATCTATTTACGGTTAAAAAACAAATTAAAAAACCCCCATCAGTCCTCACTTCAAGAAATAAAAAACAATCAATTTGCTATATTTAAGAATTTAAATATAAAACTAGGGTGTTAGAACAGAAGAGAGGACATATTGTGTACATTTTCTGCACCTCTGTATATAGACAAATAAATGTACGTTAAAACATAGTTATGATCAATTAAATTTTGAATAACTAAAAAAACATTGCTATTTTTTCACCATGTTGTAATGGAGTTCTGCTAAGTAAATGTCAATTCAGTATGTAGTTCATTTAATAAAATAACAAATGCTTTAGCAATAAGGAAAACATCGAGGAGGATATATTTTTTTATTGTTTTTGTTATACATAGTACCGGTCGTTTTCTTAAGGAGTCGAGTAATAAAGACAATTACCGAAAAAATAAGCCCGGCCATCGTTTTGAAATGTGAAAAAAACTGAAAATAATTGGACAAGTGATAAAAAAGGCCGCAGATAAAACGATGAACAAATTCGCGTACACGCGTTCCAGCAAAGACCGAATTGAAAAACATAATAATTTTCATGCCCATGATTTATGTAAGTGTATCGCATAGTAGGAAGGATATATTTTTTCTTTATCATTGACGTGCGGTAATAAATCAGCGTTAGTTATGCGGGTCCGGAGTAGGTTTTTTTCGCGGCAGGTTGACAAGAGCGGGACCGCAGACTATCTTGATTATACAATGAACTTTGCGAAATGGTTTGCCTTACCTGTGTTACATGTGCCTACACGCTTAAAATACAGGTAACAAACTTTTGTCGGTCGGATGTGGGGTTGACCGAAAAACATAATCGGTTGTTAATAATATTCTGTAAATATTAAAATGCCACATTTTTTACAAGCAGGGCTGTGAACAGAGTTATCTGGTATTGTTCTACATATACACCCAGTCCTTTTTTTACGCGAATTCGATTATACGCGATTTTTTTGGACGGCACCGTTACATTTTTTTACGCGCTTCACTCGTTTTTGCGCGATTTTTACCCAAATTTGTTTTAAAGGAGAAATTTATATATGATACTAGGCATGTACGTTTCATTATTTTTTAAAATAAAATAAATATGTATTTTTAAAACTTAATTCATATAAGTGAAAAAATTATATTGTTATAGAACTATTATATTTTTATAAGCAATAAAGACATGAAATATATATATTTTTTTGCACGAATTTTAAAGAGCAAATTTTGGTTTTTCATACGTTTCTGGTACTTTTTCACGCGATATTTTAATTTTTGGAACCAATTTATCAAATTATATGAAAGTTGTGATTTTTTTACGCGCCGTTTTCTGGAACCAATGTATCGCGTAAAAAAAGGTCTGGGTGTACTACATAAATATAATTAAATTAAATATCAACCAACCAATTGTGCAAATTGTTCATTCGGATATTTTTCATAATCATCTATAGAAATAGTAAAATTAGGGCTGTGAAGTCGTTTAAAAAATACGACTCCGATTAAAAAAAACCTTTAACTTTATCACGAATTTTCCTGCTTTTTATATAGTTGTGTATATAAATATAGACCAACCAACCAATCCGGCAAGTAGCCAAGTTTTACTATATTGGGACTCTAACGATGACGATTTATTTATTCTTGTTCATTGAGATATTTTTCAAAAAGTAGTCAGAGTTGCTTGTTTTTCACAACTCCGACTCCGGGCGAATCACCGCGACTGCACAGTCAATCTACTAAGCGTTTCTGAGAAAACTCCAGGATACAAGAGTTCCATATGAAATCAGTATTTATTATTTGTCATTTTTTCATACTTCTCTATATATGTGCGTTATATTAAAAAACTGATTCGGCAAAAAGCCAAAATTTTCAAATTATATATGTTATAGTAACAAATAAAAATAAAATACGTTCAAACTTAAAAGAATTAAGGGGTTTAGAGCGGAAAATAAATGCATTAGCATACTTGGGTCGGGGGCAATACTATAGTGATTAATGTCGAATTGTTTATGCTTTGGAAACCTCTGTGTTGCCAATTCAACATTTAAATTATCGGCTCGGTAAATTTATTTCCGCTACTTTCAATGCATCCTAAAAATTGATTTTTAAATTTTGAAATAGAATCTAGCTCGTCTACTATATTGGGACTCAAACGAGGGCGATTTATTTTCTCTTGTTCATAGAGATATTTTACAAAATCGTCTAATCGAAATAGAAGAATCGATAGTTTTTCACGAATCCGACTATATACCATATGATCCTAAATATTTTATCATCACTCCCTGAAAGACCTTACAAATCAAAGCCAGTTCTCGTAAAAACAATATCCGTTGCTCCACTCTATTCGGATTCCAAAAGCTACAAATTTGGAGCGGATGTAATATATGTCGAAATTTTAACAATGGACATACTGTCAATAGTTTGGTCAACTTACGAATGATAAGTAACGTAATCTTGAAATATATGAATAATTCGTATTAAATCACAAACAAATTGTATAATATTATAGCAATCATTATTTCAATTGATTATCCTTATTGAGAATCTTTTAGAAAATATTTTCATTGTAAAAAATTTCTTTAAATTTTAAATATAAATGAAGAACGTCGTAAAATTTCATTAAAGACCTAATATCGGATTTGAATTATTGAAACTTTGTACGATTCCACGTGTTTTGTCACTAAGAGGTTTTGTCTTTCGGCATCTTAAAGCATTCTATCACACCGATGGAACAGAACTGAGTAAGTTCAAACAAAGCTTCAACAATATAAATTTGATATTTAAATTCCATTCAGTCTTAAATATTGATTAGTAGTTTTACTATATTTGTTTTTGTAGTCTATCGATGCGAGCTCAATTATTGATCAGAAGGCTCAAAAAGATTGAAATTATATTGAGTATTAGATTCTTCTTCTTCTTAGGTGCTACAATCCAAAGTGGACATGAGTGCCTTTGTCAATATCTTCCACTCCTCAAAGCCTTCTGCCTTATGCTACTTTATGGTACGCCACCTTTGCGACTTGAGGTTAGCCCGTATCTTCTCAGTAATAATTTACGACCAACAATGGCGCCGATAGAAAAATAACAGATCAATCATTTAATATTTTTCATCTTGTCATCATCAATTTTCCATCACAACAATGCTTCATCAAATTTGGTGGAAATAAAAAAAAACTCATTAGTATAAACCATTATAAACAGTAAAAAAAATAGCCAAGGTCTTCCATCAGTTGATAATGCTCGCGATTAACGAAACCTCATAATAGGCCTAGTCCTGATCATACAATATATTGTGGAAATAAGTATTAAAAAAATGTGTTTTTAGTAGTTAAAGTTTAAAATATTAGTTAAAACCACTAAATATTTTTTGTATACTTGTGCCAAATATTTGTGATTTAAAATTGTTCAAATTTGAATTGTTACAACTTTGCACGATTCCAAATTTTTTCTCACTAACGACCCAGGTTTCGCCTTTCGGCATCTTCAGGCACAATACGGTACAGACGATGCCAACTGTTTAATGTACGCCAGTTCTGTTGCATCCGTGTGATAGATTGCCTGAAGATGTCGGAAGGCGAAACCTGGGTCGTTAGCGACAAAACATGTGGAATCTTACAGAGTTGTTACAATTCAAATTTGATATTGAAATTACATCAAGCATGTCATGTCATAAATTAAAATTGTCCTTTTGACAAAAAATATTATGAACTTCTGGCTCAAATGATCAATGCAATCAAAACAGTCTATTTGTTAGACACTGAGAGATATGCATAAAAATGTGAAATCATTAGAAAGATTTCGCTGCATCAAAAACTGCATTTAAATATAATATTTTAACCGACCGTATAATATTTCACTGGTGTAATTTTTAATGATGTGGGTAAAAGTTAAGAGAGTCAAGCAGCGAAAAAATAAATCGTGTTATTTTAAAAGTCATTCACACTTTGAGTGTGCTTATTTGCTGCCGTTCAAAGCAGGTTTTCGTAAGTAAAAAATGTTCCAGATACATAACATTGAAAACCGGATGTTGCGAAAATCTGTCTCTTTTTTTAAATATCTCAATTGTAATACCGACGTTTGTTTGCATAATTATTTATGATTTGACCTGTTAAAATAAAGATTAATTCACATCTATGATATATTCACTAATCTTGCTTTTATCATTTGGTGAAACAATTCATATGCGATTATTAACCCATTCCTTGCTGAGCTGGGCTAAACATATGTTAGCAAAGATTAATTTAGTGGTGTTTTAGTGAATTGCAGTAGAACGTCGATTATCAGGACTAAATGGGGATAAAGATAGTCCGGATAATCGAAAAAAATCATTATTGATAAGAAAAGATGATTATATACAGTATAAACCCAATTTGTTGCTTGAGATCAATAAATAGCTTTAATATTAACTTATTTTTTTTTTAAAAAAAATCTATTTCTGCTTAAAGCTAGTCTTTCTTTTTGATGCTGCCAAATCGCGAATACTTTTAGGACATAAAAGTTGTCCTGAACAGCACACTTCTTGACTATTAAACTACTTCATAAAGAAATCTAAGCACTGAAAAGCTTCAAAATGTGTTGGACCCATATCTCTCTCCATAAAACAGCAGATTCGTAATATTTTTGTTTATTTTGACCAATCCGGATAATCGAGTTCTACAATATTTTTCTTTTGTGATAACTTAACTTATAAAAAACCCACGGTTACTGCCAATGGGTTAAGACAATTGGCTTTATATGTGGCATGCACACTTTTTATAGTTTTAAATAGGGTTATAGAGTTGGAATCGTGAAGTCACGGTGTTTTGGCCTGGGTTGGAATCTAGAAAAACGAGCGAATTTCGAAAAATATCTCAATGAACAAGAAGAAATAAATCTTCCTCGTTTGAGTTCCAATATACTAAAACTTGGCTATTTGCCGGATTGGTTGGTTATTATTTATATGCACAAAAATAGAAAATGCAGGAAGAAAACCTGACAAAATTGATGTTTTTTTAGTCGTAGTCGAGCATTTTTAACGATATCACAGCCCTGGTTTTAAAACTCTAAGAGGAATGTACCTGACCAGATAATATTTCGATTTATACCATGTCAAAATGAGAATTCTACCATCCTTGATAACGTCGAATTGCATGTTCTTGATTTTTTTTTTTTTTTTTGTGTAAATGGATTTTATTCTTTTAAAATAGTATCAGCCTGCCAATGGTGGTATTAGTGTTAAAAGCATTTAAGATGTTTATACTGAATTGTTTCGGGTGTCAATATGTTTCACGTTTCCATTACATTAAATTAAAGTTGTAAATTCATAAAAAAAACGATACCTTTTCGGCATACGCTCTCGTCAAGCTAACAATAACGAATAGTTCTATAGCGGGCGTAAGCCGAAATAGCTATCAATTGTAAACTATATATATTTATTGCAGCAAAGGTTTAGTCGGTTAACATACCACACTCGTCTGTAATGCACTGTAACACGGATAAAAAATAGTTTGTCATGCAACACAAAAAGAGTCTCAATAAATTTATTGTCGAATAAATTAGCCTAAACAGAGTCGTATACATACATTTGAATAAACTTTTTGTGAATATATTTTTAGGTCTTTTTTCATTCAGAGATATTGTATTAACATAATATTCAAATGATGTAAACTCGATGAACCGAAAAACACTATGTGGGATGCAACTGAATAAAGCACGGCTAGTTCCTGATTTTTTAAGGGTGATTGAATGCATTAAATATGAATACAGAGCCATTTATAAATAAAAAAAAAAATCATTAATAATCATTTTTTGAATTGATGATATTGAAAGAAATGAATCTTAGTAAAAAAAAAAATATTTTTGAATTTGAAACATTTTTTTTTTGTATTATATCAGTTGATAATGCTCTCGATGAGTGAAACCGTACCTGATCTAAATAATAAATTATTGTCGAAATAGTACTACAAATTGTGTCATATCACTTTTAATGTGTCAACTCTCACTTCTTATTGGGAAGGCATGATATTTTAATCAATGATAACTCATTTTTACTACTTTTTCCACAATATATTTTATGACCAAGACTAGTTTGATATTGGTTGTACTAAAAATATTTTTTTAGTGTTTTTAATAAATATGTTACATTAATTAATATATGGTGTAGTTAACACATTAAAATGGATGTTTGTAAACATACAAATGACGCGAGAAAAAGAAAATTTTTCGCATTAAAAATAATAACGTATGCATTATTGGCCAATCGAATGCCTTGACAATATTAGTTATATGCAATATATATGGTTCGCAATAACACGAATATATCAATATCCACTGAGTGTGCTTGATAGAATATCAACATAAAATTTTAAAACGCTTAATTTATTATATTTCCACGTGTTTGTCGCTCACTGGGTGTCACCGTTTGGCATCAGCATTGTATAATACATCGTCAGTTCGAATGCAAACATGTTTTTGATTTCCTGAAGATACGGAACGACGGAATCCGAGTCTTGAGTTACAAAAGATGTGGAAGTGTACGGATTTTGAACACTCCAATTTTGTATGAACTGCAAACCTTCTATAACGCGGGTTTTTTTCCAAGACGTTTCTTGAAAATAATTGACTATCATACGAAATCTTAGTGGAGTTTGTAATATTTTACATAAGAATAATTAAGAAAAAATTGAACAAAAAAAACCTTGACTGCTAACGTCTCAACCGTTGAAACGGCATATTGTAACATGTTGATAACCGATATGAAAAATATTAGAGTGTTAAAAGTGTTAAAAATTTCTAGAAACTAGTATGAGGTACTTTTATATTGCATGATTTGTCCTGATAACAGGGGCGTCATTTATGTGTTCAGAGGGGTGCTTTTGAGCCCTCCAAAATTTAGAGAACATATATCTATCTGTTTTTTCACTGACTTACATATATAAACGCAAATCAACAAAATCAACGTGTACCCTTCCTCTTGATAAAAATAGCAAAACTAAAATTCCACCCTTACCTGATAATCTTCATATATTGGTGTAACACCAGCAATAATGAATTAATGTAGTTTATAGAATATTCAGTGTTTGTATAACTTACACAGATAGATTTTGATTTGTAACCTCGATTCGAAAACAGATTTCTAATACGGTTACAAATTATAGGACTTTGAATTTAGACGTCTTCATTAGAATTAATTACTATACAAATATGTAACCACATTTTTACTGGGTATTCTCATTATATATGATTGAGAAGAATTTAATAGTTTCAAAACAAGGAGACAAAAGTCACTCTGTATTAATAATTACTTGTGGGGGAGACAAATTATTACAAATGTACCTAGTCCTTTTTTGCGCGATATATTTGCTATCACGTGATTTTCTTTTACAAATGCTCTACGACGAGGACTCTATAGAAATTGTAACGGTTAATAACGAGTTAAAGAATAGCAGTGACAAGAGAGCAGACAAACCAACATTCACAGATGGAACGATTCGAGAAATATCAAAATGTCAACTCAGATAGTATGTTTTTTTTTACTAACGATCCTAATACCAGGCGTGCTAGAAAATTTCTTTTTGTTATGTGATGTTTTGATTTTTGAAAACAATTTATCAAATTATATGAAAGAAATGTTACTTTTTATACACGCCACTTTTTGAAACCAATGTATCGCGTAAAAAAGGATTTGGTGTACAATAAAAATGCATTTTCAGATGAGATACGGCAATTTTAATTTTATTGCCATTATTGTTATTGACTAGTTGTCGTTTTTTTCCACAGTGTTTGCTTTGAATAAATTTTCATATTGTATTTTTTTAGCGTCAGGTTACAGGTTTTTATCATTTTGAAATGAATTCTAAAATCTAAACGTTGCCGTTTTCTTACACTCCTCGTATATTTAAAATTAAAATAGTTCTTATAAATAAATCGATCCATTTAACATTCACAAAACGCACGATCGTATTTTAAATGTATTTATTTATTTACATAATTATTCTACGATAGAATGGAAACTTGAACAGGTCCGATAGTGTATTACCACTCTACGACAAAAAATATTGGGAAAGGGTTTTCTAAAATTGTAATACAAAACGTCATTGATTAATTGAATCGTGTATTTCCAAAACGTTACTAGTTATACTTTATAGTTGTATAGGAGAGTGAAAAATATATTTCCTTACGAATTTTATAATGAATTATATTTATCTTTATATTATATTCAAACGAACATTTCTTAAAAGTTATATATTTTGATTAAATCTAATTTTTCTAATTTTGGACTCGTAACGTTTCCGTAATATTGTATATGCATTTTTTCAATGCTCAAAATTGCTGTTTTTCAAATTTTTTATAAAATTTATCGGAGATGTTTGTATTACATTTGTGTTTTAAGCAAGGTGTTGAAAAGATGTTGGCATAATTAACTCATTTTTGAAAAAAAAATAACTCGAAATTTTTTTATAGAAACATTTTCGAAATATACAATTAAATTCCAGTCTATTACGGTTTCTACAGAAATATAATAAGTAATTGATGGAAGATATATTAATTAAAAAACTGGCGGATTTTTATAAAATGAAAAAAAATGTTTTTAATGATTTTTCATTTATATCTTTTAATGTGTTAACTGTCACTTTGTTGGTGGTAATTCATTATTTAATATTCTAATAATAAAACACAATGCTATGAACTATTTTTTAAATTGTATGTTGTTAAGATCTGAAGAGGTTTCGCTCATTGCAAGCATTATCAGACAACCGTGTACAATTCCATATGTTTTGTAACTCACGACCCGGGTTTCGCCTTTTGGCATATACAGGCGTTTTATAGAATGCTTCAATTAGCAATAAATCGCCTCGTTTTAATTTGTATTATATCAGTTAATAGTACTCGCGATGAGTTAAACTGATTTTGATCTTATAATAAAATAAAATTGTAAAAATAATTCTAATAAATTGAATTTGTGGTATTTGATTTTGTGCTATAGTCGTGTTCATGGTCTTCTGGGGTAGGTTATATAAAATGAATAAATCTGGAATAAAATATTTTTTCTATTTATGCGGCAGTAGTTTTACGACACGTCTAATTTGTCAATGGACTGTTTACCGTTGATGAACTGACTATAATAGTGTATACCAGGTGTGGGAAAATGTTGCACCGAGAGCCACGTGTGGGTATTCGTTAGGTTAAGTGCGATTTCTAATATTTTTTGATAAAAAATCGAGCATTTGTCAGACTGATGTGAACAGCTATAAATTTCAGAGACTAATCTAATATTGAAGTATGCAATATTTATTAAATAAGACTTGTTGCGCGTTGCTGCGATTAACGAGTAAGGAAATTCCAGGAAACACGTTATGATAACAAAAAAAATATTTTTTAATAGTCTTAATAGTAATAAGTTAGATGATACATCGATTTTTCTGGAAACCTTCGGGGGAGTGTGCTTAAAACATTCATAAATTTTTAAATTGTTTTTTGGGGGGATTGGGGGAAGAAATGGTATGCTAAAACTTTTGCAGAAGTGTACTCAAAAAAATTGTAAAGTTTTATGTTGATCGGATGATTGGTGTAGTAATGCATACAAGACGAACGGATACACATACGTTGATTTTTTTATATATATATATTATTTAATTTTTTGACTGAATTAGCATTAACTTGATAGAACATAACACAGTGAAAAAATGGCGATGAATTTTAGTTCTTAAATTTATGACTGTAAGCCGAAATAGTTTTAAACTGTATGTCTTTTTGTAGAACTGAAATATAATACATTGCTTTTTTTCACCAACATGTTATTTGAGCTTAATATTTCTCATTTTTTTTCTTTTCAATTAAGATCTGTGTAGAAATTTGAATAAATTAATTGATTTCATGTAATACCGTGAATATGGTTTACCCCTATATATATATATGAAAATATAAAATGTGGCTCTCGATGACCTAACGTATATCTATAGCCTATCTTTGGTATACTATATATTAAGCTGATAATGCTCTTGATGAGCGAAATCAGTCTTTTTATTATTTATAATAAAAAAAAAATTATTAAGAAGTGACAGCTTACCACTTAAAATTGAAAAAAGAAATATGTCCGGTATATTTTTCGCCACTTTTTGGCATCAATATGACATATTTAGATCCACACTTGTATAGCATCTGTTTTTTTTGATATTTACGATTGGTAGTCTAGGAGGAAGTAAGAATACGTATAAAATCGTATATATTCATATCATCTGCGTAAGTGGAGAATATTAATAAAATAAATCCCACTCAATGACTCGATGACATCAGATATCGATTCCGCAGAAGTATAAAAGCTTACATAAGACTCGATCGTATTTTTTTTTATTATCTCATCTATTCGCAGTGTATTTAAATCATATGTTAAACAAATATCCGTTTATATTCGACTCTGACAAAATTTGAATACGCTAGACTTGTGACAAATGACGTTTTATTTAGTATTGCAGGTTTTGCAAAATACAGCGAAAATTTTATACGTATTAATGCATATCAAAATGTTAGGCGCCAATATTATGCAGTTGCAAATTTTTACACCTGAATAGTTGACAATAGCAGGGAAAAAAAATTGATACATATATTAGCATTTATACAAATCCTGTATTTGTCAGTTTCATAGGAGACATAAAAATATACAGATGGTCAAATTAAAACTTTGAAAAAATCGAAATAAATACACTTAAATTTAAATTTGAATAGTTACAACTATGTACGATTCTCGTCAGTTCTGTTGCATTCGTGTTATAGAATGCCTGATGATTCCGAAAGGCGAACACCGGGTCGCTAGTCACAAAACATGTAAAATCGCACAAAGCTGTAAAAATTTAAATTTTATATTGAAATTCCATCAAGCACCTTCGGTCAATATCATAAATTATATCAAAAATGACTGTATTATGTAATATAGGCTATTTTTTGTACTCAACTATTTCCTACTGAAGTTATTTTGTTTGAGTTTTTTATTTTTTTTAAATTTCGAAATCTAAAAATATGTTTAAGAAATTATTTTTGATCAGAATCACCTCCTATTATTTCATCATGTGCATCTATCCACATACCATATTATCCTTGATAATAAAAAATCTATGGGTCTACTTATGGGTCATTCAAATAATGTAAAAATTATGCTAATAATTGCCCAAACAACTGTAGAAGGCAAGTGTTACCATTTCCACCGTGGATTTGACCATTGTCATAAAAATAAATTGGTAAATTTATTTATGATATCCATCAATCTAAGTACTTAAGTATAATACCAGATCTATTTTTTAAATTACTTTTAAAGCTATGAAATTTATAAAACTACCTCAAATTATTGGTCATTCCATCGACGAAATGCATAATAAATAGCCATTTATCCGATTTAATTTAAAATTATATCTGGCGAAGGCAAATTATGAATTTTATATAATAAAACGGCAGGATTGAACGATTTCATATTTTTTTCAATAACACTTGAACTTAATCAACTGAAAAAAGTTTGTAAAAATATCAATTGTGTTATAATTAAACGATTACACGAAAAAATAATTTAATACGCTAATTAAACCTTTCGCATAATGGCGGCGACAGTTTATAAAATATTATTCTTAGAGTGTAGGATGGTATGTGCAGCTTAAACCAGGAATGTATTAAGGACTTTAGTACGCCATTCTAGTTTTATCACTTACATCAAAATATTTATTGAATTGATATTTACTTGGTGGAACTCTGTTATAACACGGTGAAAAAATAAAAATTTAAACAAAATTTAAAAGATATATAGTTGATAGCTATTTCGGCTTATACCTTCATCAGAACTATATTAAAACCTATATTTACTTATTCATGTATAGCAGTGCAGAAAAGGTACTCAATTTATCTTCACTTCTGTTCTAACATCTTAGTTTTATATTTTAATTCTCAAATGTGGTAAATTGTTGAATTTCTCGAAGTGAGAGTTAATTTGGGATTTTTTTTATTGATATATTTAGTTCTAA
This sequence comes from Himalopsyche japonica, assembly GCA_028555115.1. NCBI lineage: Eukaryota > Metazoa > Arthropoda > Insecta > Trichoptera > Rhyacophilidae > Himalopsyche > Himalopsyche japonica. The sequence goes on along the minus strand of JAHFWJ010000068.1, from coordinate 1,761,326 downwards.
TGAAGGCTAAGCCAAAATATCAACTCTATACCTTAAAAATTTTGTAGAAATAAAATATATATTCAATTTTTTTTTCACCTTTTTTCATCAAATTACTTTTGAATTGTTGATGTATTGATTGAAAGTGAATTTCTCCGTTATATTTAAAATGTTTTTTTTGTTATGATATGGTAAACATATAAACTTATATAGCTTTTTTATATACAATATATATAGAAAGCTGTAGACAGAACTATGGCCGCTCCTAAAGTGGAGCATGTGACTGACTAATAGAGGTATCTAAATGGAAGTATATTTTAAAAAAAATGTTTGTTTTAATACTATTAAATATCTCTTATACAAATAGTGTAGGAGTAGAAGCGCTAGGACAGAGGTGAGGAAACTTTTTGAGAGTATAGAGAGGTGATGACCTCAAATAAACATATTTGTATTTCAGAATGTAAATTAATCAAGACGAAATTTAAAATCTTAAAACTCGAAAAAATTTAAAAAAAAAACAATTTTCTTTTGTTTCGTTAGTCAAAAGGCCATAGGTTCCCCACCCCCGAGATAGAAAATGGCTAATGGTAAGCTAACCGCTCTCTTTTTGTAACGTTTTTTGAAATCAGATGATTAGGAGGAAATTTTAGATATTGAAATACAAAACATGAAACAGAATTGAAGACGTTTGATGAAATCTCTATTCATATTAGGATTTGAACGAATGAGAACTGTCACCGAAGGCATAGACAATGACCTCTATGCCTCAGCCCCGAAGTTTGAAATATAGCATCAATCCTTAATTAGTATACAAAGCTTGATGAGGTAGATTAGTTCAAAACCTAGGTCTGACGATGGAATAGCCAAAATAGGTGCTTTTCCGAATATTTTTTCAACTGGCATAATATAATACTAACACAAATCGAAAAATTGATCCAGCTATATATATATTAGGTAAAGCGGAAAGAAATGATAATTTTTTTCACATACAAAATAACTTTATTTAAAAAATCTACATGCAACTTTAATCACTAAAATAATTTCCATTGTTTTCGATCACCTTTCGCCATAATATAGGCAGCTTTTCAATTCCTTTTTGAAAAAAATTTTGTGGTTTTTCGTTAAAAAATGTTTCAATGTGGTTTTTTACACCCTCAAATGATGGAAAATTTTTATGTCGGATCGAGTGCTCCAACGATCTAAAAAGGTGATAGTCTGATGGAGCTATATCTGGAGAATAAGGAGGATGCTGCAGAACCTCCAAATTTAGCTCCCTAATTTTTTCCTGGGTCATCTTCACCGAGTGTGGTCTGGCGTTGTTCGTGTGGCACCCATAATCCCTGCCTGTGTTTTTTCCTATGCGTTTGAGATGGTCTTTAACGGTTGTCCAAGGGCAGCCGAGCTCCGCCGACAATTCTTTAATGGTTTTTCGAGGATCCGCTTCCACTGCTGATTTCAACATGTCCTCGTCTAATTTTGAAGGTCTTCCTGATTTTGGAGCATCTTTCAATCCTCGATCACCACTTTTAAATTTTTTGAACCACCTATGACATTTAGTAAGTTGCAATACGGGTCCATACGTTTCGCAGATGATCTCAGTGGCTTCTTTGGCTTTCTTTCATTGATCAAACAAAAACAGCATAATATGACGCAAATGGGTGTCTTCGAAATTTGGCCTTGACATTTTTTAAAGGGTAGAAAAAAAACCTTTTGAGTGTAAATGAAAGTAGACTAACAGAGCTACAAAACAAGACCGAATCTTACGTGTTTACTCCACGGAGGACGGCGGCAAACTGATTTCAAAATCGTCTTGTAAAAAATTATCATTTCTTTCCGCTTTACCTAATATAAAGAACGATTATTTCACCACTTACCTTTATTATAAAAGACAAAATATCTTTAATTCATTTTTGACGCTTGGCACACTGTTTTATAACAGTAACCAGTGTGCCGTGGCACATTTTTCTAACAGAAAAAAAAAATCATCCATAATCTCAAATATTTTGTGAAAATGTAATCGCAGGGAAGCGGAAATAATAATTTATTATTTTGAATTGTATATCATATGTATATAAATATTATTCACAATGTAAAATGTGCATTTATGAGAAGAAACAAAATATATTGATTTAATTGACATTTACTATCAACAATAATTGTTGCATAGGCTGGTTTGGCTTTTAATCATTCATATTAAATTCACACGATTTTAAATATACCACAATGCTGTAAATATCAAACTAAATCAAATAATTAGGTGAATCTAGAACTAAGTTAAATGTAATTTTTTTATGTGTAAATAACAATCGTTTAAAGATGTAACGTTTGTATTGATTGAATTTGTAGAACTTCATTATAACACGATGAAAAAATAGCAATTTATTTTAGTTTTACAAAATTTATAAGATATATATAATATTTGATAGCTATTTCGGCTTACCCTTCATCAACACTATATCTTAAAAATTTTGTAAAGCTAAAATATATTGCCATTTTTTCACCGTGTTAGAAACAAAATACGTTAGTAACGTAAACAATACAGATTATTAGTCATGATTGACAAATGCGTCCGTGGTATTATTACAAATATTGACTTTTGGTGTGCCGTGGAAGGCAAAAGGTTGTCGAGGAGTGCTCTAAAGAATTAAGATGAAATGGTGACAAACGATATCGAAAAAACGTGGTTTTTTCTCCATTGATAGCATCATTTAATACATTTTTAATTTTTAATACATCACTGCAATTTTGATTCTGCAATGTTTCCTAAGTATCGTTAGTACAAGGTACACGTATGAACGTGTGAAGCAGGTTCAAAGCGTTCAGATACCTGAACAGCCTGTCCACACATGAAAATCTCGCAGCTTTACAGTGTTTACTGGTCAGTTTTGTCACAGTGAAGTACCAGGCAAGATTTCTATAGGGAGAGATTATTGAATTATTAAGGTAATCTTCTAATACAATCTTAAGGCATTCTATCACACGGATACAATAGAACTGACATAAAGTAAACGTTTTGTATTGTGTTTCATTATTTAAATACACCTATCCCTCGATTTACACGGTAGACAGGTTCCTGAGAAAAACCGTATAAATATACGTATTCTGTTATTAATTAAATACACAAAAAGCATATATAGAGGAACAACAAAATGAAATCCAAAGGATTTATAAAAAGACTATTGCAACGGTTGTTGGAGTTTTCATCATTCATCACAATCACAAATCGCTGTCAATCTCTTCTTCGTGACTGGTTCAAACTCACTTTCATTACTAGAAATTATGTGTGCCAATTCGATGTTTGTAAGTAGAAACGTTTACACCTCGAGGAGATTTGGTAATAAAATCCGTTATTAACATTTGCTTCGATTTTCTTGTTAGATCTTTATGGACCTCATCATATTGAGCCAAGCATTGATTAGTATCACGTTGGAATCGAAGGGCCCATTCAACATTTGAGTAATTTTGTACAAAATGATTACCTAAGTTTGTCAGGACAAATCGAGCAATGCATTTACTCAAAACTTAGCGAGTACAAGAAGATTTTAACAATATTAATTCGTATAGTTTTGCGTATCAATTATCAACACAATAAAATCAGACGGAAGTAGTCATAGGGTTAAAAAGATAAACATTGAAAAATATCTTGTTTATTAGTATTTTTTTGACGTGACAACGTCTTATAAATCGATGAACGCCCGCTGCACGCACGAAAAAACATGACTCATTGTCCCGTTTGTCGCGTTACGCCGAAGGCAAGCGTGCGAGCGAGAGCGTGGATAAGCGATAGAGAGGCACGATCGGCCTACCGTTCAGATTGTGCCGCATCTATCTCTCTTCCACTCGATTGGTCGATGCGTCTGAGTAGAAAAGAGACAGCGGCAGCACACAACTTATACACCTACAGTACCTACACGTGATCTGTTTACAACTGTTTATAAAGTGAAGTGAAATGTTAATGTGGTTTTCATTGTTTATATTACAACAACAATTGCGGCAATAAAGGTAATTAATTCTTGCATATTAAAAATCTGATTAACGTATAACAAATATACTTTTAACAATAAATTATCAACGATTTCTTTCAGAAAAAAAATTGTAGATTTCATTTCAGTCCTTCTTCGTATCCATACAAAAAAATGATAATTCAATAAAAATGATTCCATTTTATTCATAAAAGTATGCAATCATTTCATCAATGTTTTCTTATGACATTGTCACGTTAAACTATCGTCCGTAAACCGACTTTACAGACAACCATTTTTTTTTGTTTATCCTCACTTTGAGTCTATTCTAGGACGTCATTGTACACGGCGGTGTAGCAGAGCTCATTAAGTTCGATTATAATAATCGAAACCGGGAGACAAATTGGAAATTATGAGCCATAAAATTTAATGCCCTACATGGTAACACTCATTATTATTATTTCAGTTGAATCGATTGGAAAGGGTGCGACACGAACAGGCGTAGAGACGGCCCGTGAATGGGTAAACGCCGCACCGTGGTGCTCCCAATAACACACAGCTTCCCAAACATACTTAACCCTTGAATGCCACCATTTTAATTTCCTGTTTTTGTAAGTGAAACAATACGTTCACGGAAAATCAGTTAACACATTTTTTTATCATAGAATTAAAATAAAAAATACTAGTAACATAAGTTTAAAGTGTTACAACTTTGTACGATTCCATATGTTTTGTCACTAGCGACCGGGTTTCGCCTTTCGGCATCTTCAGGCATTCCATCATACGAATGCAACAGAACTGACGCACAATAAACAGTTCAAATTTGATATTGAAATTCCATCAAGCACCTTCAGTCAATATCATAAATTACTTAATTAACAACTGAATTTTATTTTTAGGGCTATATATATATACTTTGAGGGCTGTTACATAAAACACATAAAGTAATGTGGCATCCTAACAAAGTTAAATCTATGAAAACTGTTTCGAAAGAGCGTAGTGACAGAAAGGATTGGGCTTCCTAGCCTTGTGATAATGACAAGTGGTAATCTACCCATTCTCCTTAGACTCTATTAAGGTGTGATGTTTAAAAATGAATGAAAATGATGTTATTATAAAATTGATAGTGTTGTTATTCAATTGGTATGTTACTCGATGTGATATGTTTTCTTCAGATAGTTTGAATATCTTGTCAAGGAAGTGAAACACGTGCCACATGTAGTTTTGTATTCCACGCCAGATGGAATATCAGAGTTATGAGTATTGATTTTAATTATAAACGAACTTCCACAAAGCTACGGCTGAATTCATCGAATTCACCGAAATATGAAAAATATTTTATGTAGCATTTTGTAATGATTGAGAAACTCTGCTTTCGCTGAAATATCAACCTAGGCTTTGAACAATGAATTATTCTGATTATAATGAATTGAAATCTAGTTCATTCATTGGTGTGACGAAAATTTTCAGATGTATTATACAATAAATCAAAAAGAAAAAATAACAAATTTATTTATTGTAGTACTACACTTTGAATATTGAACTAAAAGTATCTTCTAGTTCGACATCTATCATATATTGTATGATGTATGATACATTTTTTTGGTAATCTGAAAGCTTTGATGTAATACTCAATGTTATTTAGTTTTTATAATATTAGTTTGACATTTACGAAACAGATGTCGCTATTTACAAATTTGTATTTACCAAATCGAAAATTTTATATTTTATCTTTGAATGAATTCATAAATGTGCATTGAAAGCTAAATGGTGAATCATGTAAATATATCTTCATGATTTTTCTTAGTTGCTATGCACAATTTACAACTTTTTAATTATTAGTTACTGAACCAGTGGAGTTTTTGTATGATGAAGTGTGAACTATTGTGTTATTTTAAGACATTTAACTATTATGAGTATTTTCCTATTTCAATAAAGAAAGATAAGCCTAGGTGTCAGATTATTATTAAGTTTTAAGCTAGTTTTAGTTACAGCTAGGCATTTTTTTGCAGTTAATGTTTTAACCTAATCTTTCATGATCAATCGGAAAGTAAGTCTTGCTCAAGAATGAGTATATGAATGATAGTGAAGGATAATAATCAAACAGTTTCTGACTATCAATCACTTGGAGTGGTGAGCACTCTGTTTGTCGTAGATAGAAATATATTGTCTCCACCTAGAAAAACGTAAGTAAGATTTGATATGATATAGTTGTTCTTTATTGTAAAACAAAAATTTTCTTGAACCATTTCAATTTTTCTTAAATATTAATAAATAACTGACTTTGTGCGTCTAACTAAATTGTAAATATATATATATACTTTGACTAATTAAACAGGTTTAAACAAAAACGTAAGCTGTGGCAAGGTAATTTCACATATTATGCTTTGTGGTGTACTGTGAAATTTGGCTGAGTGCTTATTTATTCTATGGGTGGGAGAAAAGTTAGAAAAGCACTGCTCTATACACCTCTGAAGGCTATAAAAACTTACTAAACATTATTTTTATGTCCTACTTGGATGACAATGGAAAAATACATTGCTTTACATATTCACTATCTTGTCCATAAGTAAGGGAAGGGCGAATGGGGAGTTACATGAAAAATAATGACATTAAAGAAAAAAACTTTTTATTTTTTTACATCAATTCATTTAATCATCAAATTGACAACTCAATATATCGGCAATTCCAAAAATGATGTGTCTACGTGATTTTCCAAATTTATATAATATACTAAACATAAACTTTATTCTTTTTTTATACTATATTATATAATTATATATTTATGTTATGTTTAATATACAAAGCCCTTAAACTAGATTGCAGTGGAGTTCAATATATTATTTTTCTTTCATTGTTCTTTCCAGCATTATATATGAACAATGTTTTTTCGTTTAACTTAGAATATAACTTAGAATGTTTACGTCATAAAAATAACTAAAGGAACATATTTGATATCATGCCGCAGATAAAGCGCATCGAAATTAAACACAATAAATAAACTAAAGTAAATTGATCTTTTTGGAATGTAAACCCACGCCTTCGAGGCGTGTAATTTCCTTAAAATAATCGATGCGGTAGTAATACAACTTATGATAAAAATAATACTGTTTCAGCAATGCCTCGTTCCAAATTTACACAAATAGTCAAAAGACTAAAACATTAAATATTGCCAGAAGTCACTGCTTGGTTATTTTTATAGGTACACCTGAGTATTCAGTTCTGAAGTATAAATAAGCTTTCATTAAGTTTATTTCCATAGTTAATCATGACACAAGTGTTGCCATATTAACATAATGTTGACGAAATTTCGTTAAAAATATTTCCTAAGAAGTGACTTCAAGCATGTAAATAACATGTTATATTTATAAAAAATCTCTCAATGAGTTTTGTGTATTGTAAGTAGATTTTTTTTATAAGCTTCAGTCAAATAAAGTGGTATTTTGAGTGAAATTATTGTAAAAATGATGATCACTGATTATTATCACGTCATGAAAATAGGAATACATTGTAAAATGGTAACATGTCAATGTAGCCGAACCAAAACACTAAAAACACAAAAAGTGAAGCTTGGGTGTACTTTTAATTTGATTTTGATATGTATCGTGGAATCTTTCTCACGTAAAACTTTGCTCGTCATCCCAAATGTAGTGCTGTTTTGGTTCTACTAAAACCTAATGAACTTATTGTGAAATAGCAAATAAGGTATTAAGAAGATAATGTCAATCAAAACAGTAAGCATGGATAATTTCTTCAAGTTTTATGAAATAAAATCTGATCATTTTTTAAGAAAAGCATTAATTAGATTATTCAGTAAAATAATTATTGCAATTGCTACAAATGATCAGAAAAAGCCTGGTGAGGTCTTATTTACGTGCTCATGAGTAGCTAAACACTAATATAATCTGAATAGTAATATTTATTTCCTTCAGTCTTAGCAAGACGCCTGTACCTTTAATTTTTTTAGTGTTGGTAGTCCTTTAAATGAAATGTGGTATTTTATTGGCTATGTTCACTGCTGTTAGATAATCTGTCAAACGTCATCAATATAGTCATTAATCAATGGCATAATGTGAGAAATTGCATTGGTTATGCAGTTATTCTGAAAAATAATTATGTCCGATTAATCTTGTCCACTCACTAAATGCATAAATGATTGTTTTTACGCAATATCTTTTTATTGAATGATCATCTTAAAGAGCAGTGAACGTAGTCAACATAAATACTGTAATTTAAATAAAGAACTACCAATGTAAATCAATTTTTGGAGAAAATACACCAATTTTATTTCTCAGCTTGAAAAAATTGAGTGTTTATAAATTTTTATTGGTGTTTAGCCATTTATAATCAAGGAAATATTACTCTGATAATCTATAAATTCTAATTGTATAACGTCGGTTGAAACTAAATGGAAGCAGCAAGATATTTGTTAATTTTTTACAGTTTTATTTATTCTTGATTAAGACTAGAATTCTAGTATAAAATTTTTGTTTTTGCTTGCTTATGATTCAAAAAATGAAGGGTTTTTAAAAATCACAGACAGGAAATGTTTCTTAATGTTTTGAAAAAATAAAATACACTGTTACGAAGACAAAAACACTCGCTTCAGAAAAATTTAAAAAAATCTAAAAGTCGTTAACATGATTATTTTGAATTAAAAAGATGCACATATGTACTGTAGTAACCTATTTTTTTATCTAAGAAAAATATGTCACTAATTATGAATGTAGTTATTTTACCCTGATAAATTGCATTTCATTTAAATTGATAATAAAAACTTGAGATCAGAAAGTAAAACGTTTTGATAAATATAAAACTGAAAAATATGGGGCGGACACTGTTTAATATTGAATAATGAAAACCAAATTGTTTTTTTTTTACATCGACAACCTTAGAATTTTAAACTTTCTTTATCAATTCAAAAAGAATTACATTATCAATATTACGGAAGGTTTATGTAAAGTTAACATAAATAATTATGAATAGCCACTAAACTAAACATTATTACATTGCAAAAGATTTTTGATTAATAATATTGACACATATTATTTACGTCTATATTTTGGTGATGAAAAAATGTCAAAATTTAAATTTTCACATTTCCTAAACAGAGTACTATTCATATAATACCTTTTAATTTAACCCGATCCATCATTTTTGACTAAATTTTGTACACCTAAATATTCAAAAAACCGTATACAACTATATTTCTTACACTTTGATTTAATTTTTTTTATATTACTTGCACATCAGATATCTTTGCTTAAATTTATCAACTTTTTTATACAGTATTCAACACATGTACATTACAATATCGTTTTTGTTTCATTTTCTATAAACCGTGTCAACAAGATTTTTAATCAGCTTTGACTGAAAATTACACCGAAGAAAAACAAAATGATAAAAAAATCAAATCAAATTTATACCTACTGCTTATGAACAATATTTACGACGGGTGCATTCCCTTTAATGATAAAAACAATGAATTCAAACAATAGATGTCTCAATTTTTTTCATTTAAACAAAATAACCAAACGCCTTTTAAAAGTATTATTCACTGTAAATTTCCTTGGCATTTGGATATCCAGTATTAATGTCATTATGTTATATCACAAGTTGAAATAAAAAAATACCTGCACGGTATATATAAAGACTTAAAATTAAACATCTGCAGTGGTTTCAAGACAGTTACATAAACATCTTGAAAAAAGTATTAAAAAATAATGTGAAAAAAAAAATGTTAACAAATATATTTCACAACCTTACAGTTATAAAAAAAATATCTGGTATTTTATTTCTGTGTGAAGTAAGTAAAACAAAATATGTTTCTAAATGAACCCCAATTCACAACCATAAATGTAACATCTATAATGTAATATAAAATATTGTATGTAGCCGGTCTATCAAGTTTGAGTTGACGATAAACATAGGTATTGAATAAATGTAGGTAAATTGTAAATATAATATTTAAAAAAGTAGCACATTTATTATAATAAAAGCCCATTAAAAATAATCATTAAATCTTGTTCAATAGTAAAGAGTAATGCATTCGGAAACGTAGCCTTTATGAATTGAATCAAATACAAATCTTATGTCTCTGTAATTTTTCAGAATGGTAATAGCTTTGAGCTTTTGGCTCGCAATGAAAATTATATTGTTCTGGTAGAAATGTTGATTTGAATTTGTACTTGAGACAACTGTTAAGAAATAAGGACTACATTTATACTGCATTGAGGAACTGTTATAGTTAACACCAGTATAACTTAAACCTATACTCATATTAATAACTAAAATACTATGGAAAAAAGTTGCAATGAGTCGGTCACAAATAAAAGAGCAAAAAACAGGATGATAATATTCAATAGTATCTATAAATTAAATGATAATCAATTATATAACAGTGGAACCATTTTTAAGTAGATCGATTGATACATTTTTTTTTTACCACAGAGACTGAGGATACTCAATAAAATGCAGCGCTTTCTGTCATTTCAGTATACAAGGGGACTCAAACTGATAGTTGCTATACGCTATATAGATAATAAGACAAAGACATTATGTCAAGTGTTAAGTTTCAACTTGAGTGCATCTGTATACAACAATGCTTGAAGATAATAAAAGGCGTAACCTCGGTCGTTAGTTTTAGTATGTTTAAATGATTCAAATCATAATTTTGTTTTAATCCATATTTACTGTCTCACTCATAAGCATATGCTAGTCAATTCAATTAATATCTGAGACTGCTAGTCGTGTTTCCACTGATGAATCACACATTGAGTATATAAATATGAATACAGATTTTTCAGTCACTTAGTGATTTTGCATCATGAATTATTATTGCTAATATGCTCACATCAAACGAGTAAGAAAAAATTAATTGTTTTTAAAGTATCTTAAAATCAAAGTTCCACTGCTTAATCCTAATCATTGGGTATTTGATTAACTGTCATTCAAAAAAAAATCCAGTAAGTTTACAGGTATGTTGCAAAATCATTGAAATTTCAAAAATGTATAGAATGGTTTTAGTAAAAGTAGATTATTTTGGAACTGTTCTGTTAAAGATGCATTTGCATGTGATATAAAAATATATATAGATAAATAACGATTCAGTCTTTTTTATTGTTGAAATCTATGAATGTGTTTTGCTGCGTCATTTATACACCCTAAGTATTTTATTAACGGTAAGAAAGTTAAAGTAGTTTGTTATGAGGTTATATCGTGATTCAATTTTAATAATAAATAAACGATAAAAAACACCCAACTGGTGTTTCATAGTCACCGTATTCTTACACATTACATATATTTATTTAAAGATATATTTGTTTTATTTCATTACATAGAAAAAAGCTCATTTGAATTTGAACATTTCGTGCAAGATGGTTTTGAATCCAGTTTTATTCTATGTTTTACGACTAATTTAATCATTTATCAGTTAAAAAGAAACATAGAAAACTTAACTCACTCAACAACAAAACATAAAAATATATATTTTTAATACCTTAATAACGAAACACAGCATAAAAAGATAAAATTAATATTTACTTTTACTACCATCACATTTTTATAATCTCAAACATCGAGAGCATTATTTTAAAATATGAAAAACTGTAATCACAATCTCTGATTACACTACTATTTTGAGATTTACTCTTATTAAATTATAAACGATAGATTGCTTCTAAATATTCTCATATAGAAATATAAATAATATATTTACTATTACATTTCATTATAGAGTTAAGGTAATTTTGAGAATACATAAAACTTCAAAACTAATTTGACATTCAGAAGTCAGTAACAATGTACTGAATAAATTCTATTGCTGTGACAAAATAACGGTATTAAAAATATTTTATTTCTTAAATTAAGTAATATTGTATAAACAGTGATTTCGGGACAAAAAATATGTTTTTATATAATCACTCAATATTTGCAGTTTCATATGAATATTATGAAAAAAGTTATGTGGAAAAACAACGATAATTAAAATTTAAAAAAAATACCAAAATTTATTGCACTGCGTTGATTGAATCAACAATCTAAAATATTTGATTTTTAAAGACTTTTTGATGACATTTTGAACTTTCGTTAATTATTTACTAACGCTATTTATTCATAATTTTTAGTAATAATAATGATGATGAAAAAATGAAATTCCAAGTGCAATGTAATTTATTATTACTATAACAATAGAATAAGTGAGAGTTTGAAGAAACGCCCCTCCCGGGCAACTCAAGGAACAAAAAAAGAAAAAGAAAACGTTTTAACGTCAAATCACATTTAAATTAGTGTCTGTACATTAACATTCTTTCATAACTTTAAAATATAAATCACCCTCCTCGGAAGCAGTCATGTATACACATTAAAACTTTAATAATTACACAATTTCACTACACAATTTTCATACTTACAAAAATGCTAATTAATTTATATATTTTTTTTTCTTCCATTTATATTTTTCACAACAGTATCGGCATGAGATCATATTATTTTCCATTTTTCAGTATATTTCATACACTAATTTTAATAAATATTGAAAAACAGTAGAGCGACGACATCTATCCGGGGAAAAAATAAACACTTTGGTTTGAGTCTCGGGCCCGAGAGCGGCGCACGTCTCAGTCCTGCCCGTTCTGCTGGAGTATTTCTCTCCTCTCGTCCCTAGATAGCGGTGGCGGTCTGAACATGTGATCGGCGTCCTCGTCGGCGGAGTTCTCCTTGGAGCGGTCACTCTTGCAGTCGTCTTCTTTGTTGGCCAGCATGTCGAGGGCGAGCGGCATCGACTGGCCGTAGATGTCGCGCGATTTGTCATTGTGCGGTAACAGATGTAGCATGTTCAGAGGCATGGGAAAACCGGGCGGGAACTCGGGATAGAAACCTTGCGTGAACGGATTGAACATGGGGCTGGACATCAGGTCCGGCTCCGAGCTCGCGGGCCTTTGGTTGAGCGAGTTCATGTTCTGCTCGTCTTTGACGTGGTGTTTTGGCGTTTGGTTGTTGTTGTTGTTTCCGGGTCCAATGTTAAGCATGTCGAGAGGTCCACCTATGCAGTCTTTGCGAAGCTGCTCGAGTTTGAGGCTCTTGCCGTATTTTCCGCGGACGTACATCAGGAGAGAGTTGTAGGGGATGCCGAATATTCTCGACGCTTGGCTGGTGGTCATCTTTTTGTTCCAGACGTGCTGCAGAGCTTCCGTAAGCTCAGCGTTTGTCCATGAACGCGGGGGTCCTCCACGGGGAGCACTATGCTGTCCCTTTGGTCGCCCTGAAAAGCAAACCAATGAATATAAAAACGCTTCGAAAATATAGATTATTTATTTATCGTTGCTTTCTAATATCATTATTTACACCTTTGCAATATAGCGAGGCAAAACTCTACAATTAAATCAAACGGGAAAGGAAGCGTATCAACATTTCCGTTATATTCTACAAATGAGACGTTGAAAAGCAAACCCAACGTGTTCATTTTGAAATATTAGTAGTAAATAACTATAATATAATCTAAGATAATTAGTTTTAGCGATGGCTTACTTTGTTTTTGTTATCTAATTGTACTTTTAATTAAGACTAATATACTTATTTTAATGTTTATTTATCGCTATTTACAATGAATAAGAATAAAATAAATCTGTTTATATCGGTATCGAATAATAGCTTTAAAATTATTGCATTCTAAATGCCATTAAACGTCTAAAAATCATTATCGAGTTTTGTATTTACATTGTATAAAACAAATTTTGGTATACGTATGTATGTTTTGTTCGATTTTGATAAAATGTGGACGGTTTTTGCTTTTAAGCGTCTCAAATAAAATATTAACAACAGCTTCAAAATATCTATCAATTTGGTATTCAATTATTGTAAAATAGGCTTACATTTTTTCTTGACACTGGAGAACATGTGGGGGTCGTGAGGAGGAGCGCGGGGATCAGACATTTCCATCAGTGGGTTGTAAAGCTTCCCAGGATCCATTCCTGGCGAAAAAAGCCCTAGACCCGAGTCTAGGCCGAACACTGCAACAAAAATCATATAAACTACGTTAGTAACGGAAGAAAATGAACAAATGTTAGCATTCAAAATTAAACTTGAAACCGATTTAAAACCTTCGTGAAATCTATTCACCTAGAAAGAATTTTTCACAATCGCTTTTGATAATATCTAGATATGTAATAAAAAATCAACAAATAATTAATAATTGAATGAAGAAATTTACTTCCATACCATCAAAATTGAATGAAATTTGTTCCGGATTCTTATCTGAAAGTTCACGGGCTCGTTTCACTAAATTTACTTAGTTTGAGGGTTAACTATCTGAAGTTAAACAATAAAATAAATAAACATACGACTGTTTACAGTCTCCGTGCATTCTGCCCTTTGAAGATACGCACAAAAGAGAAATGTGAGGCTAATTATTTCCAACGGATATCGCAGAAGAGAGAAAGCGCCTCGCAATGAATCCACTGTTCAGCGTAACATGTGATAAAATAACTATTTGTGGTTAGATTATCGCGACTAACTTTGCAGATTAAGGCGTCCCTTGTTAAACGGGAGAATCATCTTAAAACCCAAGCCCGGTCTTAAGTGCCGTTTAAGCACATAAGATGGTTAAGCTTCATACACATATTTGTACAGGAAAACTTTTCGGCAAGCAAATATCCCTCGAGTAAATTAAGAACAATTGAGAAAAGGCATACGCGTTTTGAGAAACTGACGTGTTTAAAAAATTTGAAAGTTTCGATACACAGTAATAAATATTCTCGGGAAAAGAATGCACCAAAGAATAGCGATATGTGTGAGTTTTTTAATATAGTTTAACTGTTATTTACTTAATAAAGTATCAATAGATTGAATTGGCATTTATTTGGTAAAACTTCATTATAACACGATGAAAAAATAGCAATGTATTTTAGTTCTACAATTTTGTTTATAAGATTTGATTGATAGCTATTTCAGCTCACGCCATCGTCATTAATTCTGACGATGCCTGAGCCAAAATAGCTATCAATCTTGTATAAAAAAATGGAGAATTAAAATAAATTGATATTTTTTCACAATATGTTATGTACCACACGCTGTCCACCCCAAAATTCAGAGGGTTTCAAAATCAATTTTAGAACAACAGACAGACAGAGTCAACAAACAGACATAAATGTATTCTATTAAACGCATAATTTCTATATTGACAGTCATTGAACGAGAATATTAAAAAAAATACATGATAGTTTTAAATTAAACTAAAATTTTCCATGATTATAAAGATTCAATAATCAGGTTTTATACTCCTTAGTATTCAAAGTAGGTAGGTAAAAGAATAAAATAAAACGGTGGTTGTTATAGCCGCCCGCTCTTAACTGTGGTTAAATAAATATATTGCGAAAATGATTTCCCGTCTTTCCCAAAACTGTGCGTTGAAAGTTACGCAAACGGAAACAAAGCCACGTGGCAGCGGCACGTGGAAGGAAAAATTTTGCACGTGTGTACGAGCGCATGTAAGTGTGGCGGCTTTTGCGAGGGCGAATGTGTGTAATGGGGCGGACAACTTTGTTATGCCACAGATTTACGTTGCAAGCCTGTTGACAACGTAACCTTCTTCAAGTTTTGAATGAAAAATAAAAGAAATTTACAATCACATAATAAGCCGCAGTGTTTGTACAGTCTTTCAAACCACGCACGCAATAGCTTCCGAAAAGACATCATCTGTATCTATTTATAAAAATACTCAAAACAAAATTTTCGACTGTGAATAAAAATAAAGAAATCAGCTTACGGAAACAGTATTATCGAACATCAATTTGAAATTGGATGCTTAAGAACATTTTTAAAAATAGCACAAATAGAGCGAAAAGCAAATAATATATAACTTGAAGCCGGATATAAAAAGTTCAAAAATAATTAATTAAATAAGTCTACATTAAATGATATTAAAATTAACATACTATTTGTTGCCTATATTAAGCGGTGATCTGTCTAATGGTTTTTATTGTAAATTTTATATTTTAATTGAATTTCGTGTTGAACGAAAATAGAGGTAAAGAAAAGTTGAATCTTTAAATGTACATCCTACACAATTAATTTATTTCTGTATTCATTTGACGATATTTATAAAAAAAAAAGTTAAGCATTATATAAAAATAGAAAGTATGCAAAAACAAAATAAATAAATATTTGTAACATACAAGGGTGCAAAGTTTGAGAGGATGCGATTGGAGGCTTTGCGGCAAGTGAAAGGCGGAAAGCGGAAGTTACCTAAGTACTTATACACACGCGTGCGCCATGGAGTGGTAGGCGCGCACACTTCACTCCACATGTGAAACCGGAAGAGAGAAGTTCGACACAACCAGCGGAGAGTAAACTTGAAAAGGTAGAATCCGCAACAACTTTGGCATAGTTTTCATGTGGAACTTTACGATGTTGTGTTGTTATTTTGCTTTTGATTCGGGATTGTATAAGATGAAGGTCACGTAATGTTATTGTGCCAGACATATTGAGGATGTTTATCGTAGTAGAGCGATTACACAATTTTTAATTCTGGTTAGTAAAAAATATGCCTCTAAAAGCTTAATTCATCTAAGATGTTGTGGAAATTCTACAAATCAAAAATGTTTTCTACACACTCATTATAACTATATATTAATGAAGGTAATAAATATAATAGATAGTGCTGTAAATACAGGATAAAAAACGTAACATACGTCGAATTTAAAAGTATATGCGGGCTATGATTGTTCTGCAGTCTCTCAAATAAGTGTTCAGAATTTATAAATTGAGAAATATTTATCATAGATGTTTTTGAAGTTTAACATCAAATAAGAATTACTTTTAAAAGTCTTTACGGTATTTTAATTCCTTTACTTTTTTTTATTATTTCTAAAGTCAGCATTTGGTGATTTGATATTTTAAAAAAGTAAGATAAGTACAAAAATTGGGTAAAAAGCATAAGTTTACAGCGAGCAAGTTAAAAGCGAATAGTTTTCTATGGTTAATTTAAAAAAAAGGCTGTTGCGATATAAGAATGAAAAAGTATATTTTCGGTTATTCAGCTCATGTTATTATACGCGAAAACCATTCAATTTTCAATAAATAAACAAAGTATGCATTAAAACACTAAATAAGAAAATATTCTTAAAAATATCAAATGTTATGGACAGTATAATTCGTCTAGATTGTTGAAATCATAGAAAGTTTATAATGTTTAGCGGCACACGATTTTAATTAAAGTATACGATACGTGGTATGTTTTTATAATAAAATGTTAAGTCTAACCAAGGAAAGAGAACGGTTTGCTTATAAAATTAGTTTAACTGTTTCAATCCTAATTTAGGCATTAACCATATACATTACAAAATAGCCATTAACTCTGCCAGAGTAAAAAAGAATTAGGTAACTAATATTTAAATTTAACTGCGGCGATCTGTGCTATTTTAATCATTACACATTAAAAATGATTTAATTTTTGCAATCTATTTTAAACGGCCGGTTTAAGTGTCCATAAATTAACGTAAACGATTCTATCTGCTACCGTTGCAAACTTCTAAACGGTTGATTTCATTTCAAAAGTCATAAAACAAAAACAAAAAACATTCGGACTGGTGTTGGCGTCACTCATATGAACAACAACATCAAGGAAACAATATTATTTGTAATTGAATTGTAATTAATATTTTTATAATATATTGATCGGAAACGGATTCGCTTATCGCGAGCACCAACAGCCGATTATTCATAACCGGGAGCAATAGTATAATAAATCCTAATTATTTAACGTATTTTAAAAATCTATCGTATCGACACGTTTACATAATAAAGAGTTCAATTATCTAATTGCAAATACCATTGATACTTCTTGGAAACGTCATCATAGCGGCTTGAAAGAATTTGTACTTGATACTCGATAAGCAGTCATATTCAAATTAATTAGAGCCTGGAAATTGATAGAACTTTACCAGTAATGTGCACACCAGTAATACACATGTGTGACTGTTTCAATTATAAATCTGTTCGCTGCAGAGAAGTAATAATCCAACAATAAATATTTCAAAAATGAATTCAGCATTGTTAGTGTTGAGCCAATTTATGTAGTTTCTGTACAAAAATGAGCTCATATACGAAAGTTTGAAGAATGCTAACACCCTTATATTTTTGAAAATTAATTCGCTGTAATACGCCATCTCGTTTGAGACATTTGCAGTTGGGATCAAACGGATCAGCCAAGAATCTTTAAAATGATAACCGAATGAAGAAATATTTAGCTTCCACAACTTTATTGCATAATAATGTACATATTCGATGAAAGAGGAATGATCAGAAATGAAAAAAATATTTATTTCATAAAATGCAAACATGCCTTCATCATATAGCAAAGCGCAGCCGGTAATAAAAAAACATTTGCGGAAAATTTACATACAACAAACTACTAACACGTCACTGTATAAAAATACTAGACAAAGACACACGTATGACCGAGGAAAATTCCGTATTTGACACCGCGAGCGAAAGAGGGACGTGCATAGTGTGGAAATTTGTCTTCTCGGGCCCGGAGCCGATATGTCTGATATTGTAGCATGTATTATAAAATGCTACTGCTGGCATTTAGGCCTAAAGCGAAAACACACCTCCTTTTCTATTACGTTCTCCGGGCTATGCCTTTGATAATAGCGCGATGTCAAAATAGATACGATTTTTCATTGCAAGTGAAACAAAGGCCTTTTTCATTGTAATGACACGCCGATTTGTCTAATTTGTTACGATTGAAACACTCGTAGGGCACGAATAATGTTATTGTGTGATGTAAATAAGGAACGGCTCTCAATTTAATTTATAATCAAACATGGCGCAACAATAAACCGTGCAAGGTTAAGGAAATCGTTTTTAAATCCAATATATTTAGGCACAAGGCGTACGTAAATGCATCTCTAAATGCCAATAAATAAATCCAATTGCAAGGCTATTTTTGCGCTAAATTCATTAATATATAAAACGTTAAGATTATTCTGAAATATCTCTTCAAAAAGTTCACGGACATTCTATAACCGATTCGGGAAAGCATTGTTATAGCTGTAAAATAAATAACCAATCCTTTCTCTTTAACGGTGCGTCACTTTATTTTTTATCTCCATATAATGTTACTCCAGTTACCTTCAGCGTATCCTAATATTCGTGTATCATGATGATTCATGAACCTTCGACCTCACCTCTTAAGTCATCGCAGCGCAAAGAGAGGGATCGGACATTATCTGATGATGTGCAATATGGAGCAAGTCTAGAGGCCAATCGTTGGTGTAAGTTCAACGTGTTAACTATAAATTTGAAGATTCAGAGATAAGTGGTGCGCGCATTTGAACTGCGAGATGAGGAGGTAGATATGTGATCGGCTTTTTATTGCTCCATTACACTCGCTATGCACATAAATTAAAATTTGGACAACACGATTTCTTTATCTGCTACATTTGTTTGACTATCAACCTTCAGTGGTGCATCCGCTGTGATGCCTTCTTAAACGTTAAAAATTAATAATATCCTTTACCGATATAAACGAAGATGAAGTAATTCACGTTATTGCCATATGAGCTACTCAGTTTTGTTCATAGTCAAATTGTAAATCTTTTTACGAGCTGTATTTTAACCATTCCAAGGTCTCCGATCAAAAATTACGTTACTTTTATTAATATATGTAAAAGATATTTATTATTTCACTTCGAAAATGATAAAAAAGACATAGTAGGAAGTAATCATAAAGTTTTTAAACGAAAATGAGCGTTAAACAGAATACATTGAATAAATTTTGTTCGTCACTTTTAACGTGTGAAGTCTTGGTGGAACGGCAATCGTTATCCATTAAACGCAAGTCATATATATTTTTTTAATTACACCAAAATTTAAATAGAGATACGAACCAGTTTCGACAATTGCGAGCGTTATTGTTTTCGTTCAGATATTCAAAACATTCATGACAAAAAATAGCCAACTGCCGTTTTATACATTTCATTGGAATGGGTGGCCGCGATGTATTTTGAAGGCGTTGATGTCCCCAGCACTAGTCAAGTTCTTTAAGCTTGGTCGATTAGTTTGAAAGTCTTATATGTAAATGTGGCTCTATAATGCAATGGTAACGTCCGGATTTGGACCAACGCGAAAAATAATCATAACGATACAGCTGGTTCCGTCGGTCGTGTTGATTTGGTTGCATATATGACAAATTACAAGGCATTAAAGGATTCGCGTTGTTATATGGACACGAATGTAAAGCAAAATTTGAATAATTTTCCGTGGACATTCTTGGCAAAAATTGAAACACGCATTACGCTGGAGATTACACCATACAAGAAAATAGTGAAGCCGTAGCCAGTGATGGTCGGTACAACATTCAATAAATTTGAATATGAGGTTTTCAGACCTGCAAACCTAAGTAAAATAATGCTCAACGCGATTTTTTTCTCTCTCCTATTAAGTTTTTTTTTTTTGAATAACGATTTTAAAACAACGACGCACTCCACTGTTTCATAATTAATAGGTTAACATTAGACCTGACTTTATTTTGTAACAACAGACGTAGATAAAATCGGGAGCTCGGATAACAATCGAATCACACATGAATAATAATCCAGATTTGAGAATTTGAAAGTGGTTTTTGTGGCGCACAAACAGATAGCACATAATAAACACGAAGCAACACACACATTGTGTGTTCATTTTTTTCCTACACGTCTTATTAATTAAATTATGTAGACACAGCCGATGTATTTAATTTAATTCGGATTTTATGGAGATGTTGCTGCTGCCGACCGAGCGACGGAATATTCTATCGTGAGAGCGGACCGGCTCCCAGCTCGGTCGCGCAATATTTTGACATACAGACCAATGTTTTAACATTGTCGTTAACAATCATTCATTCATTCATTCATTCATTCATTCAGCGAATCCTCTCCTGATGTGAGCAGATGGAAATAACTTTAAAACAATAAATGCATTAATATACGTCATAAGGTAGCTGAGGTAATTATTATAATTGTATTAATTTATGATATCGACTGAAGGTGCTTATATATCAAATTTGAATTGTTACAACTTTGCAACAATGCAACAGAATTATCCGTGTGATAGAATGCCTTAAGATGCCTATAGGCGAAACCCGGTTCGTTAGTGACAAAACATGTGGAATCGTACAAAGTTGTAACAATTAAAATTTGTAATTAATTGTGTTGTAAATATAATAATAAAGAGAAAAATATTTTTTTACACATTCAAGACTGTTTTTGTCAAAGTTTTTTTTTCTCTTGTAATTAATTTTATTTTTATTATATATTAGGGATATTTTCATAAATTGGTACGTATTTGAGGTTAAAAAAGAATTAAATGAAAATAGACTATGGAAAAATAGTACTGAATTTTTAAAATACTAGTGTATTATACAAATTTTAACTAACAATGAATTCTAATTAAAAAATTGACAGAAAATAGTTAGCTTAGACAACTAATTGTGTTTGTTAAGTAACAATATTTTTTTACACATTCATTACTATATGTCCGTCAATATTTTTTTCTTTTCTTATCATATAATTGAGAATTTTTGTGTAAATTAGTTTCTTGTGGTAAAATAAAGAATTAGATGAAAATATACCATGGAAATATAGCACTGAACGTCTCAAATACTAGTGTATTAAACAAAATTTAATTGAAAATTAATTCTAATTAAATAATAATTTTTCGACAAATCGAAAGAAAATAGGGAAGCCAAGGAAAACGACAGTAGTATGCAAACAATTAATTTTATATCTGCATTGTAAAAGTTGTAAATTATATATTTATTTTGTATCGTAAATCTATATTGATGAAGAGGTCAACCGATTGAGATCCGACTAAACGCTCATTAACATATTCGTATGAGCTTACTCTTGTCCACGTGGAATATGTTGACTTCTGAAGCAATTCAATTGAGTATAATAATTGACAGGCTGAGTATATGCTTTATAATATAACATATAAAAAGTATTTGAAGCCATTCGTGAAAATCAGACAGAATTGCTACCTAGCTTATAAATACAAGAGTGACTTAAAAATGTCATTGACTAAGTTCATAAATTATGGTTATTTATACCGCCGAGTGTTCACAAAAACGCTCATTAAAATGAAGTATCAGGCATTGCTAAAAAAATATATATTTTATAACGCTTCACTGAAACAATATATTATTATAAAAAGAACAAGAGCAGGTTTCCGGGAATTATTCCATGCAGTTAAGACAATTTAATACATAAATATATTTTTACTGTTATATTATATGAAAATGTGTTTTTCTTTTTACCAAAATAAATAATTTAATTTATGCAAGTGCATAATGCTCTCCGGTATAGACAACTAAATGAAAATATATATTATTAGTTAATCTGTTCGATCCAACGAGAAATATCTTAAGTCTAAGAATAAGTTAAAAGCATTAAATTTGTTAAATTCTATACAATTTAGTTGTTTTTTGTTAAATGTAAATAAATAACAATAAGCCAAATTAAGTTACATTGAAAAATGAGTTAGGAATAGAATAAATTATTTAATTATTCATTTTTTTAAGTTAAATGCAACTGGTATGGGCGACATTAAGTTTAAAATAACATTTGAAATGAAAAAAAATGAGTGTTTTCGAAAGTAACGCATATTTCCCAAAAACAAAAAAACGAAATGATATTATTTAATTAACTTCATGTAAGTACCAATTAATCAACCGTGTAATAAAATTACAGCACACAGAAATCACATAGGATAAAACATTTTTTAATTAGAAAAGAAATCAAGCGAACGCTCAAATATATAACGTGTGTTTACACAACGCGAAAAAACCTACGTATTTCATTCTAATTGGGCATCAATTTGGATAAAATTTCGCGCAATATCTCGGCAATTAATTTGCTTTAAAATATAGCTCCTGCAAACGGTGTTGCTGTGATGTATGTTCGGCTTCATGTGAAACACAAACCACAGAGAAATCTCGTCTATTATTATGACACCGTCAAAAATAACATTTTTATGATTTAACGTAACGTGTTCAATGAGAGGCATGTGATGCATTTTCAGTTTGAATACTTTCCAAATTAAACGTGTGAATCTATTCGTTATTCAAAAAACAACGAAAAAATGATATTTAATTACTCTGCATTCTAAAGCCTAGCACTTAATAAAATTAAAACTAATGAATACCGAAGTACGAATGTATTTTGTGAACGGAATCTAGATCAAATACCAGCTCGAAAGCATTGAAGGGTATGTTTATGAATATAGACAAAGCAAGAAGATTATCTTTTTTTAACTGACTTTATATATTGAATTGGCGTTAACTCGATATAATTATAGTGTAATACATTAAAAATACCAAAGTATTGGACTCTGAAATTTTTATGTATATGTACTTTAATACGATTTAAATAAAATTAAGTTTGCCTTTGATATACTGCTTAAGAGTAGTTATGGAGTACAACAGAAAAATGATACGACATTTCAAATGGGCCCGTGAATTAAAAATAGCTTATGTATACAAAAAAAATATTTCAATATTTTAATGAATTTAAATATTTTCAATAGTTCAAATAACAACTGTTGTTGTTGCTGAATAAAATATGAAGATATTTTTTATGCTATAAATTTCATTGTAATACTTAATTAAATTAATAATGATTTATAAAATTAATGATTATACATATAGAGTTTTTTATGTGAGTAGTATAATTATCTCGAATAAGAATGGGAAATTTTTCTACCATATGATTGACAGGGCAATCAAATTAATAGTATTACAGTTATAGATCAAAAATTAATATCATCTTAACGCGAAATTCGTATGGGAATATATTTCAAAATATTTCTTATAGAATGATGAACAATATCAACAATAAAACATTGTTAAATCTCAATTTAAGACTTAATCGTTTCGATTTTTAGACGTTGCCAATAATTCGATAATTCACGGAAAGCTTTATACGTGGTCTCGAAATAGATAAAAAATAATAAAGAATAGAGAAAAAAAACTGACGTTTATGTTGACATTTAAAATAAGTATTTCAATGATTGGCTAAAAAAATTTTAAAGCCATTATTTCGAGTCGTTGTCCAATCGGATCAGTGAGAAATAAATAAACACTTATATAATTAAGGCAATAAGCACTTAATATTTGTTTTAGATTTCACAAAAAAGTGACAATCGCTGATGCATAAAGGCGACGAATACGGTACGCTGCAACTTGGGGTACCATACCTCCCCTATGATTTCGTATCGAATAAAGTCAGTGGACTAGCATGTTGAATGCATAAAAATGCTTTGTACATGCATTTAAAATTAGGCAGGCAATAATATTTTTTACGAAAACACGAATTACGATTACTATCAAGATTATATCTGAATTTCATAGTTGCATGCGGTTTTATACATTCGTATAACCAGTTATTTTATAAAGAAACACTTACAAACCATTGCAGATTTTGAAATATTGTTCCTTTATTAATAATATGCAGTTTTTTTAATTAAAATTTGTAAGCTGCTTCTCAAAGAGTCAAAACATACGCCAAAGTTATCAATATATAAAAATATAAACAAATAAATTTCCACAATGAAGTTACCACCGTTTATATTGAAAATATAAAAAAAAGCTTTGGTAAAAAATGTGACAATTGAACAAATATATTGTATGATTATCAAAATTATTAGTATTAAATGACGTTATTTTTATACAGTTGTTATAAACATTCAGATAGTAATGCCAAAAACATTTGAATGTTTCTCATTATTTAATATAAAAAAATACTATATAATATCAAAACATAAATAAAAATAGTCTGTTGTGTCGTTGAGTTAAATATTTTGCATTGTATGATTGCACTAGGGTGGGGTACAGGGAGTATTTTTCAACCCTACTTCCCTTTCATCTCAGGTGTATTGTGTTAGATGAAGGTTGATCTCAAGTGAAAGTTAAATACTTGTAGTATGATCTTATTAGTATTGGATTATTTAATTCGCGATTATACAAGGAAGCATATTATCAACATAAAAAAAGACAAATTTCTTCATAGCTAACATACTCAAATCGATTCAATTGACCAAATCTTTTGGACCAGGATCCAAACTGATAGACAATGCGCGAGGGGAGATATGATGCAATATTTTCGTGAAAAAAAATCGCTCAAAATTTATCTGCTTAGCGTAAATCCCAAGGATTGTTTACATGCCAGCCTCGCTTTGATGCTTCAATGATCACAGGCCGAACTAAAGAAGGCCGAACCTTGAGAGCTCGACTCTTTTTCTTTTTTTATTTACGTTGCATTTTGTAATAACAATAATTAGTAATTATTATATTCATTCAGTTATGACATGGTCGAGGTTCTCATGAATTCGATACATTTTAAATCTGCACAAGATTATATATACTACTTAATGCAGCATTCATAAAAACCGTTACACATAAAAACGCTGAGAAACTCAATATGTTTCATTATCACAGTCATCGAAAAAAAAGTTTAAAATAATATATAACCGAACAAAAATGTACACAATAAAAACATACAAACTTAAAACCAATTTTCTAATAAACTGCGTAAAGGATATTCCATATTTAAAAAATGTAATATTGTTGGGAGTTGGGACAAGAAATATCAGTCTATATTTTAATGCAAAATTAGGCTTGTACGATGAATTTTGACACCGTTAACACAGTAAAATTGTTGAGTATCTTAAATCGACACACTGCAATCAGTTGCCTCAACAGTTAATACGTTAGCAGTCAATGGGTTAAGGATATTACTGATTGAAGTGTCGTATTGATTAAGGTAAATAACAATTGAATGTAGTAAGATGTAACGTTAAAATCAATCAACAAAAATTAATATTAGCGTTATATTTTGTTCACCGTCAATTAAAAAAAATACAAAATGCGTCTCATTTTGTTTCCGATTTATATCATGACCTGTCTGGTGTGTTTGGGTGTAATTGAAAGCGCATTGTTCTTTAACACCGAACATCCATTTCAATCTTCCTTCAAATATCGTCCCTACAGAACCACTTGTGACATTTTCATGGGGTTTAAGTTATTAACACATAATATGCAAATTAAAACGAAACAACAATTGAAAAAGATTAGATTTTTATGTATGTATTTGTTAATTAACCATTCATTCATTGTAAACCAAAGACTATACTTTTTTATTCTTAATATTATTGATACTACCAATTTGGTTTTATAATAATAAACCTTACTACAAAGAATTTGTACATAACTGTAATTTAAAGCATCTGAAGTATTATTACAAATGAAAAATGTGCACTTAAGTCAATTGCGAATCAAATTTTATTTCTAAACAGTAATAAATAATCTCCATATGTTTTTTTTCTCTTTAAAAACACTTCAAATATTTACCTCATAGCTTATTTTTACACAAGTGTTCGTTTGATTTTAAGGTGACAATATAAAAAAGTTTACAGTATATTCAAGACCGGATATATGTAAACCAAAGTTTTAATGAACAAAAAAACTGTCTGAGAGATGATTCAAGTAGGCTATACACAATCAAATTTTAATGGATTGTTACTCTCAGTGAAAAGCGATAGTTAAAAAATAACAAAAAATAACGTAAATAAACTTCAGTGAATGTAATGATTTTATCAAATTAATTACATATATGGCTGACAGTTATTAATTGGAAGTAATCGTTCCGTTTAAAACGTAAGAAAATTTTAGATCACCGAATAGAAAAATACGGTAAGATATCTTTGGGAACCGAATCGTGGAGCCGATCAAATTTGATCGCCGATGCCACTTATATTAATTTGTGTCGTTCAAAGGAATAATTTTTGTTCCTGGAATACGCCAATCGCCAAGGCGTACATACATTAAAATCTTTTGTGCTTAAGCATTAAATATATATGATGAAGAGTGATAAGCGTTAAAGCCACACAACAAGAAATGATAAATGATGGTCGTTTGAATAATGACTGCACATTCTAATTCAGATAGTATCTTCGCCATACGACTATTAAAACTTCTAAAATAATGTGATAAGAGGGCATGATTTCTCAAAGCTATGTCAGGAATTTGTTAAAAGCAAAATGTCGTCAAAAGCAGTTGGACTCCTGATTGGTACAAATCAAGCATAGGTTATATATTAGGTCCCAGAAATAAAACCATTACAAAACTGTCTAAAATAACAAAACTTTTTTAATTAAATACAATGACACAGTCTTTTAAATACTTCAATACGCTAAAAATAAATGACACTGGTTTTGCTTATCAAAAGTATTGATCACTGGAAATATAAATCTTATTATAGATTTATATTTCCAGTGATATATGTTCTAGATTATATTGTAGTATAAATGTGGAAACGGCGCTAAGCTAAATGTCTTTCCATCAAGAAGTAACAGTTAACACATTAACCTCTGATTAATAACAGTTGAGATAGCAGTGTGCTTAAAGTAGATAGTGTAAGGGCTCATTTTTGTATTGAAAAATAACCCGAGTTTTCCTGATAACTTCCATACGTTTGGTTAACACCAACATTACTGTGGTAATTTTTTAAATATTTTGCTATGCGGCTCAACAGAGAAGATCTTTACATTATAACAAAGTGGCCTAAAAAAAACGCAAACCTAACAAAAATATTATATAACGAAGCACTAAAAATATTTGTTTGCAGATTTTAATGCAAAAGAACAATTATTTGTCATATATATCTGATGAAAAAAAAACTGTGATAAAATCAATGCGTGAAAAGTCATCGAATTTTGTCAATAAGCTCAATGAGCTATCAATTAACAAAACGAAGGTGAAATAAACGTATTGAAGAGTTATTCAGCCATTTTGTATGTCAGCGTACAAGACAAGTCGAAAAATTCACAGAGATAATCCAAACGAATGCATTTATTATTACAAGTGAACCGAAAAATCCTTGCGCTGATTTTGCTGCCGCGTAAAAAATATGTCAATTAGTAGTAGAAAAACTTGCCATGGCATTTAGTCCATGGAACAAAACGCATGTTTTATGTTCGAATCCCACTAAAGTTTCCGGATAAAAATAATTGGAAAAACAGTTAAGATGTTTAAGGAAGCAGTTTGGCCAGGTTAAAATTATCATGGAGTTGTGCGTTGCTTCTTTTGACATTATCATGTACCAATTTTAGCTGAAAAGGCGATCCAACTTTCGCGCTAGTTTTATATCAATCCGTTTTCATTATTGTAACATAAAACAACCGGTTAAACCAATATGTTGTATCGATAGATTGGTTTTATGATACACGATTGAAAAAAGCATTGTATTTTGTCAAAGCCATATTGCAATAACTTATAAAGCATTTTTTTAAATTGAATATTATAGTGGTAAAAAGTTTTTACGGGTCCAAAATTAGATGCAGAAAATATGTTTTTTTCACTATTTGCGTTCAATTTTTAAAATCACGTATTATTATAGAAAATTTATGTACTCTTTCACATTAATATTTCCGACAATTACTGTTTGAAATATTTAAAATTCAAATTAATAAACAAATTCAATTGATATTCAGAGATTCAAAATTTTGAAATTTATGTTGTTTATATATATTAAGAGATACGTATGTGTTCACTGTGTATTTTTTAACCCCCAATCTACGTCTTTTACGTAGTTCCTTCAAAAACATAATCATGGATTTTTTACTGTACACCAGCCCTTTTTTTACGCGATACATTGGTTCCAGAAAACGGCGCGTAAAAAAAATCGCGTAAAAAAATCACAACGCTAAATTTTTTACAATTTGGATCCAAAAATTTAAATATCGCGTGAAAAAAGGCCAGAAACGTATGAAAAACCAAAATTTGCTCTTTAAAATTCGTGCAAAAAAAATATATATTTTCATATCTTTATTGCTTATAAAAATATAATGAGACTATAAAATATAATTTTTTTCACTTATATGAATTATTCGCTGCTGTCACTTTCGGTTGCGAAATGTAATCGTTTGCGATTTTTGGAACGAAAGTATTGAATTTTGTATGAATCTGAATTTTGCTCGGACTCTTGTGTATAGGAATATTTATGAAAGCCAAGTTAAAACTGTCTTTTTTAAATACTCATGCAAGTGTAAATTATTTTATTTTTAAATGCTTTTTACTTCAAGAGTATTTTTTATCTTTGGTTCGCATTTATTTTTTAACATTTAAAATATTTGGACGTCATTGAAGGGCGTTTATTTGACATAATAATTCAAAGTGGTAAAATTTATGGCCAAGAAAAGTGCTATTCAACGAATTTAATAAATGCATAAACAAGTTTACGAGCGGACACATATCCTATGATTTTACGCAATTGCATTATATATTATTTCTTTACACACCCTAAAACATAAATTCGCATAGTATCCGATACACTTCATTCATCGTCAACATTTTGCAATTGTATGTGTATTATAAGAAAATAATGAAACGTACATGCCTAGCATCATATATAAATTTCTTCTTTAATTAAAACAAATTTGGGGAAAAAATCGCGTAAAAACGAGTGAAGCGCGTAAAAAATGTAAGGGTGCCGTCGAAAAAAATCACGTATAATCGAATTCGCGTAAAAAAAGGACTGGGTGTATATGAAACAGTCTTAAATTTTTTTAAAATGATTATTGACGTTATTGGGCTTCTCTCGTTTGATATATTTGATGACATCGTAAAATATTTAAAATTCTAACAAATATTCATATTTTGATTAGCCTTTCAACTGTAAATTGCAAAAAGAAATAGTAGAAGAGCTTAACGTTTGTTTATTCGTATGACTTTGTTAAGTTTTGCAAGTGATTTATAAAACATACCAAATGAAATGATTTCTATCTATGGATTTTTGTTAGGTATTGAAGAAAAATAAACTCATTTAGACGCTGAAGTTCTGACAGATAATATCAACATAGTTATAGTAGTAAGAAAATGGCATAACATTACTTTCAATATATAAACACTAGGTTGTGCCATTCAAATTTTCGATTTCAAGAAAAATCTACTTCTGTAACACCGATACAAACACAATAAATAATTACTAGATAATACGTGTCGGACTGAAGTGCAATAAATGCATTGCAATAGATGCAGTTTATGACGTGGAAAAAAACCATTTCGCGCAGTCATTCTATCAAGGGTGAGCAAAACAAAACCGTACCAATTTCTTTTGACCTTTGATATTCAAATAATGTAGCATGTACCGACGTGGAAAAACCTTCAATTCTTTAATTAAATAAACAAGGATACGGTACGAAATTTGCAGGTGCACTTTCTGAGAAAACGTATCGCGTATTTTTATCGGGTTCATGAGATATAGGCATGCCCACGAAAGTTGAGCGGTATGTAAATGAGACACACATTTGTATGGGAAAACTGAGTATACTATAAATCAATATTTTTTCTCATTAGTGTAGGAAAGGAATATTATATTACAAATTTACAATTAAAAGCAGTTGAATGAACGACACGCATTGAATTTTTTAAAGATATTTACTATCATGCACATTTAAGATTGTCAATTTGCTTAAAATTAAATATAGTGCTAATTCATGAAAATGTGTTTATTATGTATTAAAATTATAAAAATATCTTTTCACTGGAAACGGCAAATACACAAAATTTTGTATGAAACTATCTGGAAGAGGTTTTTAACTCTTTGATTCAAAATTGACTCATGGAAGATTGTTTTCTCGGTATCTAATGATAGTATTCTTCATGTTTTTTTTTTATTTAATTCAGTTTTACTAAAAAAAACAAAAACAGACAAAAGACCTAAGGAAAAGCAATGACAATTTTTTTTCTATCTTTATTAACCGTAAAGAAATGCCTTAAATATGTTCACTACAAAGATTGCGAAGTAACACATCAATCTATTGAAGCTACATAGAAAAAAAAATAGAAAAATTTATAAGTGTATAAATGCGGTAGAAATATTATGCAAGGCCGTTATATCATAAATTATTAAGGACTAAGATGTTATGTGGATGGTCTACAAGAGGTGAACACTTGTACCTACCTGTAATTTTACTGTTAAAACATAATTTATTCAAAGTTTAATTTCTCCAATATTTTCTAACTTGGCACATATTCTCAGTAATTTGGTTATATTTATGTGTACGGCTTGTCTTGTGAATCACTCCATACAACAATTTTTATTTTTTATTATGGAAAAAAGCGTTTCAATTTTATTCTATGAAAAGCAATTTCAAGCGATTGAGATTTCCCAACAAATATCCATCGCAGAAATATTGTGGAGAATTGAACACTAGTATGCAATTAACATGCAATATCTTTGAATTATGAATAAATGTGAAATCATAAAAAAGTCCTAAATATATTTCGTTTATATATTCTTACATTCTAAATATATTAATATTTTGTAAAAAAGACATGTTAGTGACAATCAGTATATGTCAGAATAGCTTTATATGCCAGCTGTGTGACGAAACACTGGCGCGAAACCCTTAATATTATAATAAGAAATATGAACTATTCGTTCATAAACGCTTTATTCAAATTGTGTCAAGCTATGAGATTTGCATTGTTATCATTATTTTATTTGTAATTGTAAAATTTTTTTACTTGAGTTTTTCGTCGAAATCCCTTCCACGGTATTAGCTGAAATTTTTGTTAAAGCTGTGTTTTAATATATTATAACATATAAGTACTTCCTAGTGATATGACATTCGTATACGAATTTTCATTAAAACCATAAACAACATAAAGATACTGTCATCGACGGGTACAGATAATAATTTTCGCTACTTTTAATTGATAAACTAAAATTTTATCACTGAAAATAAATCATCTATTTTGTTGTAAAATATTCCTTCTTACAAATAAATATTCAGAGTGAAAACGTCCTCGAAAAAATTCCTCGACTTAAAACCAGAAAAAAAAACAAATCTAATTTTGACGGATTAAAAGGAAGAAAAAAAACGATTTAATCACCTTAGCCACGTCTCGGTGTTATTTGTGTTCAACTTTGGCAATTCTCCCCTAATAAGTGAAAGGGAGTGGTAACAATGCAACGGCGATTAGGAGACTCACGTAATTGAACCGGCAATAGGCAAGTACGCAGGTAGACATATATTTCAACACACATCCGCAACTTATCTAGTGGTATCTGTGCCACATCTCATTATAATAATCACAACACTAAATGGGACAGTAACAAATTGACGGTTTTATTCCCACAGGAGCGATTAATTCACTCACTCACATATTTGATGACCTTTTCCTAACCGTTCAGCAAATTTTTTTTCTCTGGGCAGCATCTAGTCAATGATTTCATTACTTTTTTATGTAAAAATAAAGCTTAATTTATAATTAGAGTATATTGTCAATTTCCTGTTGAATCTTTACATAAAAATAAAGAAAAATACTTGTTAGAAGACGTAAACGCTTGGTTGATAGATTCTCTAAGTGTCGAATGTGGATATATTGTATAATGTTATCAGAAAAAAGGGTAATAAAATTGCATCTCTCTATAATGACAGAAATATAGACAAAATTATTCAGACACATGTCAATCATTCACGAGATATATCATCGTTTTTATTACAACTTTCGATGAAGAATGAAATTTATAACGGCATATAATTGATTGTTTTTTTGGATCAAAGAAAAATAAGTTGAAAATTTCTTCCCACGCTGAAAAACGAGATTGTTGCTCTTTCAGTTGCCGATAATAAAAACTTTTTAAAGGGAGGGAAGAGCGAATGATAATGTTTTTGTACAGTTAATATAATATTCATACAGTTTCGTTTTGTGCAATGATAAAATACCAGAGAGATTTTTATGTCGATATATCGATTGGCAAGCGAACGTTTGCCGAGAGAATAAAAAGTGGAATTTGGAAACAATATACGAATAATTTTTGGTTGTGAATATCAGAATTTTTAGGAAAATTTAAGCCCTGCCATTTATGTCACTGTGATAAGATTCTTATTGTTTCTTTGTCCTGTAATAATTTCACTAATGACTGTATTCTGGAAACGAAATTGAAGAAAAAAAATACTTTTATGAAAGTGTCACTCTTATCATATTTGATGTATTAATTTGATATCTTTGGATTTTAAAATTATGCGATGTTGAAAATATTACTATTTCTAAAATTGTGAAATATTTCGTTTATTTGTAACATTCATGTAATTTATATGCTACTTTTTTTAAATATTGCGACCTTATATCGCGATGATTTCATTGTTATTTGAAAATGTTTAAAGATATGTTAATGTATAGCATTAAATGTTCACTTGTTGTCAAATCACCACTTTGTAGATAAAAGAAAATGCAATAAAAACTTACTGTGCGGAGGTGTGAGGGCCATCGCCGAGACGGAAGGAGCGTGCGAGAAAGGATTTGTATCTGGCGGCGGCAGTCTCGGGGGTAGCAGCTCGGGACTGTGCCTCACTTCTTCGGTTTCCATCTTCATCGACGGCCGGTGGCGGACATCTTTGAGTGCCGGGCCTGGCGGTTCTCGCGGCGGACTGGACCGCCTCACGCCTCCTAAAGATAAATCTTGCGGACCTTCGCCGGAACGCCTTCTCGGCCTAGCCTGTTTCCTCCTAGGTAGGGGAGAACAGCAAGGTCCGGGCCTTCCCGCTAACGAACTCACAGGTATATTTACACCGGTCACTTCCTCGGCGCCGTCCGAAGACAGAGCCGGCTCCGGGGACGGCGTCTCCTCGTCGTCTTCGAGGCTCCCGGTCTCCCTCTCGCCCGTCGTCGCTTCCTGTTCCACCAGACCTCTCACTTGCAGGGCTTCTCCCGCTTTGATAATCATCTTCAATTGTTCTTGTGCGACACTGATTTCACCTCTGTACATAAAGTCTACGACGGCCTGCACTTCCCATCCGTGAAAGTCTTTCAGCACGATGACGGGGTGTTTGCAGGGGTTTTCTGAGAAAATTCTTCTGAAGAAAGGAGAGCAGGCGCTGAGAACGACCTTATGCGCTCGTACTCGCCCTTCGGCGCACACCAGGGTTACATCGACGAGAGCTTCCGCTCTGAGCAGAGCGGCGAACGCCCTCAGGAGATGGTGCTGGTGGTTGTTCCATCGGAGGCTGTAGTGCTCCTCCGGGTGGGCCATGACGGCGGCCCTAGCGGAGAAGGCTGCGGGCGCCAACGCGCATTACCGTCAGATACCGGATCCGGGCGACCACTGCAACACACAAGTTAAAAGTTTGATTCACCAACAATATTAGAGTTCAAGAAAAAAGTCTCACAGATAAATATTCAACGTTTCATATTATGAGGATTTAATATTGTAAAAGCAATAATTATTTCAGAAAATTTATTGCAGAATATTTTGCTGTGATTCAAACGCAGGTTTGTTTTAAACGTGATCACAAAAAATTATTTACCGACGCGAGACAAATATTTTAATGACTAATTTAGTGTATTTTTATAAGATTTATTAACAATTATTTTGCATTTGTAAACGATCACAATTATTAAAATCGTAATTATCAACGGGCTGAAGGAAAAGTGGTTCGCGATTTTAAATTTTTTTGTCGGAACACTTATAAAAAGTCTTTGATTTTTTCCAGATAAAAACTGAATTTCAAAAATAAATTTTATTTAAGAAACACTTATTTTAATGACCTTTTTTAAATAACAATAATTGTTCTTGGCGTTTTAAGAATGATTGATAAGTTTTTTGGGCGAATCGAAATGATTTTTGTGAAACTATTGCCGATAAGACTTCACGAAATCGAAAAACTTTTTTTTTAAATAACTCAAATTTCGTAACAGGCGTAAAAAAGTGAAGTGGACGAATTCCGAAGCGCGGGAAACGTCAAACTTTCGGCGGCGCTTTTGACAGCTGTATCACTCGAGTGTGTTATATGAAAGCGGTGGAAATTCGCGTCGGGGGTTGAAATCGGAACACGTGCAGCCTGCGCGGCGGCCGCGGTGCATCTGACGGAGCCTTCCACGGACTGGCAACGGACGCATAATTCCCGGATCCAACGTTAATGAATCCGATTAGACAAAGACGCAAGCGCCGCGACGCCGAAGCGCGCTCCCGCCGTCTTCCGTCCCCTACCGACCCCGTACCGGGGGAAGAAGACGGATGGATGTTTTATTGCAATTTCTTCGGTTCGGCGTCTCTGTCTGATATGTTATGGTGTCCGAGCAAAAAAGAATCGTATGCAAAGTATTGCGAGTGTTCTCATGTGGGGTGTATCGCCACGGGGGGCGGTAAAGGGTGGCCGATGAGGGAGGGGGGGTGTGGTGCAATTAGAAAGAGTGATACACGCCGCGAGAAGCGAAGCCAAAAATCTAGAAGACTTTGCATGTGTTTAAGAATAATGTCGGGGTGGGGGCGGGGAGTGTGTAGTGCAAAAGGGGGTACGGAGAAGAGCTGGAAAATTCTTTTTCTGTTTTCGTTTTGAGAAAACGCAGCAGTGCGAGTTTCGCGGAAATTTATTGCATAGTAAGACTCCGCTTTCAAAGGCACAAAAAGGTTGTTTAGCCTTTAAAAGAGGAAATTTTTCCTTATACGCGTATTATCATATAAATGTTATAATACTTGACTATAAAATAAATTCGACTGTATGGAGATGACTGTTATATGTAATATAAACTTTCTAGTAACTACCATTACGAAAAAAACTGAATCAGAACATGTGAATTATTTCGTAATTATTCATTTTAATTGCCTACTGTTTCCAACGAAATTCATAGCAGACAAAAAAAGGTGTGATTGTTTGTACTTTTATATAAGCTGAAAAACAAAAATCTCATTAACTTTTCTCGGACGTGATCCGCACGAATTGCATAATTAAAAACGATTTTGAATTTCCACGCAGAACCACGTGATTTTTAAAAGGAAACTTTATGTCACGAGAATCATTTTTGAGATCGGTATATATTGGAAATCTTGCGAGGCTTACATTGATTGACCAATGAATAAATATATTTTTAACTATAATTATTTTTCGATGAGGCTATTTAAAATATTTTTTTTAGGATAATTAAACGATTAAAATAATGCGTTTGTATGTTATTTATAACTCAATATTCTGGAAGAGTAAACTTTTTTATGTAAAAAAAAAAATACAAAATGATTGTTCATCGTTGTTGCGTTTAATTTTATTTTTACACATTTTAAGTTTACGATACAAATAAAATTGTAATTACAATATTTACGTGCAATAAAATATTGTTTTAATCCTGACTCATAAAAACTCAGCCTCGATTTCCGGCATGTAATTTCAATAAAAATACATGCAAGAAACAAAGAGACGTACATTATGAGCGCGTTATGATATTGCGAAAATAAATTAGATCGGCACACCTTACGAGTAAAATTGTTAAGTACGCGAATGAAATGAAACATTCAATATTGAGCATGCATCGAAACTAGATAATAATTTGATATAACGAACGAAACAGTAAATATTATTCCTTCATTAACTTCAAATGATGAACTACCAGACGAATATTTTTCGTTGAAATTACTTATGCGTTTATTCGCAATCCATAGATGTCTCTGCGCTTATTGTAATGTGAGCAATAACCAACATTTGATAAGTTAACTCAAATAACATTTTTAAACGATCTATGAATGCCGATGTATAAAATAAATATATATTCTTAATATTATACACAAATAAAAAAATCATATAATATAATTGAAATTTTCCATGATGATCGCCTTAACTTAGGAAAATATTTTCATATCATTAACTCAAAACGTGTCACTGAATTTTTTATTTTATTTTATTCGATTATATTTGCAAAACACTTTAAACACGCTTATATTTAGTGACAATATCTGAGTGTAATTATTTTAGACGTAAATATATTCTGTTTTCATACATATTAAATCATTATTTTCGAAAATTCAAAACAATTTTTGCTGGCATCGTTTCTTATATTAATTTTTTTACTAAGGTAAAAGTGGACAAGGTTTAATTTCATTGTTAGCGAAAAACATAAAACCATGTTTGAGAATTAAAAGTTAATTGTCTATTCTAAAATATATTGTGCGGCAGGTATTTTCAAGAATTATATATGTTTTACGAATCCATAGAAAAAGATTTATGGTCACACATTTTGCATGCAATAAAATTTACCTGGCTTGCTCTTTCAAGACTTGGGTATTCACTGTATTTTTTTTTTCTAGTGTAATAAAATAAATAATTATTTGTCTAAGTAACGAAAAAGAAAGGTATACATTTGTTCAACTGAGCGCCACGTAATTTAATATTCTACGTGAAATATTTTTAAAGTAATAGATAATTAAATAAATAATTCGTAGGGATATGAATTATACTATAAAAGAATGTTGTATTGTAATTCGAATCAAACAAAACGACGTATGATTTAATTCGAACAGTGAAATAAGTTTTTGTTTTAAAATTATGTCTTTACTTTGTATTTTAAGAAAGTTTTAAAAAAATATTTAGAAATTTTTACTTTTTGCCTGAAAGTCTCGCAATGGATACGTCATAAAGAAAAAGTTCCAAATCAATACATTTCTGTTTATGTTCACTACTTCGGTACCTTGTTATAATTAATACATACATAATTATAGTATTTTACATATTTCAAATGTAAAAGCAAAGAAGTAAAATAAAACGACGTGCTTACGTACGTCGAATAATTAATTCAGGAATGCTGAACTTCCCTATTGTTTTATTGGAAAAAAACTTTTGTGAAAAGTTTGGAATTGAATAAAATTTGAATAAATAATAATTATTCAATTAATGTAAGAGACGTCATACACTGAACAAACTGACCTAATTTATTCGCCAGCGAAAGAATGTTAAGTGTTTTCGATGAAAAAAATGAGCGACACTTTTCCAACCGAATTTCACCAACTATTTTGCGTCATATAAGCTTACCATGTATGAGATATGAAATCTATTTTCATAATTTTTATTACTTAATTATCATTGGATATTGATCGGTTTGTCTGGCGTGTATCCATAACTATAGCTTACAAAAAAGCAATTTATTTATGATTGTACGTTACATTATACGAAAATACTAAATAAGGTTTTCACGGAATATACTAAAAAATGTTAGATATACTCCGAAATTTGTCCAATTCAGTTTAGGCGAGTCACATACTGTGTATTCTTTTACTCATACATATTTGTGTTTTTTCGCGGTCGACATACGTATTACGCATAAAACGATCTTAGAAAAAATAACTAGCTCATATGTGACTAAGCAAACGTTGCGGCTATAGCGCAAGTTCTAGAAGGCTGTATGTGTTTTCTTAGAACGTCGGAGATGCTAGAGGCTTTTTCGTGGAGTCACCCTCTTCCGGTTTTCGGTAAAAGGCATTGTAAAAAAATATTGACTAGGCAGCAGGTAAATATTTCATTGTATTACTTTCCAGACTACGTTCGCTATCCATAACGTATTATATCGATAAACGTTTTGAATTACACTCTGTTTTAAAACAGAGTAAACTTGTATTAAATAAAACAATTATGTAAATATGTATACTGATACATCTAGCGCGATACACAAATCGTAATCGATAATTGTATCTTGCTAAAGGACAAAAATCTTTTCATAGGTCTTAATTAATTAAGAAATACAAACACAGATAAAAAGACAATTGTCTTGATAAATTTAACTGATAAAGCTTCGATAAGTTTAACTTTCATAAGAAAATATTATGTTTTCTATAAAAAAGATGATACGAGAACGAGAAAAATGTATACATGTAGCCTATCACAAGAACTCTTACCGATGACTGATTAGAAGCGATATGAAAATTGCTCATGTCCTTCTGGTTGTGATCTTTAGGGTGAAAATTTAAATCTCTGTGCGGAATGGAAAAATAATTATGTAAAAAATAATAGCTCCACTAATTCTCTCAGTAAAATATCAATTGAATGTCATTTGGTAATACATATCTAAGTTGTGCATTATAGACCTATTTATAGGGGTTTTATTTATTTGGTAATTTTCCGCAATTTTAGGAAGGTATACATATATAAAAATGTCCTTCAATAACAACTACTTTCTAGAAATGTTCTGTTTGTCTACCATTAGAAATACTTACAGGTAGTGTAAAATAGTGACATGAATCTACACACGTAATTATTATGTCAACCGCGCTGTGTCCAACGTTCAACTTTCAGCTTTTAAAATGTTGATGGACTTTACTTTACGAGTGTTACCTGAGTTATGGTTCTTATCAACAGTTTCAACTTTCAATTTAAGCTTGCAACGTCAAAGTCCAAATGTAAGCGCATTTTATCCCTGGCAAAAAGGTGGGCTAAAAATACTATATATTAAAACAAATGAATATGTAAATTTTAAATAATAAAAACACATTTTTTTAGTACTTATTTCCACAATATATTTTTTGATCAGGACCGGTTTCGCTCATCGCGAGCATTATCAACTGATAGAATACAATTTACAAACAAGTCTATTTATACAAAACAAAAAATTAGTTTGAGTTAATGGTAGCAGGTGTACAAAACCATGGGTACAAGAACTAGGAAACGATTTACATAAAATCATACTAGATTAAGGAATATGTAAATTCTTATTCCTTCATTATTTCCCGTCGAGGATTGATGAACAAAATTTTAATACATAGTTTTATCCCGCTATATTAACCTTTTGCAAACGAGCACTTTTTCGTATGTGCCTACCAGCAACTCGACGCGTTTTTTTGCGAAAATCGTATTGGCTACATGAATCTAAGTAATTAAAAAAATACGTATAAAATTCAAAAACATATTTTTTTAATTTTTTTCTGTAAAATAGATATATAATGGGTATAATGTACATATTTTTATTTTATTTGGAATTATTCATTTTATGGTATTTCACAAAGCGATCGCTCACATGTAATCCTGACTATGTTATATGTCCTGGATATGTTGTGTGCCTTTTCTGCACAGCTATATATAGATAAGCGAATGTTAGTTTAAGCATAGTTCTGACGATGGCGTGAGCCGAAATAGCTTTCAACTATATTTGTTAAAAATAATTTTGTAGAACTAAAATACATTGCTATTTTTTCACCGTGTTAATCCTGGCTTATTTACGCAGGTCCGCACGCATTTATATTTGAACATACTGTACAGCCCCCCTTTTTAGTCCCTGAACGTAATCTATGTAATTTATCTGCAAGACGGTCTTCTGTAGGAACAGTTGAAGTACGCACTCGGGATCCACCATGCATTTCGATGACAACACTTATTGATATTACGTTTTTTTTAACAGAAAATGACTCCCAAATGATCTGTTATTGTGATATAGTTGAAATCGACTTATAAAAAATGCTAAAAGTATACAACAAATGACTTTATAAACATGCCGCTACTGCGGCGGCATTCGAGTAATACGATAAACCTACAATGCCGCCTCTATGGCGGCATTCGAGTGCAAAGGGTTAAGAGACAAACGTATAAGTTAACCACTGCCTTAGAAATCGGATCCTTGTGAAGATTGCGTTGGCGGGGAAATCGGTTTTCCTTGAACTTTTATTAATTTGTAGGAATTTTTTTCACAAAAATTAACTTTAATTTGTGTAAGCAGACTAAACTTGCAATTTTAATATTTTTTTAGTTGTCAATAAAATCACTTCAACATAAATTTACGTTTGTCTATTTCAATTTATATATTATCACAATTTAGACATGATAATTGACTCGCGATGTTAAAATTAATGTAGGTATACGCCTTGCATTTAGTATGTAATTATAGCGTCGAAGTGAATTCATTAAATATATTTTTGATTTGTCAAATGCGTTGACAACAATGTTGCATTTGAATTTGGTTGTAATGATATTTGGCGCTTGTTAATTTTATTTCAATAACTAGATTAGCATATGAATTCGAACACGATTTGCGCACGTCGCTTAATAATAAATATCATGCCCAATGTACTTGGATTATTAGTGTTAAAATCGACAATGTTGTTATTTGACTTCGCCTCTTTAAAAAGTATATCCAGACAAAATTATCAGTTTTAATTTCACATACAAAAAGAATTTCCACAAACTGTTAAACGGACGACGCCAGCGTTTTCAATGTAGCCAATAATAAAAACTCAAAAATTGCTATTGAAATAAATATATGCACAGTCGTATGGTGTGTTTTAAAATCTACAGGTAAACTATGATATTATATGCATGCCGTTGGTTTTTTCAATAACCTTGTTCGTCGCAAGAATTATGTACCTACTTTTATTAGTTTATTAGGTACTTTTCTCTCGGAAGGACTGCGCCCAAAATCGTATTTTATTATCACTGGAACCTTGAAATTTCGACAGGTAAAACATTTCAAGAGACAGGTAGATAAGTACTGATTAATTTGATGCAACTATACTCATGTTAAACAACGCATTTCGAATGATCTGGTAATGTGACTTTAAAACTATAGATTACACTTAGAACGCGTGAATAAAATGTTTCAAACTAATGTATACATATAAGGTTGATTCTGCATTAAAATTTGTGTTGATAAAATGTGCAGAATATTAAGAAAATTACTAGAAATAGATGCTCAAATTTATATCAATACATCATACATTCCAAAATATATATGACGACTTATTCTAGTGACAATAACTTAATTTATTGATGCAAATTAAGCGTTTTATAATTGTGCACATTGAACGAAACCAATGCATTCCTACAATGTTTTCAATTAATTAATTTTGAATATTCAATATAATCTAACTGTACTGTGATTATATGCCAAGTGACGTTAATCGGTGATTAAAATTGTGTTCAAAATTAATGCATTACACGCAAAATTTGCAACCGATTTGTACCGAATATACGGGACAAACAATAAACCACTCGTTTGAGAATATTATAACAAGGTGCCCTAATTGTTAGAATATTATGGACATGAAGGAAAAAAGCTTTTAGTATAAAGCACTATCGCCAATTATATCTTAGAATACAACATATATTAATTTATATTTTAGGTGCTTGTAATTTATCAACCTGTAGTAAATAATCTATGGTGGATACATTTTTTTTTATCTATAATGTCTTGAGTTGAGACGGCTGATTGCAGTGTGTTGATAGATGATAATCAAAAAATGCTATAAAATTGTTTCAGAATTGTTGTGTGGAAGCTTAATTTTGTTTTTAAATATAGTTTGTTTTTTCTTGAAAATATCCATATGTTAGTCAACACAAACAGTACCAAATTAATTTTTGACATGGTTGTTATCTTAGTAGGAATATAGTTTGTCATCAGGGAGCAGGTAAAATTGACAATAATTGAACATGAAATAGATATTAACGAACCCTATATTTAAATATATTCGAAGTGATTACAATTGACAGTCCCAGATTATAACGGTTAATGTTAATTAAAAATTGGTGTTTAATTACAAATGTGCATTAGTTGAATAATCATAACACATTTAATGTTATTAAAATAGATTCTTGATATCGATTAACAAAAACACAGCGAGTTCGGCAGTGACCCTAAAATTTAAATACCTAAGTGTTTAAACTTTCGGAACTCTCGTCTGTCTACTTATTAAACACTACAAAAGAATTTAAGATTAAGTCGGCGTTTTAAAAAAAGAAACACAAAAGTTATTTTTATCAATTAATCCAGCCCGAAGGCTATATCGATTCAGCTTCGCCACCCTAAAGTAACCCCAAGAGCGGGAGGAGGCTACAACTCAAAAATAATTTAAACATAAGTATCACTTTTCTTTATTTTTAAACATGTTATACAATTCGTCTATCTGCCTACTCAATCGAACATTCGTAAGTTTTATTTTTTCTTCTGCGAGTTGTATGTAATGAATGATTAGTTAATTTAAAAGAATTGTTTAGTCAAAGACACAAAGTCCAGTAATGAAAGTTAATTTCGTATAATAAACATTCAATCGATAAGTGATTTTACAATTAATTCAAAATCGTAGAAAATTCCGTCGATGTTTTAATTGCCACGGGATTAGCTGTTACTTTTGAAAGTCGTACAGACATTGTGTACAAAGACAAATAATGGATTATCTGCAAAGTAATTTTTGGGTATTTATTAACACATATATTCATTGTGTCAAACGAAATAAGGGTAAAATTATTTTTATATACTATAATATTTAACAATAAATTATTGTGCCAGTCGGGAAACCTGGTTGAGTGTATTCATTAAAAATCTGATATACTCTATGAATATATAATATTTTGAAATAGTACTGGTGGCGTTACTGTTTTTGTTCGGGGGTCCATAGCTTAGTCGATGTTTTTAATTCTTTCGAAACTTTTCTGCATGCGGAGATATCGACTGTTCCAGTAATATTTATAAGAACCACAAATTAAAACCTTAATTAATAACTACCTACTTAAACTAAACGATCATTTTGTCAGACTGTAGATATTAAATTTCGTGTATTGTATATACTCTGGATTGACGACGATCCGAATTATAATGAATACATTGCGCAATAAATCACTTAAATGTTGAAATACAAAAGATTTACCATGCTTGTATATGTAAATCGCATCTAAATATAAAACCAACGTATCTGCAAGTAACCTAGTTTGAAGACATAAGGATTTAAAGTTATTACACGATGAAAAAATAGCAATGTATTCTAGTTCTATAAAATTCATAACATATATAGTTGGTAGCTATTTCGGCAAGTTATTGTTTTGTCAGACAAAAAAAGAATTTCTTAAAGTGTTAACTCAAGGTATGTTTTACTCAAGTTTGACAATGAATATATAATACTTAAAAAATATAATTAAATAGCCTAGTAAATGTAATACTGAATTATGTGCAGATACTCTTTTTCATATTAACAATGCAAGCAAATTATCTGTCTTTTTATGTAATTTTTTGAATTTAAAGTTACTTCACTTTTACATTATCATGTTAATTACTTTTGCAGTTGTTTCACATCTAAAAATCATAAAATCTTAAATGTTTCACTTGCTATGGGTTTTTACACTCACGGTGCGATAGTATATTATAAAGTAACAAACCTTAAAATTCTAACCAACTTCGAAGCGGTTAATTTCAGCTAGCTGCTGTCAATTAAGTTTGATTTCTAGCAACATATTTAACAACCAGTTACTCAGTTGTACTTATTAATTAACACCGTGCGATCTATTAAAATAAATTCCGTGAATGAGCATTGTTAAAAAGCCATTTTTAATACATCTAGGGATTAAGCAATAATGAAATTAATTTTGATTCTCTAGTACGTATGGGAAAAGAACCATTTACACGTCGTGTAATTAAAAACTATCTATGAATGGACTTTTCTACAAAAACCACTCGGAAATTAATAATACGACCGGATTGTTTTTTGATATCTCGTTCACATTTAATTTGTTTTTTGAATTTCCGAGGCTAATGTATGGGGAATGGCGACCTGCATAATTACCGATGTGCCGCCGAAAATGTACACATTGTTCCGCGGGCAACATTCACATGAAATCCCAATGCCAGTGACAGTACGTTGTAATTACAAATTATTAACGTAAGTAAGAAAAAATACCTTTTTGGTGGCCGATTTTTGTGAGAA
The DNA here is from genome assembly GCA_028555115.1 of Himalopsyche japonica. Lineage (NCBI taxonomy): Eukaryota > Metazoa > Arthropoda > Insecta > Trichoptera > Rhyacophilidae > Himalopsyche > Himalopsyche japonica. Next base: position 1,716,904 of record JAHFWJ010000068.1, on the reverse strand, counting down.
TCACACTTTATTTGGATAGGCGCTTTGTTCCGCTACTTAATACTTTCTTGATGCAAATTTCCCGTATTATGTTTCCAAGTGTGTCGCTAATGATCCACACTCGATGAATAATGTTTCACTAAACACCGTTTGGTCTATAAAAAACGCCAAACATATTTTATTTTTGTTGTTTTTTTTTTCAATATTTTCACGACACTGATTTTATTTCGACGAAATGGTAGTTTTTTGTTTGTGTTGTCAGCGAAGTCACATGTTGTTTTTTTTTTGTCCATCAATTGAGCTAATATCACAAGTAATAAATAACAGTTAGCACCATTTGAATATTCATTTGCCGTTTTACGGAGTGTCTGTTCAAGTCAAATACACTTGGAAACTTTCAACAATAGTTTAATAATTGATAATTGTTATGTATGCACTTTTTTTGTTGCTTTGAATATTAATTCGTATCGCAAATATAGACACGTTTGCAAAATTTTCACCGACGCAACTTTTCAAATGTTTTACAACGGAAGAAAAACAAATAAACGTCAGTCGAACAACACTTTTTTCAGCGCGAAACAAACGAACGTCGGCGTTTGTTTTATTTTTGAATTTGGAACGTTCGATTTAAACAGTGTGTTGAGATGCGAATCAGAGATCGGACACCCGCGCCGTTCGGACTGCCGGCCACTTGTGGCCTGGCGTAAACAAAGGGATCGCAGCTGACGGCCGTTGTGAGACTCGTACACTGCCCTCTCTGACCATCGGGCAACGTTTGATTGAGAATATCATTTCGCGAGAGGCCCCGCTCGCCGGCGGCAGGTCCGGGGCGGGGGGCCCTCGACGGTGTCCGGCAGCGCGGCCAATGGCAGCGCAGCCGCCGGGAGGGAGGGGGTGGCGCTCCGAGGGTGGGGATAGAGGGGACACCGCGTGGAGATGGACACAAATAATTTCGAAGACCCAACCGCGACGTGATTTTTCCGAGCGCGAAAATGTGTCTTCTCGTGAGAAAGATGTGTAGCTCCTTCGTCGGCTTATCACAATATAACGTTTTCGTGCACATTGTAAATTGTTGCAATATGCAAAAAATCTTTACGACATTACATTTATTCAAATCATTTTTCTATTAAAATAAAAACGATTATTTCATCACAACAGTAACAATCATATCATATATATTAATTCAATTATAATTAAATATTCTAAAAAAATATCGATGAATACAGTGTTACCAAAAACAATATCATCTTCAATAATAGGTTATACTCAAGCAACATGTATTTTTTAAAACAGCAAGTAAGTTGGTCGAAATATTTTGCATAATTTATTCAAAAGTAACAATTATAAATACCAACTATTCTTCACATTAATAAATGGCTTAATTAGCACCGAATTACTCAAAGGAAAATAAAAAAGTATTTCAAATTTAAAGAAAAGTGATAATATGCACTAATAAAAAGTTAATAAAGCGTAAGATATATTTGTAGTTATATATTTTTTTATTAGAAATATAATATAATATAAACTATTGATTGAATTGGTATTTACTTAAACTTAAACTTACGCCAAATTAGCAATGTATTTTAGTTCTACAATATTTAACTATTCTGCTATTCTAAAAATGATTTCATATTATCTTTGCATAAATAATATGAAGCAATATTGTTACAAATTTGTTTGATTCCACATGTTCTTTCACTAACGCCATGGGTTTCGCCTTTCGGAATCTTTAGGCATTCGATCACACGAATGCAACAGAACTGACGTAAAATAAACGGTTAGCATCGTTTATATACCAAAGTTATTAATTACAGGATAACACTTCAAGCACTTTCAGTCGATATCATAAATTGAATACAATATTGATCCAACTGGCATTTTCGGAGAAAAAAAATGATAGGTGCGTTATGGTGCTCTAAATTCGGTCAGTTCTGCTGCATCCGCTTGATTGAATGTCTGAAGGTGCCAAAAGTCAAAACCATGGTCGTTAGTGACAAAACACGTGAAATTGTATAAACTTTCAACAAACAAAATTTTATATTGAAACTTCATCAAGCACATTCAGTCGATATCATAAATTAGTACTCTAAATTGATCATATGGATGCATCAGAAGTGACGGAAAATAGACAATTATCATCGGTTATATACCAAAAGCGTTAATTACAAAGGAAAAATACAAACCCTAAGGGTAGCATCCAATCACAAAACTAAAATAAATTTCAACATTGTTGCTGTAGTAATAATAACACTCAATTGCATGTGATAAGTTGAAACTACTTTGGTATCCGATGCTAACTGTTTGTTGTGTCAGTTCTGTTGAATCCGTGTGAAAGAATGTCTGAAGATGCCGAAAGGTGAAACCCTGGTCGTTAGTGACAAGACACATGGAATTGTACATTGTTTCAACAATTCAAATTTTATATTGAAGTTCCATCAAACAACTTTAGTTGATGTCATAAAAAAAAATCAGTTTTTTTTTATTAATCAAGCCGCGTTGTCATTTGGGTTATTTAATTTCTCAAAGTTTCATATTTACCATATAAAAAAAAAACAAATTTATTTATTTTAGGTGTATATTATAACAAAAAGTATGTTTTAATTTTATAATCATTTCTTATCCAATGAAGAGTGTAATGGAATACAATATTTTTAAAATTTGCAATACTTTGAACGGTTCTAGCCACTTGAATTTTTTTCATGATGAACTCTGGTAAACGCTTTAACTTCAGTAAAAAGATGAAACAGATTGTATTTTAACTTTTACTACAATTTTGCAGTTCACACTGTCGGCGATCAGCAAAAACTCTCACGATTTTGATAGTAGAACATATTAAAGATAGTACCAAACATTGCGTTTTGTTATTTAAAAATAATGCCTTTCGACTATATAGTGACATTTAAAAATTGTTACGTCTTTAATATTAATAACTGTTCTGTTTTCTGTCAAAAGCATGTAAGTTGCAAATGCCATATTAGCAGCTACCTACATATACATGATGATTTAGTTTAAAATAACGAGGGCCTGTCAATTTAGTAACCATAAAGAAGGACTCAAAATACATTTTTAGTTTTTTTTTTTTATTAAAAAGCTTATTAGTTTAGTAATAATTTGGGTAGAAATTTATCAGTGTATTATTCTTCATAAATTTCGTAGTTGTTTCTATATGAAGTTGTACTTTTGACTCAAAATAATTTTTGGCCTGTGCGAGTTATGTTCTTTTGTCTATTCACAGTCAACATGATGTTCCGCAACGCGAATCGATTTCGTTTTCTTCAACTCTAACATTAGTCGGCCATAAAATCCTTAATTGATGCAGGATTCTATAAGTCAGGATATTGACGTATTGCATGTGGAATTCTATCAATCTACACATGCTTAAAAACCATAATCGTTATGTGGGGTAGACATGTATTGTTTTCGTCGTAAGGTTGGTTCACCTGTGAGCGATACACTCACACTAACACATGCATATACGTACATATTACCTATGTCTATCTGCATAAAATAATCAAAATAGTTCTAACGATTAGACGTTAATACTGCCTTATGTCAGTTGCTACAGTGTATTTAAAAACTTTGTGTTTTTATTAATTTATTTTAAGTTAAATACAAGCAACCGATTCAAAATATACCTTTATGCAGTGATTTAAAAGCAATTTGTTGTTTTTCATTCACCATCATTCTAAGCTGCTAATATATAAAAATATAACGGCCAACTTACAATAATTCGTCGCAAAGTCATCATAGTAAATATCTACAAGTTTTAAGGCATTGTATTGATTGAATTGGCGTTCACGGTGAAAAAATAGCAATGTATTTTAGTTCAACAATTTTTTTTTATAAGATACAGTTGATAGGTAGTTCGGCTCACGCCATCGTCAGAACTAAGTTTACTGTCAGTTCTGGATCAAACTGCATGATATTTGAAAAAAAAACACAATTTTTTGGTACTTTTTTCCACACAATATGTTTTTTGATCAGGACCAGTTTCGCTCATCGCGAGCATTATCTACTGATGATGTAATAAAGTGTGTAAATTAGTAAGAAAAATGTGTTTTTTCATTAAAAAAATCTACAGCAAGTTCTTTTAAAAATACACTAAAGCGATACAAAAATCTACAGAAATGGTTTTATAATTTGAATTGGTTTTTTTGAATGTAGACTTAAAAACTTTAGTTCTATTGCACCTGGGTAATAGAAAGACTGAATGTATCGAAAGCCGAAACCCGGATTGTGAGTGAAAAAAGTTTGCGGAGTTGTGAACTGTTTTAAAAATTCAAATTTTATTAAAAAGTGTTAAATATTCGAGTTCGGCCACTTTTCAGTGTTGAATCAAAAATGCTAGTAAAACTCGCTCGGTATTTTTGAAATATTATACATGACGTTTTACCAGAAATCTAAAATAGTTAATGGGGATTTTTCAATTAAATTTTCGTGGTGTTAAAATTACCAGAGTAAATACGTGTGACATGTGAATGCACGTTGTCGTTAAATTTCTAAAGAATTATTCGCAATAAGCAATAAGCAATCAACTATCAATTAGTGCTTATCCGTAATTATTATGGACTAAGTATTATGGACAAAGTAACTGTTCTGTTGAATAGTTAATCAGTTATTATTTGAATTGTGTTACTTGATAATGTATACAAAAATAACGAGAAATTAATCGATACAATTTCGGAGAAGTCTTCAATTAAATTAAATATGAGTGCACGGAAATTTTTGAAGGAGAGAGCTAATGTTATTTTTAGATTATTTTTATGGTTTTCTATGATATAATGAAATAAATAATTTTTACAGACTTTAATGACAGAAATATTTTTTCTTCTTATTTATAAGTTAAATTAATTTATGATATTAACTGAAGGTGGTTAATGGAATTTCAGTATCAAACTTGAATTCTTAGTTCTGTTGCATCCGTGTGATAGAATGCCTAAAGATGCCGAAAGGCGAAACCTGGGTCGTTCGTTAAAAACATGTGGAATCGTAAAAAGTTATATGTTAATTACTTTAGTCAAAAATATTTTTTTATGCAGAGCCGCAACTAGGATTTCGGCCGCCTATTTATTTGTACATGTAGATTGTACCTGTGAATTGAAAATGTATTTTTTGATGTTATTGAAATGTGATATCGATTTATGTAGATTGAACACATTTAGTGTCTTCGAGTATGGTAACATTGCAATCTGATCTGAAACAATGAACCAGTTGGTACCCACCTTTTTGATTGGTTCTCTTAATTCATATTCGCTACTAATGTATAGCATATGATCTCTCAATGAAGACCTGCTTGTAAGTAAGGTGTTTGTCATTGTTTTACAATGAGAGTATCAATATTTTACAGAAGAGTAAAGATTTAAAAAAATGGGTAAAAATGTATGAATAATACGGCAAACAACGATATTGAATTAGACACTAATTTTACAGAATAGCTCTCCAATATTGTTATGGCAGACGTGCCGCGTTCTAAAGTCTCAAAACAAAGTGTGTTACGGAAGTCCCTGTACTAGTTTGCCAAAGAAGGGAGAAAACATAGCTTCTTTTTGATTACTCACGAACCCTCTTAATTTCCTACACACAAATAACCCCAACCCGTTCCGAAAACCGCCCTCATTACAGCCACCCCAATCTCCGAAAACAACACACATGTTGAAAAGTTTAGAGCGGTTGAAATGAAATTAAGATCGATAAATGAAACTTAACTGCTTGTTAGGTATATATAATACTGAATTTACATCCCGTTGCATGTGAGTTGTAATGAAGGGGACGTTAGAATCGCGACTGTTATGTTCACCGAATCGAGAAACAAAGATTTACACGAATATTTAATTTTGTAATCTATACTGCTGAATTAAATGTCTCAGAAGTAAATAACGACTTAAAAAACGATTTTTATTTATACAATATTTATTATTTAAAAAATACTAGCAGTTCAATTCAACTGGTGATATGTACAGATCTAGAAAGGGGGAGGTTTGTGGCATTTACCCCGAGCGCGACAGATTTTAGGGGCGGCAAATATAACAGAAAACAAATAATAAATAAGATAATATAACGTATTGACATGTTGTATATTATGAAAATCCCACCAATAAAAGGTATTTCAGATATCAAAAAATAATCGACGGGTATTTTCGGCGCACATGTATTTTTATGCAGAGTTCATCGTAAAAGTTTACAAGTCTTGTGCAATATTTTGTTTCAATAGATTTATTCAAAATAGTGTAGCTAAACATTTCTTGGTAAAAATTGCATTGGAGAATCTTATTATACGATGTCATATGTAACGATACATCTAGTGGAATAACAAAATAATATATTTTTATTAATTTGAAATGCTGAGTTTCAGCCAAAAAAAGAAATATGGTTATTTTTTTCCTGTATCAAGTAAGCATTGGCGATACATAGAAAATCGAGAAGCTTTTACAAAAAATGTTTAAAATATCATTTGAATAATGCAATTTATCTAATCCTCTTTTGTATGTCATTGAAGCGCTATGAATAACAAAAAGACCTCTGTAGTTTAATGGTGAATTGGTTTGACTGAAGACTTATAAAAGTAAATAGATTTTTTTATGTTTATTCAATTTAATATAAGCAGAATAACAATCATTTCTATTAGAAAAAGCATCTCTTGAGATAAAATTCGTTAGGTGACCATATCGTCTCTATCAAGCAAAAGAGTGTTAGTGACAAATCGCTAATATTTAGGAGATAAAAAAAAGTGAAAATTTATCGTGTCAATGAGAATCAGTTTGTTTTTTTTAATATTTAAAATCATTGTATTGGAATGTTTACAAATGGAAAGAAGTTATTCTTATTGACACGATATTTTCTACTATTTTTTTCTCTACTGAATATCAGCTATTTGTCACTAAAGCTCTTTTGATTTGGAAGTTGCCATATGTTTACTATTAAGAATGGATGTGTGTGAGTTAAAAAAAAACAAGCGTTTGTATTAATAAATTGAAGGGTTTGTTTATTAACTACACCATCGCAGTCACTACGCGTGTAAGGAGTTTCTTAGTTAATATATAAAAGACATTTTCTGGTCATCACGTAATTATTCAGTGGTCAGTAACATATATTCAAATAATTGCCATGACTTGCATTATCGGAGAAGGTGTTGTACTCTTTTAAGCATGGCAAATATATTGTATTTTGACATTTAATTATTGGCAAAATGTTATAAACGTAGTGAAATCGCTTTAAAAAAAAAATGTGTTGATAATATACAAAGAAACAAATCTAGCATATATGTACATCATTAGTCTACCGAAAGCTTACGTACGTATAAAAAAAAAGTCTCACGAAAACAATCCCTCAGGAAATTTAAAAACCTTAAATTTGGGGTGGGTGGTTAAGCCTCCCCCCGTCAGAGGCTATGTCTACAAGTTGGGGTGGTATATCCTGCACCCTGCTCAAAGGCTGTACGTATTATTGCTGTCTATAATATACACGAACCTCATGAAGATTTCCACGTATGCACGGTAGATTAGTAGCCACGCAATCAAATCGCACCCATTAAATAATACAGCAAAAGCTCATATATTTAAATATTCTTTTTTGTACATTTTTTTTATTTCTTATACAATTTATATTGCCTATCTGTTGGTTATTTAATATTTTTTGATTTTAATAATCTTGTTTTAATTTAAAGTCTACTAATTGACAATTATCACAATAAGCTAAACCAGTCCTGATCAACATAATATAAATTCGTTGATGTAATCACTTTTCATAATCTTATTGTCATTTTTTAATGAAAATGCATGTTGTATTTGAAATGGTACTGATATATATATATATAAATTTTACAGTACTATTGCAATGCTATATTTGTGATTATTACCGGTTTCGCACATCGTGAGAATTTCCAACTGAATACACAAGGTTATTTTAATGAATTTTACAGTGGTGTCAAACATAGCGTTAAAGGATTGAGAAAGTAGTTTCAAATCATCATAAAATATACGATATAACTTACAAGAGTGGAATAGTTTACAAATAAAATATCAAGGACCTATAACGAAGTATAACTAAATAAGGTATTATATTAGTTCATAATACTCACAACGAGTGAAACTAGTCCTAATCATAAATATATTACAAAAATAGTACTAGAAAAATATTTTGAAAAATGTGGACGTAGTACTTAAAGTTATGTTTTGCCAAGATATTATAGTTAACACCTTAAAGATGACCCAACATAGCTATAAACAAGAACTAATATATATATTTATGAAATAATAAAAACACATTTATATTACTCGTTTCCACAATAAAATTTATTATTTTACAAACGGCTTCGCTCTGTTGATAATGCTCACGATGAGCGAAACTAGTCCTGACCATAAAGTATGTTATGGGAATACGTTCTAAAAATGTATTTTTGTTATTTAAAATATCTTGCCTTTCCATCACGAAATGACAATTAAAACATTAAAAGTGACTAATGTTTGTTCAATTATGCTCAGATTTGTTTGATGAAAGTTTTGTAAACAATAAAAAAGCCAAACGACTTAGATTAAGGTTCACATGTTGAAATTACGAGTTGCAAGTACGATGAAAAGAAAATCGTATTAACTTTGTGTATAAAACACAAACTTTTTGAACTGTCGCACTTTTATGGCAGTGAATCGTCTCCATTATCAAGCCCTCCTCAGAGGTTAGGTTATTTATGCAAATATATCTCCTTACTTCTTGAACGAACCGCACGTGCACATGTACACACACACACACGCAGTAACCTCCACGTGTCCTTTGCACACGTCAACTTGAGCATTAGAAGAAATCTAGGGGTGCATTTGGACTGCACTTTGAATCACCCTCAATAATAAAGGTATATTTTTTAATTCGTCTCACCCCTATATATTAATTTTGAATAATTTGTATACTGTCCTGTATCTTCAACGCGTATGAGAATCTGTCTTCATCACGTTATCATAAAATAATTATAAAGCTTAAAGTTATTTTGTAGTTTATGATATCGACTGATAGTGCTTGATGGGATTTCAACATCAAATATGAATTGTTGAAACTTTGTACGATTCTACATGTTTTGTCACTAACGACCTTTCGGCACCTTATAAAAAAAATGTAGAACTAAAATACATTATTACAATATTTTTTCACCGTGTAATTTTTTTTGTTCTACAAAATTTGTATATTAGGTATATAGTTAATAGGTAATCAGTTGATAGTTCTGATGAGGGCGTAAGCCGAAATAGCTGTATACAATAAGTATTATAAATTTTGGAAAACTAAAATCCATTGGGATTTTTACAACTGAATTTAAAAAAAAAATGTTTTATTTTATGATTAATTGAAAGCCTTCTTCCAGTCCATCCCAGCTGAAGACTCTACACACGGTAAAACGCGAGGTTTTTAATACACTCACGTGTGCCATGCCTTCAGTAATGAGTGACTGTACTCCCTAAATGCTTGGGGAGGCCGAGGCTAAAGCGTACCTTGAAGAGGTGCGGGGCAATACAAGACGCGCATAAAAAAGCGACGCGCTCGGCAAGTGGGTAAACTTTTTCATCCGCTTGACGCAATTTAAAATTTAATGATAAGCCTGCAATATATTCACACGTCGCTCGTCTCCACGTTTTCATCTTTAATGAATAGGTATACACTCTTTTTGTGCTCGCGTCACGTGAAAACAACTTTTCTGAAGGTGTTTTCTTTCTGTGTCGATTTTTACATCTTACCCCTTAAGGTCTCGACGCTCGCGTTGGGACAGATAAAATTTAAATGAAAATTTCGGTAAGTCAACTGAGAGTGGGTGTGTGATGCATCTATTTTACTTTAAAAAATTGTAAGTAAACAAGCCTTAAACGAGTTGTTCACCAATACTTAATGAGCAACTGAACCTTCGCAAGTCTACATTGTCAAAACCCGCGAGGTAACTTCAATTAGTCAACAATTTGCATAATTTCATTTTAACGCGGTGGAAAAATAGCAATGTATTTTAGTTCTTTTCACCATCTTTTTCATTTTTAACACCGTATTATAACCGAGTTCTACTAAGTAAATGCCAATTCAATCAATAATTTCATTTTTGTTACGTAAGAAGTATTTAAAATTTGAATTTATAAAACTTTGTGCGATTCCACATGTTTTGTCACTAACGAACCGGGTTTCGCCTTTCGGTATCATCAGGCATTCTATCACCCGGATGCAATAGAACTGATTGATTTTCGTCAATTCTGTTGCATTTGTGTAATAGAATGCTTGAAGGTGTCGTAAGTGACAAAAGATGTGCAATCGTACAAAGTTTTAACTATTCAAATTTGATATTGAAATTCCATCAAGCGCCTCCAGTCAATATCATAAGCGAAGTATTTCATTTTAATGTTAGTTGCTTGTGAAAAACTCTCATTTAAAAGTCGTTAGATTGAATTGGTAATAAAGTATTTTTTTTCCATATTCGATTGTCACTTAAATCAAATCGTTAGTTATTACAATTATTTGAGATATTTATGTATACATCTTACTAGCTGTCCTGTCACGCGTTGCTGCGATCTTTGAGGAAAGAAATTCAAGTAAAAACGTTATGATCTGGAACAATTTAAGTTAATTCAATTTATTTACTACTTGGGAAAGAAGTGATATTTGAAACATTTGCGGAAGTATATTCAAGAAATTTGTAAAGTCTCATATCAATCAGATGAATGGTGTTGTAATGCATAAAGGACAAACACACATACATACATTAATTTTTATATTGTACATACATACACAACTTACTGTTTATTGACTGTTCATTTTATTACATCCGTGTTATAGAATCAATTCTATACGATATCTTAAAGTGAAATACGGGGCGTAATAGTCAAAATATCTATTAATTTGCCGAGCTTAAATTTATTTTTCGAGTCTTACTGATTTAATAAAAAAAAATGTTGAGATTTTACATAACCCACACTCAACTACAATATGAGGTTAATATTTACTCCTGAGTTAATAAAGGAAACCGTATAATCCAAACGCAATTCAATTGAAAATTTATACAAGCATGTGAAGTTTTTTTGTTATTTCTATCAGTCACTTATTCACTACGTGAAAGATTTATTCAGGTAGTTTCTTTAACAGCGACTAGCGTATCTGAAAGAGGCGGGGGACGGTGGCTCGTTCTCCCTCGTCTCCCCGGGTAAGGAAATCGCCTTTGAACGACGGTAGCTTTCCTCTTTCTTTTAATTTTAAAGCTCGCTTCTGTTACTTATATTATACATCGAGGGAGAAGAATATCATGTGGAGTATAATTTATACTTAGCTGTTTGTTTGACTCTAGACTAGACGACAGTTTTCAATCAATATGCGAATGGATGGGGCAAATGAAAAATATAATATCACTCGATTATTCTTAAAATCAAAAAGTAATCAATCATTAAAACAAATCACAAGAACGTAATATATGCAAGTAGTGTATCACTATTTGATCAAAACTTGTTTTACTTTGTAAACTATCTATTACATTGGTGCTTCACGAGCCGGATTCAGCAAAATTTTAGTTTTTTATTCAAGGGGTGCGTGGATTATTTTTTTCAGATTCAGATGGCCGTGATATGAAAAAGTTTGAGACACACTGTATTTATTTATTTAAGCATTTTTATACTTTTGTCGAACTTCTGAAACGATTTTTATCATTGGAAATATTATAAAACATTTTCAGCAAAATTCGCTTTTAAGATTCACAGTTAATGTCACTATTTGTATGGAAAGGCAACGTATTTAAATAATTAAGAGAGGATTTTTAATACAAGTGTAACAATTTATATTTTTATATTTATTTTTTATCAGCCGATAATTGAAACCGTCAAAAAATCATACAATTATACAATTGTAACAATTGTTCTAAACTTTCTGTTTTTACTATTTAAATATTTTAAGACATTTTCATTGATTTCTTCTTTTGTATATTTTTTAAATTGCCAAATATTTTTTAGTATGTTAATAAATTGTGTCTTCTTTTTCTACATCTACTTCCTATTTGAATCATAAGTTCATAATTTCTGTACTCCAATTTTTTTGTATCAACCAAATATAATAATTAATCTATTCAACTAGAAAAATAAATATATGGGACTAACATTCTCATGGGGCTTCCACTCTACGTATCAATTTAAAAAAATGAGGTATTATAATAAAAAAAACTGTTTATTGTATTTCGAAAGACAAAAAATTCTACTGTAATTATTTGACATATTTTTTCGATGTGACACTATGTACTTGGACAGGTATTATATGTAATAAAACGACACTTAGGTTCGGATCAACACGTCAATGCTCTCATATATAATATGTCTGTCTGGCGAAAGTTGACAGAGCTGTTCTTATATAATATCATGAAAAATATCTAGTATTGAACATTTGATTTATTTGAAGTCTTAAAATAGTTTTATTGAGAATTTGAACACATAATTCAACAGTCGTTACAAACATTTTTTTCCGTATATAGGTATATATTGAACTAGTATATGGAATTGGCATACTCAGGATTTATAAAATTACTTAATGAATAATAAACAAAATTTGTTTAAAAAGGCATAAATGCAAGAGTATTTATTTCAACACATTTTAATGTACGTTTATTGTTGGTTAGTTTGTTTTTCTCCATTATCAAAAACATAATTTAACTGTAATTAAGCTTAGCTTTACTTCACTTACGGAGAGATTATTGTCTTTTATAAGTAGTAGGTACATTGGAAACTCTGATAACGAGCACCTCCAGTAACGAGTAATTCGCATAACGCATTTTTTATGGAAAAATTCTTTCACTTAACGAGTGTTCCACTTGACGATAATGTAATTTTCGCAAAAATAATTCGACAAAGTTTTATCGCAATTGGATTAATGGTGTAGGAGTTTATAAAAGACAGACAGACAGACAGACATTCATTTCATCATCATCATCATCATCATCAGCCGGGGTCGATCCACTGCTGGATGAAGGCCTCCCCCTGTTTTTTTTTTTCCAGGGGGGGTTTGGACATAGCAACACCACGCTGCCCAGGCGGGTTGGTGTTCGGTTTTCTGTCTGGGTTTTCCTTCCCATAGCCAAGAGAACACGGCACTCGGTGTTCCCGAGCGGTCACCCATCCAAGCACTATCCGCGCCCAATGTTGCTTAACTTCGGTGATCGCACGAGAGCCGGTGTTTACAACGTGGTATGGTCGTTGGCCATTCATTTATATATATATATATATATATAGATAACCATGGCTGTAGAATCGTTAAAAAATACAACTCCGACTCGGAAATTGACCAACGACTCCGACAAAAAAAGTTAATTCTAATACATTCAATTGTCAATTGACAATGCCTAAAGATGTCAAAAGGTGAATCCCAGGTCGTGTGTGACACATTTATTTTACACAGTTCGAATTCAAATTTGATAATGATATTTGTTGATTGAAATTGAACATTTCAAAAGAATTCCATGCATGTATGTTGAAAACATTAAATAATGCAATATCATAGCAATTTTTAAATCGAAAGAAATTTATATGAATTTCTAGTATAATAAAAATAAAAATTAAATTATTATTACTTAGTTTTTTTTTATTTTATGTGCACGCCGTACTAAACATTCCTTTCACTTTTCACTCGATATATCGAAACACTGCTTAAAAATATTTAAATACTTCATAGTTACTTAATAAAAATGCATATAATCTGAGTAAACTAGCAAAATTTTGTCGATTTATAATAGCGGAAGAGAACGAAATAAAAATGAAAAGAGAGTGTGTATATTTCGAGACATTCATAATATATTAACGTGGTGTAACTTTTTAACAAAACAATTGCACAACGCATATTGGCCTTTGAGGTTTAGTGACAAGAGTAAACCTTTAGCGAACAATTCTTGGGACGTTTAAATCAAATTTTAATTAAACATTTTGTGATCCTTTAAAATTTTAGAACATTACATATATTATATGATGTTTCTTCTCTTCGAACGAATTCTCCGATTATTAAAAAAGTTTTCTTCAAGTTGCTTAAAAGTGTATCTGGTGCCTTAATTCTAATTTTTAATTCTAGATCAGTGGATCTCACGTGAAATTTCACTGTGGTTGCATTATAAACATGGCCGCACCAAATGTGATAAAAATAGTTTCGATATTTATTTTTATATAGTGCATTTCACTTAATGATCTTGAAAATTAATAAAGCAATTGTTGTTAATTCGTTATATTGACTTGATTCATGGTCAACGTGTAACTTCGACCAAAGATTTTGAACAGTTTTATTATTAAAACGGTCCTTTACTTAAACTCGACTGAATGCTGAATAAGTCAGGTTTATTCAATTAATTCTTAATAACAATAATTTTACAAATTTATTTGTAAAATAACTTTTTTAAAAAATTAATATTTACTTTAAAACTGTTGGTGACCAATGCGGCCACCGTAGCCCCACTTAAGAACCATTGCTCTATATATTTAAAAACTATTTAAAAAATGTATCTCTTGTAGTTTGCTTTATGTCTTTTCAATTTTTACGCGGTATCCAGACGTGATTGAAGATTTTGCGTTTCGTCTAGAGGTCGTATAGTCGTCTTCTTCTTTCTTCTGCTGGTTTCGATACACTCGCATACCGATCAGGTATCCTGTAAGTGGAGGTAGTGACCTTTGGGGATTTTTTTAGTAAAAAGGGTATAGCCCGACCTTACTCTTGCCTTTAGAGTAAAAATTTACTCATTTTTCAGTGGAAATAGTATTTAATATTTTGTTGTTGTTATTTAAATTATTCTTGTATAAAGATGGCAAACGTGAAGCCGCAAACCTCATGCTATATAGCTGAAGTAAGTGCATACCAAAAGCACAGTCAACACAGGGCCAAAATGTGAATGCGGTCGTACTGTTAACAGTTACGGTGACAAACAGTGGCAAATGGAATGAAAATAATAATACTTAACAATAAGAAATGAGAGAAAAAAAGACCAAATGAAAATAAATAAATAATGTACACGAAAGCGGCGCGATTTCACGATACCGCTCAACCACGCAGATTCCTAAACGGTGAGGCGCAGCATAGATTCTGTGACAACCTGAGATATAACTTGGCAGCAGGTATTGTTTTAAATGAATTGATAGAACAAGCGAGGCATGCAATTAATAATAAAATAAATGAGTAAAAAAAGTATAAACTATTATTTATTACAGGGTATTTGGCTAGACAAATTTATATGCAAGCTATTTCGACACAAGCCATCTTAACTAAGCTGAATTTAAGTTTTATAAAATAACCTTTTTAATAATAGGTTTTGTCTATCGATCAACAATATCGTCAGATACATGACAGCGCTATTTATATTAAAAAAATGAATTCATAGTAATCAGGCTTAAAAAATGATTTTTGAAATTGACTGAAGGTGCTTGATGTAATTTCATTATAAAATTTATTTTTAATTTAATTTAAACAAAGAGCGAAACATGTCCTGATCGTAGTAATATAAAACTGTGGAAATAGTATTAAAAAGTGTATTTCATAACTTAAATTTCTTACTGCCTTTCTGCCAGTCAACATTTTAAATGTAATTTATATTTTGACATTGTACACAATTACATTTTTTATTATGCTTTCACAAATATATTCTTTAAAAATGATCTTTATTAGATGAAGAAAGCTTTGAAAGTAAATTCGAAGTAGTCAATGTCTGAAAAAGTATTTAACATTCGCTGACATTTGATCTCGCACAGAGAGCTCGAACGATTTTGAAAGTTCTTCAAGAAGTGTGTAAAACGGATTGTATGTGCATACACTTTTACAATAACAATATAATGCTTGTACGACTTCACGTTTGTATTGATTGTGAAAAAAAACTTGCCATACTGGAACTCGAATTTACGTAGCATTTCTAGCACTTTTTATTCAAATAGAATGCAAAATTTCGACATATGAATAAATGCTTTGAATAAAACTCATGCGTTGCTTTCTACATTAAAACGTTTTACAAAAAAACAGCCTTACGTTTAAATGCGTTGTTCATTTTTTGATTCGTTGGAAATTATAAAAACTATATGCTTTGTCAATCGACTGGAAGTGTAAACAATTATTTTGCATGTTTGAGAAGCATGTTCAGACTGTATTGCAACACACCCGGGCCTCGTATAACACGGTTGTATGGATCCACAAAAACCTCGTGTAATACAAGGATTGGAATTCATACAAAATTAAGGTTTGCATTTCAAAAAATAAAAAAAATCGAAGATTTACTTATATAAATATGTACTTTATTTAAAAAAATAAACAATGTACATTTACATATTAATTGAAAGAAACTTTAATAACACAACATACCATTCGTTCATCATGGCGATCACTTAGAATTCTATATTTTTTATTCTTTTTCGAGATTGGTTGTGAGTTTTCACCATTGGAGAACTTAGAATTTTTTGTGGTTTTAGCATTTTAAAAATATCAATAAGCGATTTTCTGCTTTATGGGTGTAAATCTTTACGTATTTCCTTATAAGGTTCCAAACTGCTTTCCGAATCATTAATTGTGGTAGCTTCATTCGATATTTCATTTTAATTTAACTTTTTCTCTTAAGCCGTGTTATAAAAAGCGTGTAGTATACAAATATGTCACAGTTTATACATCCGTGTTGAATAAAACCGCGTTATTTCAGGCCTAGGTGTATATAATATTTTATTACTTTAACAAAGGGTTGTGAAGTCGTTAAAAAAACACTACTCCGGCTCCGACATCGACCATCAAAACGACTCCACCTAAAAAAGTTTAATTTTGTCAGGTTTTTCTTATCTTAACTATCAATTTGCAATAAATTAAAGAGCAACACAATCCGTGGCATAATCAAAGTTATTTATATTAAAATAAACTTTTGAATCCATCGAAAGTATTGTATTGTATCTGTTGATAATGCTCACGATGAACGAAACCGAACCCGATTTAAATAATATTTAATTGTGGAAAAAGTATTAAGTAATTTTAAGCTATATTTTGGCTCACGCCATCGTTATAACTATTGTTGTAGTTCTGGTGATGGCGTGAGCCGAAATAGCTATCAACTACATCTTACAAAATTTTGTAGAACTAAAATACATTATTATTTTTTCACCGTGTCATAATGGAGTTCTACCAGGTAAATGTCAAATTAATCAATATCTTTTAACCTTGTCTTATTGTTTAAATTTATTAAGCCCACTGGTATTTTCTGCAAAATATTTTAAATAATAAATAATGGCTAAAAATAAAATCAAACAATTTGATTTTATCTTTTTAAAGAATGGATTATCATTTAAAACGCGGGCAGCTGTTTTATGAATTAAATGTGTTTTCTATTTCAACATTTAAAGAACAAAAAACTCGTATTATACAATATAACGAATAAAACTTTGAATAATCTATGTCGCTGATTGTTATTTTGGCCGTTTTTGCTGTTGAGTGAATCGGCAGATACTTGGTTAACCTCTAACAAAATAAATACAATAATTATGTCAAGCACAATCTTTAATTTATATTTTAATACAATTAAGTTATATCGAGGAATAAATTTTGTTTAACCGAATTATTATTTGTAAAAAAAACGCATACAAAAGAAAACTCTTTTAAGTCAGATTTAATTATACATTTCATACGGTTGGATGTATTTACTAAATAGTAAAATGCAAATGAATGCATTATTACAATTATACTTTTAAAAGAAATATAACGATCGATATCAATGCTGTTCATAGATTTTATCTATAAAATTTTCCTCTCAAAATAGATTATATAAACACCTAGTTAGGATAAAGTACAACAAATATACTTTTCGAGAACTGATAATTAATTAGTTTTCGAACCAATCTTTTATGAAGAGACAATAATAGGGCAATATCGGGACTAGTGGTGAATAAATCGCTCTATATATGCAAAATTTTATTATCAAGTGACTGGCAAGGATTTTAAAACATCACATACTACCATGACTTTGATAAGGAATTCGTCAGTCGAACATTATGAATGATATAACCAGTTATTAAATGTTTAATATAAATAACGATGTTTGCAATTATTTTCTATCAAATAATAATTTTCGTGACTTACAACACTGATCCTGATTATAAAATATACCGTAGAAATAGTGGTAAAAATATTTTTTTCTATTTTAAAGGAAAATATCACTCGGCCAAGAAGTGACTGTTAGTACTTTAAAAGTAATGAATATTCTGACGTTGATCTAGAGGTAGAACATTAAAAATAAGTTTATTTTTAATAAATGTACAAATAACATTTTGATTGGACTTATACAAATGTATTCATTAAAAATGAACTTTATTAGGATGAATTCAAAGTAATACAGTTATCAAATATTGTCTAAATAGTCACTTACCCCAAGTTAACCCTTGAGTTTGAAGTTGTGATTTTTTTCTTTAAAGGGCTCTCAAACTAGTTACTACTATTATCCACAACGGTTTCACATTTTTCTTACAGGATGTATTATGCAGCGTAAAATTGCTTCGTGTATTTCAAATTATTGCCAGGAATTGTCGAAGAAGAAGAAATATCTCAGGAATTGGTGGCAAGCACTCGAAAAATGAAATTAAAACAATACAATTGAAAATGAAAGAGAGAGAGTTTATGAAAGAAACTTTAGGAATCGAGACGCATTTGCTGTCCATAGAAGGACGTAAGTTCTTTGAATATTTTGAAAATTTTTCAGAGATGCTACGAAGTCAGTATGAATGAGAGATTCTGATAGTCGTATCGAACTCAGAAATTATTTGCTTTCGTATTCCATATCTGAACATAATCAGCATCCCGAATCATTTTGTCGTATGTAAATTGAAGACTTTTAACTGACTGCCCATGCTGGAAAAGCTTAGTATCGAAGAAACCGTGGACAATTTTTAATTAAATATTCCAGATATTAACAATGAAAGCTTTCGTTTTCTCAATGCATCAAGAATTTGTTTGTTCTTGTAAGTACAATATATCCCTCCCATTAATTTATGACATTGATACATCAAATATGCAACTTTACGGGTCCGAGGACTGTTAAAAGCTAGCCGAGAAGATTTTCTATTTCGTTCTCAATATCCAGTCATTCCCAACACAGGTTACGATTTTTTTCCGTGGGAATCAATACTGAAGAAATATTATATATTTACATACTATATATATAAAAAATAAAGTTCTTATCGGAGATCGCCAGTTGTTAGCGACTGAGAAACTTCTTTCGGCTAACGCGGCGTCGAACATTATTTGTCGACAGTCAATTTCACGCGTCCGTACATTAGCGCAGTACACGAAGCGTGCATTTTCTAAAATTTGACTTCATTTTCCCAATAACCGTAAAAAAAGCATCTTGTGTTTCTCTTTTGGACAGCTGATCTTGTCGCTCAGCAGTTTGCTTGCTTACACGCCGACGAATTGGTGGGAGACATCAATGGATCAACTGGTGTGATCTACACGGTGAACATAGGGTAACTGGTTCAGAAGCCGGACACCATTCAGTTTCATTTTAGAGAAAAAATATCTATGTGCAAGTTATTTTGATGATAAAAATTTCCCACTCGTTATTTTTGGTAGTGAGATTTCATGATAGATTTTAATTTAAGTAAATTTTGATTGCAACGAATAAACAGGTCTTTAAGATATACTATGTAAATTGTTAGCTCAGTTTGTGTTTCTCTGCTAATTTATTAACTCAAAAATTTGCATACATAGCATTAACACGGTGAAAAAATAGCAATTTATATAAGTTCTACATAATTTAAAAGATATACTATTTCGGCTTACACCTTCATCAGAACTATCGAAGGCGTGAAGGCGTGAGCCAAAATAGTTATCAACTATATATTTTATAAATTCCGTATAACTTAAATACATTGCTATTTTTCCTCCGTGTTATAATGACCTTTGCCAAGTAAATGCCAATTCAATCAGTAAATGGCACTCTTTGTGATTTATATTATATCAGTTGATAAAATATATTCAGAATATAGTACTTAAATGTGTTTTTATTAATAAAAATCAGTCATAATACAAAAATCGCAAAAGTGATATTTTGGTGGTTTCGTTCAATTAATAAAATATAATTGAATACGCCGAACCTCACATTTTGTATGAGTACCTTACCTCTTATAACGAACTCTCGAACAAAAAATCCATCTTTTGTCACTATATCAAGTAATATTTTTGTTGATTTTATTGTAAGATTAGACACATCGATCAACTCTTTTACAATAAAGAGGTTCGTTTGTATTATATATGCATAAAAGTTGTAAATGACCACTTTCTGGAAAGTGGCTGATCAATGCATATGTGAATATGTATAGAAAAAATATTTTGTTAAAAAAGAAAAAAAGTGATTCAATAAAAACGTAGTAATTAGTTTATGTCAACCTCAATAGCAACGTATAGCTTAAATGGCCGATCACTGTATCTGATACCCTAAACTCATTTTTACTAAAGCGAACTATTGTCGTTGGTTCATCGATTGAGAAACAGTGAATCTTTAAAAAATCAAACACAATCGCCACGAGTAATTTCTTTGAGATTTTTTTTATCCAATTGTTTAGTATGAGTAACATCTGATAAGTCATTAACCCATTACTTGCTGAGTAATATAAACTATAATATAAAATAAAATATTGTGATGCAGAAGTGTTTTTGCTAATCAAATTGGTAAAGTATAGCGGAACAAATCAATATATATTTTAACACAAAAATTAGCTTGTACGCGAAAGTTTTAACACTATTTAAACTTTGGTGTTATATTTTTGAATATCAACTATGAACACACTGCATCTCAGACAACAGTTGAGTTAAAAAGTCAGCGGTCAGTAGATTAAAACACATTAATGCATCAAAGTACAGTGTGATGGAAATTATTATCTGCAAAATCTAACAAAATTTTGTAGAACTAAAATACATTGCTATTCTTTTACCCTCTTATCAACTATATATCTTATAAATTTTGTTGAAATAAAATATATTGCTATGTTTAGCGGGTTATAATGGAGTTCTACCAAGTTAATGCCAATTCAGTCAAAAAAGTTTTTTATTTGTTTCGGATAAATTTTGCATTCGTTCCGAGTTTTGCGTCTATATTTTTTCTGCGTTATTCCGTTTTTACTTAACCGACGCAAGTCGTTTAATGTGTGTCAATTCTATTGCATCCATATGATAAAATTTCTGAAGATTACAAAATCCGGGTCGTAGGTGACAAAAAATGTGGAAATGTACAAATTTATTACAATTCTAATTTAAATAAAATGTTTTTGTTTTACTAAGAAATGACAATCAGTACATTGAGCGACGTACTTCAAAAGCAAAGTACAATTGAAAATGAAATAAGCTTTTGCTGGCCGTATTCGAGTGACCAATACATGATGTCAACACGTTAAAAAGCCCCCAAAAAGCTTCTAATGTTAGTCTGTGATCACAAGGCAGGTATAAATTTTAACATATCTTGGCGATAAAGTCAAGTAACACATTCAGCCTTTGATCGATCACAATACAAGATTGTTCATGTGAACATTTAATTTATTTGAAAACGTGTTAAGAAATGTAAAATTTTATTTCGAGTGTTGTAAATTTGTAGCACATTATTAAAATGAAGTGGCGTGGATGTAATATATTCCACATATAATATAATAAAACATTTGGCGCAAATTATGGCAGCGATTTTGCCACCATTTCATCAGGCCAAGTATACCTGTTGTCTAATATAATTCTTAATTTATTTTCCATTTTTGTCGATTACTTTCGTTATGATAATAATCAATATTTCATTATATTGTCACGTACTCTGAGACTGCCCTAAGATGAATGCCGAACGAGCAGAGTTGTTTGATGTGGTCCGTCCTCATACGGCCCCAATAGGCTACGCTAACTTAATGTTAACCAAGGCTAACACACACATTGGATAAATTAAATAAACTGTACATGGAATGATATAATCTTGATTCATCCTTAAATTCAAAACAAAGCAGATTAAGCCGTTTCGCTATGACGAATTCTCAATACACAGAAACATAGGATACTTAATATCAAGTAAGCTAAGTGGCTGAGCAAGTCACGTATTCTTTTTCTTCTCTTTTGAGAACAACAATGCATGATTTAAAGATCGGTCCGTGCAGCTCGGTATCGGGCCAAGAAAACGAAGAATAGAATAGAAATAGAAGGTACTTAATGGAATTTCAATATCAAATTTGAATTGTTGAAAATTAGTACGATTTCTTATGTTTTATCACTAACGACCTGAGTTTCACATTTAGGCATCATCAGAAATTCTATCACATAGATGCAACGGAATCGACGTTAACTGGTTTATTTGAACTTTGAGTTCTGTTGCATCCATGAGATAGAATACCTGATAATGTCGAAAGGTTAAGCTTGGGTTGTTACCGATTCAAAATATTATTTTTTTATTGAAATTCCATCAAGTACCTTTAGTCGATATTATAAAATTTATCTACCAGTTTGAGTGCAGCTTTGTAGTGAAATGACGAAGCTCGGGTCGTGAGTGACAAAGCCTGTGGACTTAAGCAAAGATTGAACGATTCAAATTTTACGATCCTTATCGCTGATTATATTGTTAGAAAAATCCCCTGCAATATAAGTCCACTGAAATGCTTAAATATATACTATCGCATACAAATGATTATATAGTCAAACAGATGCACTGTGTATGAAGACATAGATGTTAGCATTAATTTAATTTTTAAATAATTATTTGTGTTGTAATTGAAAAATTTTCGTATCATTAATCAGGGTAGATAATAACAATAATTTAAAATAGACTAGTGGCGGTATGTGCGCCATTGGGGATGAAGTAGTCTCACGCACCCTCGAACCCTAATCCATAACACTGTGCGAAGGTTGAGCGATGGTCAGATAACGAATGTAGGAATACGAAACATTGTATGTGGACGCTATGTGGCGAGTTAGTTTATGTAACCTTTTGCTGCGGGTTAAAATTAAATTATTTTCTTGAAATTAATAAATGTTGAAATGCACTTTAAGTCTTAAAAATGGTTTTTCTTTACAAGGAGTATTATATTATTCAAAATGATGCAACAGACCCCAAGGCACTTGGGTCTGTGTTTTCCTGTAATTAATACCTTATGTATATAGACGATACTAAATGTTTATTGTGCGTCAGTTTTGTTGCATCCGTGGAATAGGATGCCTGGGCGAAGCACGGGTTGTTATTTATAAAACATGTAGAATCGTACAAAGATGTAACAATACAAATTTGATATTGAAATTCAATCAAGCACCTTCAGTCGATATCATAAATTATAGGATCTTTCAATTAATACGAATAAAGGTCTACAAAGCTGTCAAAACGTTGTACAATTCGAGATGATTCTTCACTCAAGAACCAGGTATCTTTTATCTTTCGGTATCTTTAGGAATTTTACCACACAGATTTTCTGAGTGGAAAACATGTGAAATTTTATAAAATTTCATTCGATATTGCAAAGAGTTGGTTAATTATTGGACTTTTGATATTTTTTTCTATAATTGTTTTCAGTATCGTACAAAGAATACGTGGATATGATTTTAAGTTCTGGCCTTAGCGGGCGGGTTAAGTATTGAAAAATGTGACGTCGCGATGCGGGAGGCGATCGCGGGCGTCTTTCCGAGGCGTCGGCGTCGGCGTCGCGTGCCTCTTTCTCCGCCCTTATCTTGATCACCTACATGCTGTATAATATGTTACAATTTACTTGAAAAGCTTGCGGGCTAATCTATGCAAAGCAGACGTCAGGGATTAAACTGTAAAAGGTTAAGTGTGTGATTTTTAACATTTGAATCGCTCGTGTTAAGGTGTAATGTGTGTCTTGTGTTTTATTACGTTAAGCTAGAAAGGTATAATAAATTATACTTTCTAAATAACTTAATCTAAGAATGGCGATAAGAGTCACAAAATTGTTGTAACAACTTGAAGACTGAATACTTTATAAGATTAAAAAAAAATATATCATATTATTATGACAAATACAGAACATGTTCATATTATGTTGAAATATTTACCCAAAATTAACTGTAATGCTTCATTATAAATGTCAGTTTTCGAGGATTTTTTAAAAATAATTTAGCAATATTACACAATAGTGTAGAATTAATATTTGTTACATTGATATTCAACTTATAAGGTGTTAACTGTCACTTCTTGGATGAAAGGTATGATGTTTTAAGCAAAAAATACATATTTCAGTAATATATTTACACAATATATATTATGATCAGGACAGGTTTTGATCATCAAGTATGAAATAATTTGTGGAAGTAAGTTCTAAAAAATATGTTTTTACTATTTAAAACATAATGCGTTTAGATATAGAAGTGACAGTTAGTATTTTAAAAGTGAAATAAAATTTTTACCAATATTAAATGTCTGAAAAAGGTGTTTTCTCATTATTTAAAATAGTTTTATTCCACTTGGTTTACAATGGGTGATCGGTCAACTAAGACTATGCTCGTTATCTGAATTTTTTGTAAACCAGCCAACAAAAAAAATTACAGATACAATAAGTGTATTAGAAATGTCGTTTTAGTTCGTTATCCGAATATGTTCGTTGTCCTAATGCAAAAATCTTTCTTGATAGTTTTTGTTGTCCGATTTGTTCACAATCCGCACTGTTATATAATTTCAACGAACATAGAAATGTTTAATTACTCCATCAAGTAAATAGATACTGGTCTTACTTTAAAATAATAACAGTTGAATGAAATCGAAGCGATCAGAGATCTTAGGAATACTGTACATTAAGCTATCAACATTAATATCAAATATTTGTAAATATAATTAAAAATGAAATAAAAAATGGTGCCACCTGTCATCATTTCTTCGATACGCTCATTAAAAACGTTGTGCTGACATAGTAGCTACAAACATACGCTCACACTTATTATCTCTTTCCAAATATAATATGTTGAAAGATAGAGAGAGAAAATAAATGTAGAGAGATATCTTCTTTGCAGAAAGACAGAATCATAAAGAATTGTATTTGAAACGAGAATATAATATCATAAACTCTTATCAGTTATCATAGCTACTGTCAGTCTTTAAATTAAATATATATTGTGTGTAGCATGCAGTAGGCAATCGCGCGCGAGATTTTATCACTCACTCCATTTTGTCGAGTGTGTGAACACGTAATGGTGGATAGAAATCATGACTTTGTGCGATTCCCGCCAAAAGTGAACGATGGTTAATTCTGTTATTGCGTAGACGATATATTTAATGAGTGAATTTACGGCTACCAGTACAAAACACGATTCACATTTCGGAGAATTGTATAGTTTTTCTTATCACATTAAAGTTTTTTTTATCCATTTCCGCTTTAAATAAGGATCACATGCCCTCTGAATAAGTTCAACACAAGTTTTTCTTTCGTTATTAAGTTGTCTAATCTTTCGTTTTACTATATAGATATATGAAGGTTTGGGGTTAGGAAGAAATCGAAAATTAGCTATATTTTAAGACCAGACGGGTGGGAAATTTTAGATATTACAAGCACCTTTGAATAGATCTCAATTGACAAAAAACGTTGTTCATACCGGGAATAGAGCTCGTAAGATCCACTAAAAAAGTCAACAACGTTCAACAGATGAAAATACTCGAGATCAACGAAACTATTCCTGACTTAAACTTTGTAGTGAAAATAAGTACTATACAATGTGATTTTATCATTTAAAGCACATGAGTGCATAATATTATCATAACTCTCTCCAAAAAGCTAATATATTTGTTGAAATATATCTAGAAATATCTTGATAATTTCTATAAGATTGTCTAGCATCGATATTGCTTAATTAATTTTCGAAACATTGAATGTTAATTTATCTTTTACAAGGCTCATCAGAGAACGGGTTGAGAAGAAAAATCTGTAGCCAAAAACATTGTCAAATTTAAATTGTTACAACTTTGTACGATACAACATATTTTGTTAATAACGACCCGAGTTTAGCGTTTCGGCATCTTCAGGCATTCTATCACATGGATGCAAAAGAACTGGCGTAAAATCAATAGTTAGCATCGTCTACATATCAAAGTTATTAATTACAGGAAAACACCTACCGCAAGGCAAGCAGTAAATTGCAGCAAAAACAAATTTAATAATATTAATCTAATAATAATTGCCTGTGATAACGATATTCTTAATGAGTCATTCTTGAAAGGGTTTTACAAAAAATATTAATCAAGTAATATTAAAATAAAAATGGGTTTTTTTTATAGAAATACCAACTTGCCAGAAGAAATTAGTATTTCTTGAGAGAAATTAGTATTGCCTGAAGATGCCAAAACATGTTGAATCGTACAAAGCTGTAATAAGTCAAGCTTAACTTGAGTTTACACGTAGTGAAGCTGACGAAAAAGTTCTTGATTGAAATATGGGACCATTACAACACAACTATCCTTTCCATACTGAATGATTATGACGAAAACACGCTGACAGTCTTCCACAGACCCAAGAGAATTGTGATTTTTATACCTCTTAAGATAAACCCCAATCCCTCAAAGATCAAGTGTAACGGAACCAGCAAAAGAAAGAAGAAGACGACTACACGATTCCGAAGATAGAACTTCATGACGATCCGGAGCTTTGATTGAATGAATTCTTCTCGAGGGTAAAAAGTAAAAAAAAATAGATCGGAAAATAAAAAATAGTTATTAACGTCACAACATGGCAGTCACATCATTTACTACAAAAAACGTACAGTTCAAAGGTAATGTATCAACGATCAATGTCAATACCATTAAGAGATCTCTATGCACTAAGGACTCTACGATAAACCATCCACACATCAAAATCATAAGGACATAGCGCATAATCAGGCACTTGGGTACTACATGACAATATCTACACATACATATTGTCTCAAAACAACTTATGAAATAGCGAAAATTTTATAATCATTGTGTGGTCCGTAAATGGGAAAGTTGTAAGCCAAGTGACAAGTTTTATATTTGTTACCAAAATCGTCATAAACTAGCAACTTGTAGCAGATGCGATGTTGGTTGTATTTTGTTCACGAATGAATATTTTCTGTCATAAATATTATTTAATATATATTTTTTTTTACTATATATAACACAAAAAAAAAATTCTTATATTTTCAGTTCTAACATTCATGTCCAATAGAAGCTTATATTGAAATCAATTAGGCCAGAGTAGTAATACTTGATCAAATTTGAATTTTTGCAACTTTGTACGATTCCACATGTTTTGTCACTTAAAACTCGGTTTTTGCCTTTCGGTATCTTCAGGTATTATATCAAACGGATGCAACTGAATTGACGCACAATAAACATTTATCACCGTCTATATACCATAGATATTAATCGAGGAAAAGCACAGACCCCAAGGCAAAAACTAAATGACAGCTAAAATAAATTCAAAAATATTGATCTAATAATAATTTACACAATTGCCTGTGAAAAGTTTCGTTAACGATAAAAACTATTTATCAGTCATTCTTGAAAGGATTTTACGATAAATAATAATGATGCTTGATGGAACTTCAATTATTGAAAAGTTTTCTCACTAGCGAACCAGATTTCGCCTTTCGGCATCATTAGGCATTCTATTTCACTATATAACAATCACTGTACAGTGTATAGTGATTTTATGATCAATTATTTTTCAAGCACTGACATTGCTATATTGCAATGATCGTTATGTTAAGTACCAACATTATAAAATTGCATGGAATATGTACATAAATAATTACGCTCGGTATTAAGGTGCTAAGCATTTCTGCCTACGATCTTTTAGTGTCTTGATACTAATACACATGAGAATAATAAGGATTCTCGTAATACTGTGAGTTAGATTAGTTCATATTGCTTACGGTGAGCGACAGTGGTCCTGATATGTGAAAATATTATGTTATGGATATAGCAAGTACTATAGATTGTGTTTTATTATTTAAATACAAAACCTTTCTACGAATAAGTTAATGCTTTAAAAGCATTTAATATTACGAGCTTAAATGTGAGTATAATAATTGTTTTTTTTTGATGATTTTCAATTTTAAAAGAATCCTTTTTCTAAACAAGGCGTGAGCGGTTTAACGTAAAACATCACAAATAGCCATACTTTGTTAATCGATTCGTCACTTCTTGATGAAAATATAATATATAGAAATATTGGTCAAGTTGATAATGTTCCGGATGAATAAAACTGGTACCTATCTTGTGGATGTTTGAAATTGTGCAAATAGTACAGAAAAGTGTAAGATGTTTAATCGTTACTTGCCAGGTTGAAATAGTAGGTATTTCTATATATTATTTTATATTATTTTTTAATAATAGTTGATTATTATTTGTTGTCAAACCATTTCATGAATGAATCATTAACAATATTAATTGTTAATGAAAATTATCACAAGTAATTGATTATTACTAGATTAAATGAATTAAATTTATTTAAGCTGCTATTTAGTGCTTGCCTTGGCGTCTATGTTTTCTTGTAATTAATACCTATATAGACGATATATATAGTAGGTATATAGACGACGCTAACTTTTTATTGTACGTCATTTCTGTTCCATCCGTGTAATGGAATGCCTGACGATGCCGATAGGTGAAACTCGGGTCGTTAATGACATAGCATGTGGAATCGTACGATGTTGTAACAATTCAAACAGAAAAGTGTGTTTAAAAAAAGCATTTAAATGATAGTATAGTCCTAATGGAGGCGTAAGCCCAAACAGTTATCAACTATTTATAAAATAAATTTGTAGAAATAAAATACGTTAATATTTTTTCACCGTGATATAATGGGTTCTACCAAGTAAATTCTAATTCAATCAACAAATATGCCGTCAAAGAACTCATTTCATCTGCATTTAAATCACTTTACAGGTTGAAATGATAAGCAATTACGTATGTATGCTAAAAAAATTTGAAATATTTAAAGAATATGTTTTTCATCATTTATTTATATTTTGTAAAAATGTATTTTATTATTCAAAAATCGACTCTATTTATGTTGTGATCGATGTCTTGTAAAGTTTAATTCATTTATTTTAGCTGTGGATCGAGTGCACAATTTCTCACAGTACGTAGCATGTCAATTACAAATGATATTAATTTAAAACAAAAAAAAATGATCGATCACGGTTTGTGAATTTTATTATAAGCGCTTCGAGCATGAACACGGCGGGACAGTCTCGTAAACGGCACTCATGATAGATACGGTTCATAAATGAAAAACTTTTGCCTTCGGGCTGTCATTTTCGTGTTAGGTACAGATTTATAGTGATTTCTGCACAAAAGGATAATTTACGACGTGGATAACCAGTGAGCGATATTCATTGCTTGTTTGAAGGGTGAAATAAATTAATCTGCCATTATAATTAATTGTAAATAACCATCACATTATAAATAATAAGGTTAAATAATTCTCGCGAATTTCTAATCCAATATGGTGAGTCAAATATTTTTTTGTTGACAAAAAAGATTGAAACGAGTCTAATTACGTTTGAACTAGCTTATATGTTTTATAATTTATAATATCAACTGACGTTACTTGATGGAATTTCAATATAAAATTTGAATTATTGAAACCTTGTACGATTCCACATTTTTTGTCACGCGGCTTTCACCTTTAGGCATCTTCAGGAATTATGTCAAACGGATGCAACTGAACATACAATTCAACCAAATGTCAGTGCTGTTGCATCCGTGTGATAGAGTGTCTGAAGATGCTTAAAAGCAAAATCCGGGTCGCTAGTGATAAGACATGTGGAATCGTGCAAATTTTCAGCAATTTAAATTTGATATTAAAATTCCATTAAGCACCTTCAGTCAATATCATAATGTATGTAATTATGAAAAAAAATATTAAGTGAAAATTTCATGTCTGTTTGATTTCTTTTAAAAATAGTTTATACTATCTTAAATCACAGTAGTCGATAAAAATAGAAAATAAACTGAGAATAATTTATGATATTGACTGAAGGTGTTTGATGGAATTTCAATAGCAAATTTAAAATGGTTACAAATTTGCACGATTTCACATGTTTGTCGGTTTTGTTGGATACGTGTTATAGAATGCATGAAGATGCCGAAAGACGACACACGGGTCTTTAGTTACAAAGCATGAGAGATTGTACAAAGTTATAACATTTCAAATTTAAACTTAGAATTATATGAGACTTTATATTTTCTTCATATAGATGAACAGAACTGACTACTGACTTCTGACGGATTGTCTTGCATTATACTCATAATATTATATATCATTTTCATGTGAAAAAATTGTAGATTAAATTGATTGTAAAATCGTTATTAATAACTTTTTGTTTTGCTGTCGCTGAATTATAAAAATATGATAAATTCAAAACAAAAAAATATTTGCATTAGAAAAAGCACTCTGAACGTTGTATCTCAGAAGATTTAATCAAAGGTAAACGTCATGTATGGTCAAAATATAAACTGACCTCATAACGTCCTATTAAACTGTATGCACTTTTTGAATAAACCAGTGCAGTTTACGAACCAAACAGCAGAGAAATATGCCAATTAGCAGCGGGCGATCGTGAACAGACTACTGAAAAATAGACTATCGATAAAAATTTAGTAATTTTCCTTTTTTATTACCAACACTCCGCGGTGAAAGTTTTCAAAATGGCGTGTAAATTCTGTCAAGTCGCCAGCTCGATTCATTATTATTATTGTTATTATTTTGTCGTGTGTTATTTTTGTGGGAAAATGCCGATGTGTGTCCGATTAGGCGCGACTCCATGTTGCTTTTTTTTCTTCTTCGTCTTCTTTTTCTCCGTTTTTTGAGTTGCGATTATGAACGCTGTGCTGCCATTGCGGTTAACAACAATGTACGGGTAAAGCGTTTGTGATTTTCAACACAGGTTTGTACTGTTATTCCGCGGAATTTTGAAGTTAACGTTTTAATATAAGTTATTCTCACCAGTAAATAAATGATGCCTGAACTTAATTTTCATCGCTAAAGGAATTCATCCTATTCACATAAATATTATATAAAACGTAGCCACCTGGCAACATTGTACATATTTACATAGAACTTGTCACATTTTTTGGTAAAGTATTTTTTTATAAGAACTGTTCACACTCATTGCAACACAATCAGCGAAAGTAATATAAATTTAAACATTAGC
This sequence comes from Himalopsyche japonica, assembly GCA_028555115.1. Taxonomy (NCBI): domain Eukaryota; kingdom Metazoa; phylum Arthropoda; class Insecta; order Trichoptera; family Rhyacophilidae; genus Himalopsyche; species Himalopsyche japonica. The sequence continues at coordinate 1,685,809 of JAHFWJ010000068.1, read as the reverse complement.
CATTTAAATTTAATATATTATTTAAATAATTTATGATATCGACTAAAGGTGCTTGATGGAATTTCAGTATCAAATTTGAATTGTCAAATATAACAGAACTGTCAGTTCTGTTGCATCCGTGTGATAGAACACCTGAAGATGCCGAAAGATGAAACCCAGGTCGTTATGGACAAAACATTTGGAATCGTACAAAGTTGTAACAATTCAAGTTGATTATTTAATTATAAAATGTTCGCTCCTAATTTCGACCATATATACCGATAATGAAAGTATTTTGATTTTAATGTGGTAACTATCATTTCTTGATGTATCCATGATATTAAGATATTTTAAAAATTTATTTTTAAGACCAAGAGCGGTTTTATTCATCGATAGCATTATCAACTGATAGGATAGAAAATAAAACAAGATTGTTTTTTTTATTGTTTCAATATAAAGAATCATACTTTTAGATCAGTTGATAATGCTTGCGATTAATGAAACTGGTGCTGATTATAAAATATATTGTAGGAATAAATACTAAATATGTATTTAAATTATTTTAAATATTATAAACTACACCCAGTCCTTTTTTTACGCGATACATTGGTTCCAGAAAACGGTGCGTGAAAAATATCGCGTAAAAAAATCGCAACTTTCATATAATTTGATAAATTGGTTCCAAAAAATTAAAATATCGCGTGAAAAACTACAAGAAACGTATGAAAAACCAAAATTTGCTCTTTAAAATTCGTGCAAAAAAATATATATTTCATGTCTTTTTTGATTATAAAATATAATGAGACTCTAACAATATAATTTTTTCACTTATGAATTATGTTTTAAAAATAAACATATTTTTTTTTATTTAAAAAAATAATGAAACGTACATGCCTAGCATCATATATAAATTTCTTCTTTGAAACAAATTTGGGGGAAAAATCGCGTAAAAAAAGGACTGGGTGTATTAAAAACAGAGGAGGGATAGGTTTATTGTTAGGGCAACACAAGTTAGAAAACTGCATTTGCAATTATCATGAGAAATAATTTATGATAATCTACTGAAATTGCTTGATGGGATAGGACACATCGTAATTTAATTAAAATGTTAAAGTTGCCGACTTCTGCATGACATCAAAAGCTCAATTAATTTATTGTCTCTAATCTAATTTAAAGACTCTAAAGCCTTGTTAACAAAATATCAATGATAACTTTCTGTGAAACGATTTATTAAAAGTATAAATACATATTTTTTTATTCAATTTATTCAATTCGCTTTACATCACTACGTTGTCCCCCCAATCTACGAACAGAATCAATAATATTAGATTCATAACATAATTTAATTATCATAAGATTCATAATAAAAAAATATCGCATTACAGTGTTTAAAAACAGTATAAAATAAAACAATATTAACATGACCAAATTATATATAAAAAATAAAAAAAATAACAGTGCATTCAGGTATATCAATAAAGATTTATTACACTTTATTCAATGGTTTATTATAAAATTTTCAAAATCAAACTAAAAAATTTAGAGGCTACTAAAAAACCCACAATGACAGATTAATAATAATTTAAAAATAAACAGACAAACGAATTTCTGCTTACGACTCTAGGCTATAATTGGATAAAGTCTTGATCTTGATTGTGTAAAGAAAAAAAACGTTAGAGAATCTCCATCCGAAAGTTAATAACAATTGATCGCTGATTTCCACCGATAAAGTTCACATGCCAACATAATAACATGCACAATTTCGCCGAGTCATGACTGTAATGACAATAGAGCAGCGCTCAATTGACCAAGATCGGCCAGTAATACAAACAGTTGATTCCAAACAATCGGAATAAAGTGATATCAAACATTGCAAATAAAACTATCTTTATCGCTTATGAATCAAATTATTGTTTGAAGCAGATAAAAAAGAGATCACCGTCAATCTACTTCTTTCGTACAATAGGCGAGTTATTGGAACCAAATATTTTTTCATCGACCAAGACGTTCCATAGTAATTGACGCGTTAAAAAGATCGATCGGATTCCAAAAAAGACCTCTGACCCAAAACAGGGGCGAATCGCGTTTTTGGACGATATCTATATATATATTATAAATATAAAGCAATATGTGTGTTTCTCCTTTATGCATTACTACACCATTCATCTGATCGATATGAAACTTTACAAATTTATCAGTAGATAAATGTTTATAACATACCAATCCCTCCCTAACCACCTCCCCCAATAGTAAATAAATAGGATTAAACGACACTAAACTAAATAAAACTAAATTGTGTGTTATAATATTTTAGTTTCTTTGAGTTTACTTACTTTGAGATCGCAACAACTCGCGACGGGTCAGCTAGTAAATAAATAATAATTAATTTAAAAACAAAAAATCCAAATTAAGATCCCTCCCTTTAAGTAAACTGGCATAAATGCACAATAAGAGAAATTGGTATTAGTTAATTTATGAAATTGGGGATTTTGTAGAAAAATAAGATTTATTGTTATAAATACAGATATAACATCATTTTTAAGGTATCGATTGTTCCTTCTTAGTGTTTTAATAAAAAAAATTCAAACACTATATGTATATTATTAAATATTAATATACGTCTATAATATTTAATTAAATTAAAGCTTACTAGAATGTTTATATTATTTTAATTTCCATTATTTAAGAATTTTATATAGTTATATATTGATTTTTATATCAAATAGTATTCACCTGAACTCACTTTAGTCTACATGGAATATGTCAACATCCGAAGCAATACTGTTGAACATTGTTAAAGCTCTTACCATTGGCATCCCCATTGGCAGACTGGTTCTACACTTTGGAAGAACAAACAAATTATGTCCACAATTTCTTAAAAAAATATCCGGAACATACAAATTGATATTATAAAGGATAGCAGAATTCTCATTTTGGTCTCAGATTGGAACGTTATATATATTAATTAATGACACCTGTTATTCTTCGGTAAAGTAAACATTATGGTGTGTCCCGTGAATGTAGAATTCATACTTCAAAATCTTAAAAAATGGTCAATTCTAATAAAAAGAATAATCATAAGCATATATCATGAAATAACATTCGCCACTACTCTTAAATATTTAATGTTACACTTTTGATGTCGTGTTTTATACATAGAAAAACCCAAATTAAACCTGAGTTCAACTCTGCGTGAAATTCGACTAAGCACCACCCTGCGGTGTGTCGATGAATACCACTTTACATGAAGAATGGCCGATGACTTCCGATACGCGATAACATTCTTCACGCTTCCTTCACTTAACACCTGAACATGGATTCTCCGCGTCTCCTTTCATACAAAGGTAACGCCATCGTGATTTGATACCGTCAATGACATCTATATAACACATCGTGTATCAGTTATACCGATCCATCTATTTGAGATTATTTTTTTTGAGAATTTGATTTTGGGTGTTAAGTCATCGGATACCGGAGCCGCATTTTCACGTAATACAAAGTCCAACGCCTGAGTACTGGAGACGTGTTTTGACATGATAGACCAGCCCTTTAAAAACAGTCGATTTGGTGACATCTGGCGATAAACTTGACATGACAAATATGGGTTTTCTTAAAGTTAAAACTCTAAACTTTTCAAAATAGTCATGTAGTTAAATTTATCGCCTATCAATACTCACTGATTTGAACGAACTAAAAACTTAATCGTTACGCGCGCAACATATGATATCAACATCCCCACTTCTGCAAACGTCATTACAGTGGCACTGAGTCTACGTTGAGTATAAATTTTGCAAGATCCACAGAACAGGTTGTCCGAGGATATTGCAAAATATGTGATTCCTATACCTGCATCAGAAAATAATAATAATCCCTGTAGGACTGCAAAGAACGTGCAAATCATATATTATAAATGAGACTCAGTATGTATGTAAAAACTGGCGTACTACTCTTCACAAGAGGAAATTTTGGCAATTTAATTATCCTAAGGTCAAATTTTAAAAGGTATTAAATCATTTCAGAAAGTTTCTTTTGATTTTATCCAATATTTCCACAGTTATAACACCTTAAGGTTACTCTTAAGAAAATTGTTGTTAGTTTAAAAATTGGCCGACTATAAGGCTTGATTTTCCGGATTTTAGCCGGGAAGATGGTGTTAAATATAATTTATCATATCGACTGATGGATTCGTAATATAACATTTTAATAACAGTAAATCTATACAATTCTACATGTTTTTCCTTTTGTCATTGTCAATTATATACTATAGAACTGAAATATAAACCCTAAGGCTAGTAGTCAAATATATAATATAACCGAAACAACCGAATAATCTATAAAAAAAACAATTATTAATAAATGCATCTGTTACACTAACTTACACTTGAAATTATTGTAATGTGTCTATAAGTTTAAGTGTTGTTTGAAATATATTTAAATACAACTGAAAGGAATAGTTAACATTATAGCTTGATACATTATAGCTGATTATCATTATACCTGAAATTTGCAATGCTTCGTTGCAGGTAAAGACTTATAGCAGAAAACTGAAATATTTGCAATAAATGTAGAGAAAATATAACAATGTTAGTTCAACTGATTTTTTTGTACGGTGTTAATGTAGATTAAATTCGTAACTGTGCTTAATGAACAAATAAATCCCATTTAAGTGGATAGTGTTACAATCTGATTTCAAAAGCAAATAACAATAAAACTTGTGTATTTTTGTGCATTATTTTATCATTATAAAGCAGCATTTTTATTGGTCCGCATATAACGCTTGGCAGCGTACCACAGTGTAGCATTAGAAATAATTTTATAACAACGTTGATAAATAGTACTTGGGCAATTTTTTTCAGTGCATCGTTTGCGAAAGTTGAATTTATAAAATCTGTGCGGTTCACGGTTCGATATGCAATATTTTATCAAGTTTTATCACGAATTAATCTAAATATATCATTCAATTTCTAAAAAGTATTTTACAGATCGTTTGTACATATCACGTTTCCATTGTTGCTGCGGTCCGAATTCCACGAAGGTCTTTTTCTATCTTGAACATAATAATATAATACAATCAATAAAAAGTTTACATTCGTGATTTAGCTGACAATATCGAACGGATTCGAGATTTGAATACATACTTTCATACTCGATAAGTTCCCATGGATTATCGATAGTTGGTTTCACTTCGGCGAAATTATTTCATCGAAAAAAATACACATTCCGTTTTCTTTTAAATTAAAAACCCTTTGCATTCAATTCCAACACAGAAGCAGGACTATTTTTATTTATTTTAAGGTGTTACTTAATTAAATTTTAGTACGTATTTCTACTCAATGATCAGAACCGGTTTCGTTTATCGCGAGCAATATCATCATTTTTTTTAATTGTTAATACTTTGTACGATTCTACTTGTTTTGTTTCTAACGGCCCGGACTTCGCCTTCTGGCTCCTTCAGGCATTTTATCACACGGATTCAACAGAATTGATCAGAAAAGAGCGATTAGTTTTGTTTGAATGCCTGAAGATACCAAAAGGCGAAACCCGGGTCATTAGAGACAAAATAAGTGGAAAAGTACAAAGGCTCAAACAACTTTAGTCAATATCATAAATTATAATATTTATTAATACACTATGTTTCATAAAGTATTTAAGCACAGGTTATTTTGAGTATAAAATTTTCCCACTCATTATTATTCCTTATAAGATTTTCCCGATTGTTCTAAGCTCTTGATAGAATATTGATTTATCTTGTGGTTTTTGCAAATTATAAATAAGAGATTATTAAAATTTTATTTTTCAATTTATTCACTTATTTTGTGTGACTTTATGCAAATTGTTTTCTTATTTCTTGAATCTATGGTTTTGTATACCTGCTAACTTTAACTCGAAATTTGTGTAAATATACTTGCTTGTAATTTATATCCTATCAGTTAATAATACTCGCCATGAGCGAAACCGAACCTGATATTATATTTTCAGTCATTGCGAGCATCGGTTGATAAAACTCCAGATATTAACAAATGTGGAATAAAATGAATAAATATCACTGATTTTTTATTTAAATTATTCAAAAATATTAATATCCAGACGACATTTATTATTTTTTTATGAAAGAGTGATACTGGGTCTTACAATTCTAGTAACATATGAATTAACCAGGGTTTTCCCCCTTAAAACATGCACCCAATGAGAACCATGTTATTTGAAGAGCTTAATAACTGTCAACCAACGAATCCGGTAAATTGTTCATTGAGATATTCTTCAAAATCGTTTAATTAAAAAAATAATGGCCGGAGACTCCACAGCCTTGATTACTTGTTAATGGAAGAATTTGACATAAGGTGTATTTTAAGAAAACTGTTTGTATCAATTTCTCTTTTACGTAAAAGTATGTATAAAAGGGAACGGATAAGTAAACTTCGTTTTTTGAGATTTGATAAGAAAGAGAGATTTTTTAAGATATCACAACTATTGCTATTGTATTCCAGAACGACAAATAAAGCTAGTTGTAAGAAATCGTAAATTATTTATAAAAATAAATTAATAAAGTAATATTGCTTTTTACTTATTTCAATCGAATAATAAAGATTTTCATTATTATCTAAAACATGTACGCAAATCTTTTTGTGTGATTTTTGTTGAGTTACGAAATAGTGTGGAATTTGAACGTTTTACATCAAAAATATAAGTAACGAAATATAACGTGACACTTTTAACTTCGAAACACCAATTATAGTCTAAAAATGTTGTAGAATGATTTCCATACACGATCCGATCGCGGGGAAAAAGATTTAAATCGCTTAAGAACGAAGTCGTGCGTTCTCATTTCATTTGTTTGACTTACAAAAGGCCAATAAGCCGCGATAAAAGGTGTTACACTATGATAAAGGATATTGTTATCATGTGGTATACAAATGTGAGCACGATAAAAAGAACGATTCGGACATGAGAGTGAGACGGAGTCACGGGAAATCGAACTATACTGACAATATCATGACGGATCTTGAAATGAGAATTCAGTGACCATTTTTCACAAGAAATGAGACGTCTATAGCTTGTTCTACACTCAATCATCGTTTCATTTTAAAAAAATATTTTTTTTATTGATTGAATTGGTATTAACTTGGTAGAGCTCCATTATAACACGGTGAAAAAATAGCAGTGTATTTTAGTTCTACAAAATTATTTTTTTTAATATAGTTGATATGCTTAAACGAACATTTGCTTATCTATAAATAGCTGTGTAGAAAAGATACACAAAACATCTTCTCTCCTGTTTTAACGACCTAGCTTGTTTCTTGCTAGCAATAAAACTAAACATGGTAAATGAAACTAAAAAGGCGGCTATATCAATAAGTTTACACATGGCACGGAAATGGTCAATTACAGAAATAAAGTAGCATCCCGCAGAGGGTTAAGTTTTGGTGATCTTTCGTTGACTGATTTTTTAATTTCCCGATGAATTTTTTCACTAATGCTACCGAGGCAATTGATTGATTTAAATTACAGATTGATATTTTTTTCGCCTAATGCGCTTTGAAGTGTAAAATTATTGCTTTTAGATAAGTAATTTTTAATTGAAGAAATTTTGCACACTTCCACATGCTTTATTAGAGACAAAATGAATTTAGTCTTTTGACATCTTCAGGCATCTATGTCATGGATGCAATTGACAACTGCAAAAGGTTTGCATCGGTTAAATACAAGCAAAATTTCACATAAAAACACAAGCCAGAAGAATATGAGCTATATACGTAAATAAAATTTAAAATAGCTGTTATTAGAATTTATGATATCGACTGAAGGTGCTTGATGGAATTTCAATTTTAAATTAGAATTGTTACAACTTTGTACGATTCCACATGTTTAAAAACATAAAATGTAAAAAAAACCCATTCATATTTTAATGTTAGTTGATTAATATTTGTTGAAAAACCCTTTCTAGAATGACTTATTAACAAGATCGTTAATGAAAATTATCACTAGCAATTGTGCTAATTAATAATAAATAAATAAATAATAATTAATAATTTTGTTTTATAGACGACGCTAACTGTTTATTTTACATCAGCTCTGTTGAATCCGTGTGATAGAGTGCCTGAAGATGCCGAAAGGCAAAACCCGGGTCGTTATTGACAAAACATGTAGAATCGTACACAGTTGTAACAATTCAAATTTAAAATAGCTTTGATTTATCCACGTGTTGTGGCACGTGTTTCGCCTCCCGCAGATGCATCTTCGGACATACAATCTCAATTGGTCTAAAGTTGCTCGTCGATATGTTAAACTTTATTTTTATGTTATCACTAATATTTTTTAAAAGCTCAAATCTATTGAGTATTAACATAAAAAGCTATTCAGCTTATCTGAGAACAATAAAAAAGTGATGGACTATAAAATTTTATAGAAAAAACTACTAAATCTAAAAGTGTAACTTAGTTATCAAGTTTTTAATTCGATAAACCATTTTTTTTAAATTTTTAAAATGTGGTCACAATATAATTAACAATTGTAACAAATTTTCGTGCTAGCAACACGATAGTACATTCACCGATAAAAGTGTACGAAAGTTACTTTTTTTAGTATCGTAAGAAAAGTCTTTTAAGCAAATAATTCCCACCGATTAAGGTTAGTTATAAATCAATAGTTATGCTAGTATATATATGTAGGATATATAGGATTATCTGATGTGTAGTATTGCCATGATAAATAGTTAAAAAAAACAGTTGTCTTTAATGTGTCAACTGTCACTGCTTGGTAGAAATTCTGTTTATTTAAATAATACAACAAAAATTTTAATGTGTACTATTTTTACAATTTTAAAATAAGGTCCGGTTTCATGGCGGAGATGATCAACTGATACGACGCAAATTAAGGCAAGGTTATGTTTATATCATTTTGAGTTTATAATTACCAGGTATACAAAGAAATGGTCCAGAAGCGTATAAAAAAGTTTATAGGTAATACAGGTACACAATGCAACTGATTGAAATAAAATGTTAGTTACTCGAAAAAACTCTTTTTAAAAAAATATTGTTGTTAATATTGAATGTCCATTATGATTTAAAAACTAATTATGTAACACTCGTTAGCAATAATAAAAAAACGGGAAAGTTTTATGATTAAGTGACACACGTTTTCATTATCAAATCAAATTCCTCATTAAAAATAGTTTTGATGTATTATGTTGATTTATTTTGAAAGGTTAAGCTGTTACCTTTTGGTGAAAAAGCAATATACATATTAAATAAATACAACAAAAATGTGTGGTGTCGACTCTTACTTTTTGATGGAAATGCATGATATTAAAATAATAATAACACATTTCTTGTACTTATTGACTTACTTCTGAGCGAAACCGGTCCTTATCATGAAGCATTTTGTGGAAATACGTTCTGCAAAATATGTTTTTATTATTTAAAATATCTAAAGTATGTACTCCAGTCTCATAATATAAGAAATTGATATATAAATCTACAATATATCTCTAATCAGACAGTGATACAAAAAACCCGTACCAAAAAAGTGTTTTTGTTGTTTAAAATACCAGGCATTTAAATGAAGATGTGTTTTTCTAACGTTTTTTAATTTTAAAGGGAATGTTATATGTACTTTTTCATTAAAATAATTTCGCTAAAGAGAAATCAAATCGAAACCGGTTCTGATCATAAAATTATTATATTGCAGAAATGTGTATAAAAAATCCGTTTTAATCATATTAAGAATGATGCCTTTTCATCAAGAAGTGACAGTCGACACTTTAAAAGTGAATTTTAATTGTCAAAACTTTGAACGATTCCACATGTTTTGTCACTAACGACCCGGGTTTTGTCTTTCGGCATCTTCAGGCATTCTATATCACGGACGCAGCAGAACTAACTGTTGGTTATGTAAGTCGAGTCATATTTGACAAAACATGTGGAATCGTATAAAGTTTTAACAATTCAAATTTGATATTGAAATTCCATCAAGCACCTTCAGTCGATATCATAAATTATTATATATTAAATGTGATTTTGTATATATATAAAGTTTAATATAAGGAATGTAAAAACGTGTATCCATTGTATACATTTGTAGAAATTTATTTGATAGATTTCGTTTATTTGTAACGAAGTGTCTTCTGAAACAGTGTCACAACAGTGGACACAATTTTTCATCATTTCGATCAACGGTATATCGGCGATACCGTGCAAGAGATATTGTTACAGTCGCTGGCCCTAATCCTTACAAGAGTGCGAACGTCAAGGTCTGTCGGCCGTCGGGTTTTATGACTGGAAAATGATTTGCAATATAATTTATTTTACGCTGACGACTTCCAAATTTAAGACAATGGACGTGTAACGGAGTCGGGGTCGCTCCGATATCCAACGAGCCAAATGAAGCGGCGTGAATGTTCGCAAATAATTCAAATCCTATTTAATGATGTTTCGACAAAATGAAAATACACGCCGATACTAGTCGTTAACGAAAGAAAAGCATTCAAAATCTGTGGGACGTAGATCTAAAATAGTTTTTTTATCAAAATAATTATACCGAATGATAAAACCAGACACGGTGAAAAAAATAGCAATGTATTTTAGTTTTACAATTTTTTTTTTAAATATAGGATATCGCTATTTCGGGTCTATATATTATATATATATATATGTATATAGCTGTGTAGAAAAAGTACACAATACATCTTCTCTCCTGTTTTAACGACCTAGCTTGTTTCCTGTTCGCAATAAAACTGACAATTGTAAATGAAACTAATAAGGCAGCTATATCAATAAGTGCACGTATGGGACGGAAATGTTCCATTACAGAAACAATGATACATCAGTCAGAGGAGTCAATAATGGTGACGGATATATATTAGTTTGTTCGTCCTAGAGTCTTATGTGATAGTTGATATCTATGTTATAATGGAGTTCTACCAAGTGGATGCCAATTCAATCAATAAATTTAAAACCAGACATTTGCAATGCTTGGTTAATGAACATATAAATCCCATGGATAGTGTTACAATCTGATTTCAAAAGCAAATAACAAGAAAACTTGTGTATTTGTGTGCATTATTTAACCATTATAAAGCAGCGTTTGTATTGGTCCGCATATAATGCATATATTCACCAAACGTCTTTTTTAACGATTTTTTTTGGAAAATGTCCACTTTTTGAAAAAAAAATCGATCAAACGGTTACACCACGAACCTATATCTACACTATAAACCATTTTTAAACGGTAGATATAATCATCACTAGCAAGACCGTGTAAAAAGTGATAAAACATATAAAAAACTCTATTATTGGTTTCCTAGGTATAAAAAGATTGTATCATTTGAAAAAATGACAACATTATACTTTATAAAATTGTTTAATAAAACCTGATAAAAATTATATTAATTCAAAAATAGTTTTATTGATCATTTGTATGTAATTAAGGAAAAATTTTTCATTATTATAATAATGAATGTACTTTTTTTCGCCACTTGATAATTGTTGGTTACATTTATAAGGAAGAGACGGGTCAAATTTTGGTTTTTACATCCTATGCAAATCGATGACGTTTATTCAATCACCGACAACACAATAACGTGTAAAATTGTAAATATGTAATATTCACATTGGTGAGAATCGTGTTAATATTAATAACTCGTGAAAAAATATGTACAAGTTTACGATGAATAACAGCAAAAAAAGCTCTGTTTTCAATATATTATACTGCATTATAATTGCAAAAAGATCTGTACAGTTGTAACCCTGATTTTGATATGATTTTAGGCATAATTCTTATTCAGCAAAGATACGAATAATTACTATAATGGGATTTTTATATCAAATTAATATGACATTTACAATATGCTTTTTTGAATTCTTAATAGGATATTTCAGTTAATTGATATGAATTTGAAATAAGTAACTTTTACATGGTATTGCATTGCTGCACGGTGAACTGAAACTTAAGCAAATAAATTAAGAACAAGCTTCCATAATTTAAGATTCTTATCTTTTGTATAATGAATAATAAAGCATTTTAATCGTCAAGGTTTTGTTTAATGATTTTTAACTTTATAGCAATATCATAAAACAATTGTTTGAATACCATTTCAACCAGCTCATCCTAATGTTTTATTGATGGCCTCGTATAAACTTTCTCATTATTTATGGTGCACCTAAAAAGGCTTCTTAACATATTCGCAACTCATTAACTGTAGCAAACTTATTTAAAAAAAATAGTTATATGGATAATGTAAACAGGTCTGTGGAGTCGAAATCGGAGTCGTGAAAAACGAACGGCTTTTTCGATTAAACGATTTTGAAAAATAGCTCAACGAAAAATTTGCCGGATTGTTTGGTGAATTTTAATTTAATGCAAATAAATAGGAAATATAGGAAACACCTTAAAAATTAATCTTCTTTTAATCGTAGTCGTATTTTTTTAACGACTCCACAGCCCTATTGCGATAAAAATATGAATTATTTTGCTTTGTATTTTTTAGCATATGGTCGTTGGAAATTATGTTATTTTGGCTTCCGCCATCGTCAGAACAATAATAATATTAAAAAGATTTTAAGAGCCATTATTTTTTTAATTTTACCATGATATATTGGAGTTCTATCAAGTAAATGCAAATTCAATAAAATAAAATGATAATAAACACACAATTTTCAATCAAAACCGTAGCACTACATAGTTTTGAACGTAAATAATCTGTATTAGAAATGAGCGAAACCGGTTCAGAACTAAAATAATAAAATTGTAAAAAATGTACTAAATATGGTGTTTTTTAATAATTGAATATTATGCCTTTCACCAACAAATGATAGAATGATTTCACAATAGGTTAGGCAGGACTGGCACAATATTTGAAAAAAAAAAATACGGCCACTTTGAGAAGATCTGTATTAAAAAAGAAAAGAAAATACCGTCGGCAGGTGACGATATTTGGTTTATCCGCTCCAAGGCGTTGCCTTTAACCACAACGATGTGAAATTTTTACTGATCCAAATTTCTAACAATTTTGTACGAAAAATGTCATCAATGACATTAATTCAACACGCTGAAGCTTCAATGAACACTATGGAGAAACAATCACCACGCAATGTTCAATTTGTCAATGCATTGCCGTTTTGAACATCCAGTTATGTGATCAATGAACTATTGCATTGCGAAAGACGCGTTTAATATAAATCAGATTCTAGGTAAAGCCGCAAATGTCTACTCGATTCATAAAAAACAGTCGTTGAAAAAAACATCATTGAGATATCGACTTCATTTTGATTGGCATCTCTCATTGTGCCATAAACTTATTGTCTAAATTGTTAACCTTTTTTTTGATTGATAATCAATAATATTACAGAACACCTGACGAATAAATTATTTTCTCAGTTATTAAACCTATATTAGTTAATTTTTAACTGGAATTTTTAATTAACCAACTTAGTTTTAATTTATTTTAAATTGATTTATATTGCTTGCATTGTGGAAATAGAACAAACAATATGTTTTATTATTTACTATAATTAATTATTGTTAATGCTTGACATACTTATGTAGATTATCACAACAAATAAGGGTATATATTAACCTAAAATCTAGCTAATGCTAGAAATTTTTAACACTGATGTATATATTATAGTTCTGAGTATCCTTGCAATGAACCGTGTCAACAGTTGACACGGTTCATTGCAAGCTTATTCGGTTTACGAATGACTAAAATATTATAGACTTCACTTCTTATAATATTGTCAATGATATGATAATGTAGTTATAATAAAAAATAAAGATAAAATAATGGACATAAAAATAAGTAGTTGTAAGCTATATACTGTTTTTTAAGATATGAAAGCATATCGGATATTATAGTTTTGATTATGGCGTAGGCAGAAATAGCTCTTAACCATATATCTTATAAATTTAGTAGAGCCAAAAGGCTTTCTTTTTATTACTGTGCTGTGATGGAGTTCTATCAAGTAAATGCCAATTTAATCAATAAATAGTGATAATTGTATTATTCACCTTAATGGTATTAACTGACACTTTTTGTTGGAAATGCATGGTATTTTAAATAATAAAAACATGTTTTTTAGCACTATTTCTAAAAGAAATTTTATGCACGAAATCGGTCCTAATCATAAAATATATTGGGGAAATGTAGTTGAAAATATGTGTTTTTATTATTTCAAGTAATTATATAATACATGTGATATATTTTTCTCGAGACGCCACTGCCGAAACCCTTCGCTTCGTTTCTCATCCTCATGATGAAAACCGCCGCCATAGGGATAGCGAGTGAAGGCAAGTAAGCATCAGGGGACGGCGGCAAGTAAGCAAGCGAGCGGGACGGGAGGCCAGGAGTTATTGGGAGACTTAGGCGAGGCACCAGCGGCGGATGGCGAGCGGGAGGTGGTGTTAAATTCGTCACATACATAGTGTTCTATTTCAAGCTAATTATTGGCCTAGTAAAGGATTGTTCATTATTCATGATATATATTTAGTATCCAAGAATGAAATATAATGACGTCGTTTTACGAGGCGCAGTTGCAATCGACAACAATGCTGCTTGTTAATAGTTTGCATTATTGACTTAATGCCTGCTGACTTGCATAAAGAATATATGTCAATGATTATTTAAACGGTGTTGTTGTGAGCAAAATTATGAAAGATATCAAGACAATTTAGTCCCCTTAAAAAAGAGCTCATAAATGACAGTTCTAACACTCATTTTAATGGAAAGCAACATTCTAACATTTAATGCCATTAACTTACTATTAACACAATGCAAACTGACGTTTTGGAAGATGAGACTTTGGTAGTCGGAAATATATCTTCAGTCGATAATGACTCTCGCAATGAGCGAAACATGTACTGGTATGAGTCGTACGAAATTATAGAAATAGTACTAAACATTGTGTTTTATTAGTAAAATATAACTATTAAAAGATGATATCGACTAACGTTGATGATGGATTTTAATGTCTAATCTAATTTGTGGAAACTTTGTACGATTCCATATTTTTAATCACAAATGATCCGAATTCCACCTTTCGGCATCTTCATATACCGAATAATGTGACGAAATGACTGAAGATACTAAAAGTAAAAATACGGCCATGAGTGGGAAAACATATGGAAATGTGCAGTGTTGCGTCAATTGAAAAATTAAAAAATCGTTTTTTATGTTGTTTACTATGCTGGTTTGCTCATTAAGTGAACCCTGTTTATATCATAACGATAATAAATGAAATATTTTTTTAAGAAATTGATTTTTGTTTTAATGTATAAACTTTTGAGATAGATGCCATTTTAATTTTGGGTTTATATAAATTGAAAGGGTGTATTATACGTACGCATAATAACAGATCATGCTGTATATAAGCGCGCCCAGAAATCATAATTGCCCCTTGCGCAAATTAACCCCGCGCCGTCCCTGGCCAGCCAGTTGTCGCGCTCGTTCACAGCGCAAGGAAGACGAGTTAGAAAGGAACAAAGATACATTTGAAAGTCTCATTAAAAAAGGGGTATTTTTTCAAATGTGTTGGTGAGGGTGGCGATTTTATTCAAGCCGCACGATGTTTTCCAAAAAAGTACTGCATTGCCATTTTTTACAAAAATAAAAAAAATCTGTAAAGAAAAACCAAACCAAATATTAATAATGATACAAAAACTTATAACATGGTTATTATATAAATCAAACAACTTCACTATTCAAAAGAATATACACTGATCTATCACAACATAAACGAGATTATTATCAAGTTTAAAAAAAAATAATATTTATACCTACAAAATGTACAAAAATAATCTGATTAAGTCATAATTTAATAAATTTGAATTGTTACACTTTTGCACGATTCCACATATTTTGTCACTAACGACCCGGGTTTCGCCTTTCGGCATCTTCAGGCATTCTAACACCCGGATGCAACAGAACTGAAGGAACATGTGGAATCGTACAAAATTGTAACAATTCAAATTTGATATAGAAATTCCATCAAGCACCTTCAGTCGATATCATAATATATAATGATAAATTGTCCCAATAACGAATTATATGCGCGATAAATCGTCTTTGCGGTAAATAACCTACAAGATGAAAAGTCAGCTTTACATATTGTTCTTGCGATTAATTCTTCAAGTTTTGATTGTATGCGTTAATTTTCTTCGAAAACTTTTCTTTTTGAGGGAGTTAATTAAAATAAAAATATGCAATGTGTGTTTAAAATTGTCCATGGATATATATCCAAGTGTGTAGTTATTGTTTTCTTAAAAAATGGTACTACTTAGTTTTACGGTAAAGGGTTTAAAAAAGTTTGGATGTATGCGTCCGCAGAAAAGTGAAAGTCCTTATGAAGAATAATCAAGGAAGCTCTCTCACTGTCTACGAATAAATAAGTACTCGTACCGGAGGTGGTGACATTTTAAGGGGTGAGTTTTTAGGAGGTGAACAATGTACCAAGGGGATATGTGAATACAGTGTTACCAAAAACAATATCATCTTCAATAATAGGTTAT
The DNA here is from genome assembly GCA_028555115.1 of Himalopsyche japonica. Taxonomy (NCBI): domain Eukaryota; kingdom Metazoa; phylum Arthropoda; class Insecta; order Trichoptera; family Rhyacophilidae; genus Himalopsyche; species Himalopsyche japonica. The sequence goes on along the minus strand of JAHFWJ010000068.1, from coordinate 1,669,330 downwards.
ACTCAAGCTACGTGTATTTTTCAAAACAGCAATCGACAAACAATGATCGACGTATTTTGCATAATTTATTCAAAAGAAACAATTACAAATATCAATTATTCTTCAAATGATTTAGGTAATTAGCACCGAATTACTCAAAGGAAGATAAAATGTATTTCAAGTTTGAAAAAAAATGACAATATGCACTAGCAAAAAAGTTAATTAAACGTAACATTTATTTGTAGTTATATATATTTTTTCATTAGAAATATAATAAACTATTGATTGAATTGGCATTTACTTCGTAGAACTCCATTATAACACGGTGAATAGCAGTGTATTTTAGTTCTTAATTTTTTTATAAGATATAGTTGATAGCTATTTCGGCTCACGCCATCGTCAAAACTATGTTTAACGTTCATTTGCTTATCTATATAGCTATCAACTATATCTTATATAAAAAATTGTAGAAATAAAATATATTGTTATTTTTTCACCGCGTTTTAATAAACTAAAGTAAATTTTAGCATTATGTTTCATTTTTGAAGCTAGATTTAGAGTTTATTGTCTCATTTCTTTTATTATTATAACTTTGAATTATATTGATGAGTTTTTTTTTTGATGAAAGAATCCATAGAGTAATATATAACAATTGTTTGAATAAATCCATTGAAGTCCAAACCCCTTTGACTGCTGGGGTAAAGAAGATACTTTGGATACTAAGATCAAGGAAATTGACCTACTGACATCAGCTCAATCTTCCCAACTCCCCCTTGTTGTATCCTTTACATGAGATTGGTTCAATGAATCGACATGATCGATTCGATCACATGAAAAAAATTCTTATATGTCATCACTAGATGCTTGTTCGTTACTTGCCAGATTGAAATAAGCCGGAATTCCTTTAAAAATATCCAATTATATTTTAATGATAGTTGATTATTATTTGTTAAGCCCTTTCAAGAATGACTCATTAACGAGATCGTTAATGAAAATTATCAGAGACAAATGTGTTAATTATTATTAGATTAATATTATTAAATTTGTTTTTGCTGCCATTTACTACTTGCCTTACGGGTCTGTGTTTTCCTGTAATTAATACCTTTGGTATATAGATGATGCTAACTGTTTATTGTACGTCAGTTCTGTTGTATCTCTGTGACAGAATGCCAGATGACGCTGAAAGGCGAAAATACGTGGAATCGTACAAAGTTGTAATAGTTCAAATTGGATAAGACCAGTGAAAGTTATGCTCTTTTTAAATGAGTCTTGATATAGTTGAACATTTTATTAGGAGTTTTTTAAAATATTAAAACACATTTTTTGGTACATTTTTTCAAAATATATTTTGATCAGGACCGGTTTCGCTCATCGCGAGCATTATCAACTGATGGAATTAAATTAACAAACAAGTCTATTTATACAAAAAGAAAAAATATGAGTTAAAGGTAGCAGGTATACAAAACCATGGGTTCAAGAACTAAGAAACAATTTACAAGAAATCAAAAAAAAAAAATTTTGGATATGTATTAATGGTTGACATATTTTTTGCGATATTTGCAAGATTTTAGCATTGTTGTTATTTAGTATTTAATTATATATTATAGTATTTTTTAAAACTGGATTTAAATCACGGGAAAGAGAAAGAACCTTCGATTTTTAGTAAAATTGTTGAATATACGAGACCGGATAGAATGATTTAAAAATGTAGATTGACTCGTAAAAGGCATACATCGTTTACGTGTAACTTGTATTATCCATTCGGGGAGAAAGAAGAATCCTAGGTTTTAAAGTCTGCGCGAATTGTTAATTTCTATAAGGGGTGATTGCTGAGAGGGTGGCCGGCGAACTGGGGGGTACGACTTCCAACTGGGGGGTTGTTTAATCGTTACGGGCGCGGGTGCTAAGTTCGAGGGAGGCCCACCCCTGCTGAATGTTTTCTTTTTCGCTTTTTTTGCTTTACTTCATTCACTCTGTGAAGTCGCATCGATTGCTTTGATTTTTGTGTATTGCAGTTGTTATGTGGATGTTTTGTTGCAATTGTTTCGAAGTATTGCATTCTTTGTTTTGATTAAAAGCATTATTTGAAGACTCCTGTCAAAGGATTTATAAATACCGTCGACATAATGAGCAGGTTTTTTTTTATTTCTCAGAGTTGATGTTTTATTATTCAATCATTGTTTTTATTTTTATGAAAAATTGATGTTATACTATACCGAAAGCTTAGAGATATAAAGCGTTTCTACAAAAAAACGAAATGAGAAAAATGACAAAACATGTTTTTATTTTTAAAGAAGCTGTATTTATTTAAGAAACATAATGATAAGAGTAATACTGAAAAAAAATAATATAAAAACTATTTTGCATTTAAAAGTATTTTTTTTAGCCTGTATATATATATGATTTCAATCTTTTTAAGTCTGTAAATGACAATTTAAATGGTATATTTAACTGAAAACACATATTTTTACGTTTACGTTTTTTAAGTTACGTCTTTGTTTCCCAACCCACTTGTACATGTCTTGTTGATGGAACTACCTTTTACTTGGTAGATTATTGAAAGTTAAATGTTGAAAAAACTGTTAAAAATAACGTTAAAAGTTTTTATGTAAAATTTAAAAAAATATGAAAATATTTAATTGTATTAAATCTGTTAAGAATAAAACATCAAAGGTCTTATTTATAATTTAAATATTTGACTAGTATTAATTATTTTTTCTTGATTGAATTGGCATTCACTTGGTAGAACTCCATTATAACACGGTGAAAAAATAGCAATGTATTTTAGTTCTACAAAATTATTTTTAACAAATATAGTTGATAGCTATTTCGGCTCACGCCATCGTCAGAACTATGCTTAAACTAACATTTGCTTATCTATATATAGCTGTGCAGAAAAGGTACACAACATCTCCTCTCTCCTTTTCCAATGGTATAGCTTGTTATTTAACAACAATGACACTAAACTTTCAAAATTCCAAATGAAACAATAGGTGTCTATGACAATAAGATTATGTGTGTGGGACGGAAGTGGTCCTTCAGGCAGCAAATTAGACCACCCCTTTGTGCAACGGCTTGACAAGTGGCGATATTATTATGTTAGTTTGATCGTTAAGAATCCTTTGTGACAATTGGTGTCTATTGATCTCCAGCTGTTCTAAAGCCGTCATTCTTCGACCCTTACTACAAAGATGCAAACATTTAGGAGCTGAGTTCGAATTTACATTATGTGACTCATTAATAACGTGATTAGCGAATTGTGAATCTGTTTTTTTATTATTGAATGATCTTACATGTTCCTTAGCTCGAGTAGATATACTTCTACCTGTCTGTCCTACCTGTTTTAGAATGCAAATGGCGTTATTAATAAATCGTTCAAAGAAAATTCATTGAAATTTTAACGATTTCGTCATATAATGTGAGCTTGCGTGTTTATTCTGAATATGTTATATTATATTATAATTAATGATAAAATAAAAATAATTGTTAAATGGGGTTATATAATGCATCATATCGAATCACATTGCATTAATTTAAGTATATTTTTACTAATATTTTATTAGTTGGGTGGTAAATATTTTTAGATATCATTCAAATCAACAACTTTTCATATCGTCAGCGAATGTCTATCTAGAAGACCATGTGAAAATAACCAATATATAGTATACATCCAGTAATAATCAAGAAATTGAACAGACATACGATTATATGTTTGGTTCTAAAGTACGGAAAAGGAGAAAATTGTATGTCTTGATAACTTTTTGACCCATATACCACTTTTTCAACCAATATTGTTAAGACAAAATAATAAATAACATCTTTTAGTATTGAAAAGATGTATTAACTCGTTCTATAGTTCTTTAAAATGAGGCAAGTCATAACGATCTAAAAGGTCTTTAACCTATTTGAGACAATATGGCAAGTCGATAATGCAAAAAATACGCCATGAAAAAGAGGTTTCAAAATGGCGCAAGATGGTTAATAAAAAAGCTAATTATTTTCTGCGAGCAACGTACAATCAAAGTCACGTAAACGTCTTATTTTCCGAGCCGCGGAAGAAAAGATAAAATAAAAACGTAAGGCGGCGCGCACACATCTATGCTTGCACTCGCGTCATATATTACGTCCAGTCATGCTGAAACTTCACAAGTGCTCCAGCATTTTATAATACAAATAATTTGAAAAAAGGTTCTTTTTAGGTAACAACCACTGACGAGCGTTTTAATAAATTCAAAATAAAGTTGAAGGTTGAAAATAAGTTACTGAATTGTTACACTTACAAAATACAGCCCATCAATAAAAAAAAAATGTTTTATATTCAATATTGCACAGTTGACCTAGATGACAGCTAAATATAATTAATTGATTGAGTTGGAATTTACTTGGTAGAACTCCATTTTAACACGGTGAAAAAATAGCAATGTATTTTAGTTCCACAGATTTTTTTATAACATATAGATGATAGCTATTTCGGCTCACGCCATCGTCAGAACTACTACAATAGTTCTGACGATGGTGTGAGCCGAAATAGCCACCAACTTTTTACGATTCCACATGTTTTGTCACTAACGACCCGGGTTTCGCCTTTCGGCACCTTCAGGTATTCTGTCACACAGTTCGTCAGTTCTATTGCATCCATGTGATAGAATGCCTGAAGATGCCGAAAGGCGAAACCCGGGTCGTTAGTGACAAAACATATGGAATCGTACAAAGTTGTAACAATTCAAATGCGTAAATATTTGTCGAATAATAAAAAAATGTATGATTTTTTATTTCTAATTAAATTGTGACAGTTTACGAACCACATCATCCCGGAAAACATTCGGAATATAAGTCTAGGGGGGTTTGGTTATAGAAAAGGAGTTTTACATGCAGTCGTTGGAGGCTTTGGTAGGGAAGGTGGGCTAAGACCGCGCGGGGGTAATGCACTCAATGTGCTGTTTCCCGTTTCACAAAAAATGCAATTATTTTATCCTACAAATAATTTAATTCAACAGCGGAAGTTGTAGTGGAAGTAAGAATGTAAAAAATTATTTTATTAGTTATAAATACGGGAATTTTGGTGTTATTTCAGCGATTATATTTAAAAATAATATTTTTGAGAATTTATTATTTTACAATGAAGACGGTTAATATTTAATTGGTACTAAATAATAAATTTCCATACATATGTTACTATAAACGGGTAAAATAAGAGATTTTTTTCTTCACAAAAGTAACGATTGCCAAATATCAACAATCAAAATTCTTGTTTGCCATAGAAATAATTCATCCCAGCGAACGACCTGTGTATTCAACACTTTTTTTCCAATACCGTTTATTGTAATATATTAAGAAATAATGGCGAAAAAATTGTTTAAATATACAGGGTGTTCGTCGGAATAGTTTATTACTTTGTTAAGACAATGATCAATGTTCGCGATAGGCGAAACCGGCTTGATATTAATAATATAACATTTTGGAAACAGCACGTAACTCTCTGTAAATAATAATATCGTAAAATGATTGACAACTCTTTTACTTTTTAGCTTGTTCTTTAAATACGGTAGTTATTTATCAGTCAAAGGGGTTTCAATGAAATTATAATGTTTCAATCGATATTTAATTCGGTGAAAAAATAGCGATGTACTTTAGTTCTAAAAAAATATAAGATATGTAGTTAAAAGCTATTTCGGCTCACATCAGAATTATGTTTAGACGTTCATTTACTTATATATACATACATATCGGTGTAGTAAAGTTACAAAACATCTTATATTCTGTTGTAACATCCTAGTTTTATAATTGATTTTATCCATTGTTATGTTTCCACCGTGTTATTATGGAGTTCTACCAAATAAATGCCAATTCAATCATTCAATTGATTAAAAAGTTTTTCACACTAGTATTTAATGCTTTGGATATAATTATTATTATGTTGAAACAAAATTATTCAAGATCACATACAGCCAATGTCACAAAGTAGTAATCCTTTCCGGCGAACACCCTGTGTATCGAATTATTAACTGCTGCTGCCGTTAACTTTCTCTATAATAAAACCGTGTATGTTCCTTTTATATCACGTTTTTCTAGCATTATTGTTGCAAAGATGTGACCAAATTTATTATCGATATAATGGATTTTATTTACAAATTTAGATTTGAAATCTCAAAGTTAAATATTATGAAAAAGATGCTTTAGGAAGAATTGGTCGTCAGTTTTGATTGAAAATTTGAAATTGTTACAATTAAGCGTTTGAAATTCTACGTTTTCTTAACTCTTTGAATTTTAACATCCCAGATGGCTGATGACAGTCTTGTGATGATTGATATAAAAAAAATATGTATGTGTTACCAATATCTTATTTTTATGTACAAGTTAATTTTTTTATTTAAATACAGCGTGAAATATTCCCAAAATCAGTACAATTTTTTTAAAATGTTTATTCGGTGTTGCAATATGTTTTCGGAACGGGTTAGATGCATTTATAGACTTTTTCGATTAGAAGATTATGAAGAATATTTCAATGAATAATTTGTTGAATTGGTTGGTTGATCTATTATTGAATGCCCATAAATAGTTAAAGGTATTAATTAAAGGTAGAAAAAATGTGATATAAAACTTTTATAGTTCGAGTCGTATTTTTTACGGCTTAGTAACCCATGAAAAAATTTATGGATTTTGCTTTTTTGATGAAATGTAAACATGTCGATTTTTAACGCCTGTTATGCGCCCGATATATAAAATGCGGTGATGAAAATTTCTTCATTTCGTTTCATTAAAATAAATTAAATGGTTTTATGAAAACTTTTCCCAGTCCGAAAAGCTTTTATGTCATACCTTTAATTATTACCACGGTGTTGTCATAATAAAAAAATCGATATTGCGTACAATTACCGTGTCTTCCCGTGTCACATTTTTTCATTGCATTTTCTTGAGTTTGAAAATTTCCAGTCTTCTCTGATCAGATCTGTTTCTACCTTCCCCGTTCTCCCTCACGCATTAAAATTTACACAGTCACGATTTATCTAAGCTCCTTAGGGATGAAACTTCTATTCAGGGGTTGTCATCGTATTGTTTATTTGTTTTTAAACATAAAAATATTTCGGCGCCTACTTTATACATTGCATTGAATTTAATAAGATATGAACTACAATAATTCAAGACTATTATTTTTTTATTTAATTGCAGTGTTTTCTTTTGCGTTACAGCTTTTTAGCAATTATCATAAAATTATAAAACGCTAAATATATTTTGTGACTTGATGATCAGAAGGTTGTTTTAATAAATATTGCTGATAATTAGTACAAAAACATATACTTTATGTAACATACAATCAAATATAACTTGATTTATTTATTATTCTTCTAGTTGTGTAACGAGGTATGATACGTGTTTCGTCTATCTCAGAAAAAATGTGGACTAATGATATCTTAAGATTTTATTAATTATACCAAGGTAAGGTCATTTGTTTACAATATATGTCAACGTTATAATTAAAAATCTTAAATATTGTATATGCGATTAAAAGAGTTTCCAATGGATTTTAAGAGGCAATCCACGTGCTATATTGAGTGGCACAAACGATGGACAGTCAATTAAACAGCCATTTTAGACTCATGAAATCACAAGATGTTTGCATAATATTAACAAAAAAAACGTATTGTTAACCTTTTCTGTCCTGTGATATGTAATTAAGTAATATGTACCCATGGCTTCTAATAATTTTATTTTCAGTATAAATATTATAAATACTTAGTCAAGACTTCAGGTATTCCTTTCATATAAATTTGCACATTGAATATAATAGTAAACTTAATAAAAAGTAGCATGAATTGGGTACAATAATATTGTATATATTATTGTAATTATGGTTAATTCAGAAAATTATCATATAATATGTCCGTGACATTTAAATAAATAAATGTAAGCGATTTTTATACGTAAAGATATTGGTAAATTTTTATCTTTCCATTAAATGTACGTTCTATATCACTAATATTTGTATGATGTATATCAAATATACAGCATCAGAGAGTATGTTTTTTTACACAGTAAAAGAAGGGTTAACAAATAAAATATTTAGTAAATCAAAAGTATTGACGTTGGGTGTTGGAGATTAAGTTGTATAACATATACTGAAAATATGCTTCAAAGTTGCATATTAGTATAATCAATTGCATATTGAAAATAGTAGGCCTGGCACCATATGCCCTAACGTTGGCATTACCTGTGATAAAGAGTGTGGTATTCTTGATCAATAATTATTATTGTCAATGCTTTGGCATAGGTTGGTATTCGTATTTCTGCCAATCCAATGACGTGCGGAAAAAATACCCAGTAAAACAATGTAGGCTGGATATTGCAATTATAAAACAAATACAGTAGGTGATCGGTTGACGAACAGTTCGGACTGCGAACAAATGCTGGTTGTAGCTATTTTGACTTCTGACATCGTTTGAAATATGATTTTAGTCAACTTAACTTTAGCATTATTTATTGCTCAAGAAGGGATCAGTGAATGTTTGAGTGATGCTTAACAATTATTTGATTGTATTTGTCTAAGTGAATATTGTTTTTTTTGTTCGCAAATATGTCCTGTATACTTTTCTATACTATTTATTTGATTTAAATGAAATTTTAGTGAATTATTGCAAAAACGCCAGCAAAAGTTTTTAAATTAAAACAGATATTAAATCAGGACCGGTTTCGCTTGTCGCGAACATTAACAACTGATACATTGGAGTATGTCGATATGCTTCTTACAAAGAATGCTTTATGTGGTCTGCTCACGCGTCGTAAAAACGTCTGATTTATTTGGGTACGCAAAAGATGAAAAAACAAATGCGTTGTGTATCCAAAAGCACTTAACAGAACAGAATTGAAATACAAGCACTTTTTTTAAGTGGTATTGCAATGCATGCCGGGTACTCGATAGTCAATTTATAATCCTTTGAGACAAATAAGCTGTAAATTTAATGGCTATTTGATATCAATCTGAGGTTGTATTGTGTGATTTAAAGTAAGTATTGTTATTTACTTTGCTTATAATAAGCACGCCACTGTGATAATGGCTGGGCAGGGAGTCTCCCAGATTGCTTGCGGTTGATGGTCGCTTCCTCTCGACGACAAAAAGCGTAGAAATTTTTACGCGAGGGGGGCAAAGGCATTAGAATATTTCAGTTGCTCATTACCACCTACCGCGCTTAGCATATCTATATATTTTATATGATTGTACGTCTGTCATTCACCACGAAGCTTTTATGTGTAATTGATCGAATATTTGCATATACCAAGAATAGATTCAAGACATTAAATTTAACTCAAATGCAAGAATGAGTGGGTGACAATACAGTTGTGATTGTACTATGAAATAGAAAATTGCACCATATTACTTTGAAAAAAAAAATGGAAGTATATTAGAACATTTATAAGCATCTAGGTAAGGGATTGTTTTTTTATCCAATGGATACTGACATAATATTTTGGCCTTATGACTTCTAACATTATCTTACTTTTGCATTGAAATATTTAAGCCTGATTTGTCATAAAATATTTTTCATCAAAGTTGAATTTATGATATCGACTGAAGGTGCTTGGTGGAATATCAATATCAGATTTGAATTTTTACAACTTTGTACGATTCCACATGTTTTGTCACTAACGACCCGGGTTTCGCCTTTTGGTATCTTCAGGCATTCTATCACATGGATGTAACAGAACTGATAGTTAGCATCGTCTAAATAGCAAAGTTATTTGTTACGGGAAAACACTTACCCCAAGGCAAGCAGTAAATTACAGCTAAAACAAATTTAATGATGTTAATCTAATAATAATTAGTACAATTGCCTGTGATAATTTTCACTAACAATTTTGTTAATGAGTCATTCTTGAAAGGGTTTTCATTGAAACAGTGTACGATTCCACATGTTCTGTCACTAAAAACATGGATTTCGCCTTTTTACATATTCAGGCGCCTAATAATACGGATGCAACAAAATTAACACACGATAAACAATTGGCATCGTTTATATACAAGAGAAATTAATTACTAAATTAACTGTAAGGCTGGGATCCAAACATACAACTAAAATAACTTTCAATAATATTGATTTAATAATAACTTCAATGATAGGTTTTATTAGAAATAATTTTTCAATTTACAAATTTTAGACTTATCGCATCGTCAGGCACTCTATTAAACGAATGCAACACAATTGATACCAGCTAAACAGTTTGGTTAAATTGATGGGTTAAGTTTGGAAAAAGTATAAGGTGACGTAGTATATAATCTTTATTCTCATATTGATGACTTATTCGATTTATCCTAAGTAGGGGATTTAGCAAAAGGGATATAGGAAGGTTAATTTGGTCGTTGAGGATGAATAATAAATTAAATTGAGCTCTGTTTAAATAATAAAAGTAACAATTTGTTAAGAAATTTGAATTGTTACAACTTTGAACGATTCCAAATGTTTTGTAACTAACGACCCGGGTTTCGCTTTTCGGTATATTCAGACATTCTGTCACACGTCGGATTCAACAGAATTGGCTGTGATATTGGAATTCCATCAAGCAACTTCAGTATATATCATAAATTATGCCACATTTAGTTCTTTTAATATAAAACTACAATATTAGAACAGAATAGAAGATGTATGATGTACCTTTCTTACATCGCTGTATATAGATAAGTAGATGTGATAGAATGCTTGAAGATGCCGAAATCGAAACTCAAATCGTCAGTGACAAACATATGGAATCGTACAAAGCTGTAACCATCAAACACCTTAAGTTGATATTATAAATTAATTAACAGTAGTAGATAAAAGTTAATTATCAGTGCTTCTCGGGGAAACAATCTATATATTTAACAGTGGTCACCCTCTTGTTTGTGTTTAAAATATAACTTTGTTAAAATTGATAAATATTCATAAATATTTTTATGGAATAAACCAACAAGAGAATAAATAGCTTAACATCCTTAGAAAGTGAAAAAAAAAACATCAATTTATTATAACATAATTAATGTAACAACTGTGTAGCACTCTTGTGAGCTTCTAATTTTTTTAATGTGAGGTAGTTTTCGGCATCGTCAAACAGTGTGAGGAAGAAGGCAAAGAGGACGAGGGTGGGTCATGAGATAGGGGTGGTTTTTCTTCATTCGTTTTACTCGCAAAAATTTGTTTGTGTTGGTATATCGTACTTATGCGCGTTTTTTGCTATATATGAACGCGGAGAGTATGTTTGTGTGTAAATTAATGTCGAATTTCAGTATGTGTGCGTTTGATTTCGAGGGGTGGTTTTTTTCATGTATCTCAGATCACCGCTCATTTAAAAAATCAAATGTGCTGCACGAATTTTGTTTCCTTATTATATTATGTTAACGGTTAATTTAAAAACAGTCGATCGATTAAGATCTGGGCTGTGGAGCTAAAAAGACACGATTCCGAAATTGACTAACAACACGACTACGACTAAAAAAAGTTACTACACTCGTCGTTAGAATAAGGACCCGGGGTTCGCCTATCGACATCTTCAGGCATTTCATCATATGGATGCAAAAGAACTTACGCACAATAAACAGCATCGTCTATACACCTAATGGATTAATTCAAGGAAAACACAGACCCCAAAGCAAGAACTAAATGACAGCTAAAATAAATTAAAAAATGTATAATGCATACAAAATTATTTTACCTGTCAACCACAGACCCCAAATCTGTGTTTACTTTAATTAATCCTCCCTTTGGTATATGGACGATGCTAACTGTTTGTTGTGCGTCAGTTCTGATACATCCGTGAGATGGAATGCCTGAAGATGCCGAGAAGTGAAACCCAGGTCGTTCGTGACAATACATGGGGAATTGCACAATGTTTTAAAATTAAAATTTGATATGAAAATTCCGTCAAGCACCTTCAGCTGATGTTTGTTTTTTTCAGGTATTTTTTCTAACTTTTCTATTAATGTGCATTAAATTAAACATTAACCAACAAAAAAAAACTTGTTTCTTCGCAGTTTGGCACTTCAATTTAAGCAAAGTAAGAAAGAATAAAAATGATTTAATTTTTTTCAAGGCCGATAACGCATTTATAAATAATGGAATAGAACATATTTTACTATAATGTTGTAATATTGAGGTCGGGGTAAAAATATTAAGACAATAAACGCGGAATTATCTAACATTGTTCGTATGGGTGCATGGCCGGCACTGTATTAAATAAACGAGACATGCGGGAACGTATAATCGGGGTTCGATTTTAAATTGAATCATACAAATAGTCACCGAAGAAAATATGTTGAATATCATATGGACTTGAAACATGAAAACAATACTTAGCTCACTAATAACATGAATTGCACTTACTACAATTCGATATATAATTTCTAAATGAATATTACTGTAAGACATGTAATAAATATTAGCTATTGGCTCTGTAATGCCGATATCATTGTTAAAAATAACAAAAGTTATTTTACCTATGGTTTGTAAACTTATTTAGAAAAAAAAACCTTTCAAGAAGTCTGCTCAGGTAAGTAATGTGTGACTGACGAATGAGCTTAACCTTGTAACAAAGCAATGTCTATGTTTTCTTAGTAATTTACAGATAATTCATTTACCTGATTTTGAAAGTAGATTCTATGGGATAAGAAGATTGTAAAAATACTAATCTTCAAAATATTATGCCGACAGTGTTTCAAAGAAAGTCGCTCTATTGAGATTTATAAAGAGGGTATTGCCAGCAGTAATTCTCACCTTTTTAAATTTTATTTTCACATTATTTATTGACGGTATGACTAACACTAAATGTTGTCTTAAAAAACAACGTTGCTCACAATATAACTTATAAGAGCTAATTGAAAATTATGCTTTAATTAGTATACTCAAATAAGTATATTTGAAGATAGGTGCTCTATGGCAATGATCATTCACTTTTCTTCTAATTATTGTTGAAATCCATGTAAAAATTTTTATTGCTTAAGTTGGTATTTACTTGGTAGAACGTCATTATAACACGTTGAAAAAAAATGTATTTTAGTTCTACAAAATTTACAAAAGGTATATAGTTAAATGAGTTCTGTTTAAGGCAAATCCGAAATAGCTATCAACTATATATCTTATAAATTTTTCAGAAGTTTTTTTGTTTTGAAAATCGTATCATTTTGAATAGCAGGGGACACTGGAGGATAAAAATTCACACAATTTTAAAGTTCCGGGTACTTTTTGGTATTCATGTCAATAAAAAAGTATAATAACATCAAAACATCTTGTATTATGATTCAAATTAGAGTAAATAATATGCTTAAGGACCTTGTTGTCGCTTCTTAATAGAAATATACTATATTTAAATAATAAAATATTCTATTTAGTATCATTTAAACAATTTAATATTATTTAGATCATGACCGATTTTACTTATCGCGTGCATTATTAACTGGTAGAATTAAAAATAAAACAAAACTATTTATTCATCATTTATACATCAAGGTTCAATAACAAGGAAAATAATTGACAGTATATCAAATAAATATCTCTAAATGAAGTTTACAAATGAGATATTACGTGACTCTGTTATGTGCCCGTAATTATAAAAGTGGCGTACATCCTGCTCCTTTCGTTTTGAGACATTAAAGGTTTGCGGTGCAATGTTTTAAAAATTTTTTTTTACATTAAACAATATGTAGTTTCAAAAATTATATAGTTTAGTTTACTTCTACACTATGCTTACAGTTTATTTTGAGATATTAATTTAGCATTCAGCTTTAAAGGAAATAGTATTTTTTTAGGTTCCAAAAATTTAGTCTATTATCAAAAATAAATAAAAGTGGGGTTCCGCTGAAAGTGACCACATTATTTGTGTTAATGTTATAGTTTCAGCGTATTTTCGTTACGTTTGAGGCAAATTATATTATTTAATACCAAATTTAATTAATTTTTTTAACAAACAAATAAATCATTTTTTTTCAATTTCTTGACTTAGGCTACATTCATAATTATGGGCACAATTAATGTTGAAACAAAAACGGCATATTTTAATGAACATATATATTTTTAATAACCATTGATATTTTAAATAATAAAAACACATTTTTTAGTACTTATTTCCACAATACATTATTTGATCAGGACCGGTTTCGCTCAGTTGATAATGCTCGCGATGAGCGAAACCGGTCCTGATCAAAAAATGTATTGTGGAAATAAGTACTAAAAAATGTGTTTTTATTATTTAAAACATCATGCCTTTCCATCAAGAAGTGACAGTTAACACCTTAAAAGTAACCATTGATAGCTAACATCTCAGCTGTTGACGCAGCTGAATGCAGTGTGTTGATAGACGATATTCAAAAATTGTTGAAACTGTTTTTCACATTTTTTTGTGATAAAAAATTTATAAACTAAATTCTTATTTACCATCGAAATTGCTGCATACATTCTTCAGGCACTCGATATCTTTTATGTAGCTCGGTAAGGAACATTTTAAGCAATATTTTTTTTTATATTTTACGAATCCATAGCAACATATAGATTATTATGCTTGATTTGTATTTTATTTATATGTTTGCAAAGGTGTCTTTAAAAATCTTTAAAACTCAAATGCCCTTCGAAGGTGGTCAAGACACGCAAGGTAAAAGAAAACCGAACGTGTGTATACGTGATTGGGAAACGTAAATCGATTTAGCGCGAAGAATCGATTCAATTTGATCGCAATCCGCCATACAATATTGCCTTCAAACCACTTTATCCTTATGAGTATGAGGCGTGCGAAAATATTGCTTCAAACATGAGCGATTTTTGAAATCTGGTTTTTTTCTGTTTAATGACTATCTGTGATCAGTGACCACTGGAACAATATCAACTTAAACAAGCATCATGGTGATATACTGTCGCTTCGTGCATTGTATAAAAATAAATTCATTTCGAAGATAGTGATATCTTACTGAAACTAATACGTATCGTTCTGTTTTATTGATCGAGACTTGGTAGAACTGCATTATAACACGGTGAAAAAATAGCAATGTATTAGTTCTACAAAATTTTTATAAGATATAGTTGATAGTTGAAAGTTGAAAGTTGCGTAGAAAAGGTACACAAAGCTTATATAAAATGAATAGTTTTATTGAATATTTTTTATAGTTTAACTGCTGGCACGAAATAAGCTAGGTCGTTAAAACAGGAGAGAAGATGCTTTGTGAATATTTTCTACACAGCTATATAACATATATGTTAGATAAGCAAATTGAGTTTTCACCAAGTCATGACAGTTAAACATATTAAATGTGATATTAGTCATTATTAAAATGACTAAAAAATCAGTTTTTTTTGTTATTAAGGATTTTTAATAACAGCGCCTTCAATTAAACGAAATTCTAAAAAATAAAATCCTGCGTGTTGTCAGTAGTTATGTTAGTAAAATTGTAGAGACGGCGCATTTTAATGATATAATTTTATATTATAGTATCTATAGCAAATAATGTCAAGTCTTGTGTTAAAATAATAATTCAAAATGGACATCATTTTTTTGCCTAGAGCAGCGAAAAAACTCAATGCTAGCCCACTATTGGTATTGTAAATGCTATATATTATAGCTTTATGTTACCCTGAATGTAATTCTAAATAAAATATTATTTATACCAATCTGAATAAGCCACGATCGGGAGCATAAAGTGTTTGCCTTGTCTATACACTGATCTGTATGCTTCTTATAAAGTTTGCGTTGTTTTTACCAAAGTTTTCGATCAATCAATTAAATTTAAAAGTCTTTTTACCCTCAATTGAGTGAGTAGTTGCGATTTATTTCGAAATAAGTCAGGAGTTGAGTCAGACGAGATGAATAATGCTACTGAGATATCGTTACGGTTTTAATATAACTAAATACGGTTCTTGTTAAATCGGCGATCACATGTCTGCCCTACTGTAACAACATACAAAACTACATAGTTATTACAAACTTGGGCATCTGCATTTAGTCTACAGTGAACTGTCACGAGTGAATCAACTGATTTTAATTTAGTTAGTCATTTTGCATACGTGTGATAGAATTCCTGAAGACACCGAAAGGCGAAACCCGGGTCGTTAGTGACAAAGCATGTGGAATTGTAATAATTCAAATTTGATAAACCGATTACTTTGTATCAGTTCTGTTGTATCCGTGTGATAGAATACCCGAAGATATCGAAAGGAAAAACCTGGAAATATGCAAAAATCTACAAAGTTTCAACGATTTAAGACTGGCGTTGAAAGAAGTAAAATTTTGTACGAACAGTTGATCGGCAATCTCAGATTTGTCGGACTTTTTTTATTTCGTGTACTGCGTGACGCGCAAACCGATTCGCATTAAATTCATTCGATTATATTTCAGTGAACCCGATATATTTTATTTTTATACTCTCCGACAAAAGGAAATTCAAAATGTGCAAAGTCATTATTCTGTAATGTAAAAAAGTTCACACACCTACTTCTTGTTGAGTCAGCATACAATCGACTTACATCCGTCGGTTTTGTAATGAGAAATATATATTTTGTCTGTGTCGCACAGTTGCACATTTTCTTCTAAGTAACGAAAGATTCGCAAAATAAATAAGGCTTTAATTTTCTAGTGGTAATTTTTGTGTGGCTTTTATATGGTTCAAATAGTGTCTCGTAGCATAAAACTTTAGTGAAGATAATTTATTTGGAACATTACGACAGCTCAATATATTATGTGCTACAGTTGAAAAAATAGTTTAATTAAATAGTTAATAAAGTTTTTTATTCAGTACAGCTAAATAGTTTTTGGTGCCCTATTTGTTGTTTTGTTACTCACAATATTTCATGATTTTAAGATCGGTCCATGCAGCTCTGTATTAGGCCAAGAAAATGAGGAGTAGAATCGATTCTTTTTTATCAGTATTGTATTAATATTCTCGGTGGAGGTGGGGCAACCAATTTGCATTTGTATATAAGAGCATTGTATTTAAGGTATATATATCTGTGAACTAAAAACTAAAAAGGAAGAAAAAACACGAATTCGACTATCACGTTGAACAAAAACACAACTCCTACAAAATAAAGTTAAATTTAATTTTGTGGGAGTTCAGGTTTTTCCTACTATCATATTTATGTATGTACATGAAATCAAATGTCAACCAATCAATCTGGCAAATTGTTCATTAATGTATTCATAATAATCGTCTTATCGAAAAAGTAGTCGGAGTCGTTCGCTCGTTTTACTGATATGAAGATCTCCAATTATCTCGAACTAATTTGGGAGTTTTTATAGTTTTCCGATTGCATAATACATACATATATTTAAATAGAGTATAATGTCATCTAGTATGTATAAATAGTAGATAAAAATGATGAATAATAACAACAGTAATATTTACTAGTGACGTATAAGTAAAACAGTGAAGAAAACTGTACGCCACAAATTGAAAATATAGACGTTGTTCCTGGGACTTTTAACACGAGTTAGCCAATAAAATTCACTAAATCCAGGTAAATCTGATAAAGTTTTAATTATGGAGAGATAATACGAAATGTAAATTATACTGTTTAGTCTGAGAGAAGTGAGGATACCTGCGTAGTAAATTTTTACGACTCGTGTGGAAGGTTTTTTGGTGGTGTTCGTCTACCATAGGTAAATTTAGTACATTTCTGGCATGTCAGTGCTTAGTTTTAAGGATTTTAACTGATAATTAAGTGCTAGTCTACACGCATTGGCACCATTGAACATGTTTCTACCTGTGTCTCCTAGACACGCACGTACAGAGTCGCGCTAGATTAAAAAAAACAATTCCTTAGTGAAAAATAGCTGCAAAATATCCCATTCCCTGCAGCTCAACATACATCTTTTAGTACTCTATATACATTATATTTAATGATCAGACACGGTTCCACTCATTGAAGGTTTTTGTTGTTTAAAATAACATGCTTTTCAAATTTGAATTGTTACAACTTTGTACGATTCCACATGTTCTGTCACTAATGATCCGGGTCTCGCCTTTCGGCATCTTCAGACATTCTATCACACGAATGCAACAGAACTGCTTGTTTGCATCGTTTTTAAACAAGGGAAATTCAAACAAAAACTTAGATCTTGGCCAGGAGTTGTATATTTTGTTTTTTTAACAACTACTGATTTCATAATAAATATTCAAATATGAAAAAGATATTCTAATAAACAATACAGAATAAAAACTTATTGATGATTAAGTTATGAATGGGTAATTCAACACGTAGAGGTACATTATTACATCCTAATATAAAACTTAAAATAACTTTGATTATTCCACGTGTTGTGTAACTAACTGTGACACGTGTTTCGCCTCTTTCAGAGGCATCTTCAGACTAACTGAACCGACGAAACCATCGAAAATATTATTACGTCCTAATGAGATTTTAATGACAGGCTAATAGCCAACTACCATTGAAATGTAAATAAAAACTGTGGATTTTTGCATATAAATATTTGAATAATAAAACACAGAATTTCCACAATTTTATACATTTATCAACTGATACAATACAAATCAAAAAGACTGTTTATCAACACAAGAAATGAGCTTATAGACGAGATACCGGCCCTAAACTTAATAAAATTAAATTGTGGGACTATTACTAAGTATTATGTTTTGTTATTTAAATATAACGCTTTTCCAACAAGAAGTGAAAGTATCGACATAAAAGGCAATCTTGTAAATTATATAAATATAATAATATACATTTTCATGAATGGTTAATTTTATGAAAAAAATATAGCAATATTTTTTTTTTTGCTTTATTATTTCGGCAACTGATTCGGCCCTGAAGACGTCTTTTAATGTATCGCTTTCACTGTTGTTAATGTTACACATAGGACCGAAACAATGCTGTCCAAGTATGCGCCAAGCTCACATGCAAAAAGAAGTTTCAATACTTATAAAATTTTCTAGTTTATCTTCAACACATTGCGGCTGGCAAAACACTTAATTTTAATATTTGTAAGAATTGACCAAAATTTTTAACCGGTCGTCATCTATATTTTTTAGAAATTTGGTTTCAAGCAGAATACATGTTCATTCAAATAATTGGATAATAGTTTTTTGCAGTGTGTTCCTAGGAAAAGCTTACTTTTGGTACATATGCTTAAGTATTTAAACCATAAATTCATTCAGATTCAAGACATATGATGTATTTTTTTCATATTTTTTTATATATATTAAATAATGAAAACGTCTTACAAACTCTCAGTTCAAATGTATTAATGTATTGTACTAAAATGACTGAAGATATCAAATGGCGAAAACCAAGCAGGGGAAGTGCACAGAATTTTAACGATTAAAATCTGTAATTTATAATATCGACTGAAAGAGATTGATAGAATTACAAATTGTTAAAACTGTGTAGCATTACACGTGTTCTGAAACTAAGGATCCGGGTTTCACTTTTCGGCATCTATCGCAAGTATGCAACAGAATTTAAAGCTTAATGTGTATTGGAATTATTTAATGACGTAAACTTGTAGAATTAGTGTAGAATGTAGAAACTATGTAGAATGTAGAAACTATGTAGAATGTAGAACATTTTAAATGTGATATGAAAATTCCATGAAATAATCAGTCGATATTATTATTTATATAGATTTTAAATGTCCATTGATCAGTATGAAAATAAATTCGAAATTTCCTAGAAACATCTATTTAAATTAAATAACATTAATACATGGTAATCGTATCTCAATGGGTTAAGGTATATTCAAATGTGTAACAGTGATAAGCATACTACGATATATAGGCATATAGAAAATTCAAATGGGCATGTTCATGACGAATTGATTACAACCTACATAATAATCAATGTGTGCGCCTCGCCAACAAGAATTATGACCACCTCTCATAAACGAAGTGATATGTTCGTAATTAACCTAATAGTTTCGTATATTGGGAACTCGGAAATTAATCACGAAAATTCTTTTCTCGAACATTTATTTCTGGAAATGTTCTCACAGTATTTATATATATATCATCATTATTTAGGGCAGTGCTTCACAAACTTTTTTCTTCCAACGGTATACAAACGTTTTTTTTTCCAAAATTTTGCTGCACATCACAAGTCAATATTATATTTATAAAAATGCGGAATGATCACCATCGATGCATTTATTAAATACTATTGCTTACGCTTTATTTACATAAAATTTTGTTTCTTATAAATATACATTGTTAATAGTAGATTATGTGTATATTATTCATATACTTATAACATATTATTTCAACGATGAAATTATTATTTCTGCTTACCTGTGATTGCATCTTCACATTTTATAGTTTAAACGAATAATATCCTTTTTCTTCTGTTTAAAAAATACGCCGCAGCACATCAAGCATCGTCTGGTGGCACATCCCACTGGTTAGGCAGCACTGATTTCGACGACAAACGACCAATGCTTTAGAAACCGAGCAAGTATTTCTTCGATATATGTTAAAAGTTTTACAAAATCAATGATGACAGACATCATTTTTGTTGTTGCTAAAAGGATATGTAATCGTATACAGTTGGAAATTGCTCATATGTAAAGCAAATAAGGCTCTCATATATTATATTCATATATTTTCATTTCCTGTAAATATGTATATTTTCAATAAAATCAACTTTCGGTTAACTATTTTTTTGATAGTTTACACAATTTTATATTGTTAATATTACGAACGGATTCCCTCATTACGAGTGTTATAATCTGATGAAATTATTAATAGCACTGTATTTTTTATTTAAATATAATGGTTTGGCTCCAAGAAGTGATAGTTGAATTATTAAAAAAAAGTTTAAACTTTAAGCTCAACTCAAAATACTGAATTTACAAGCTTTTTGGGGTTTTTAAGTAAGGCAAAGAATAACTTAAATAAACATTTTTGCATAAAAGTGCAAACGTGCTCCTGCAATTCAAAAAAAGAATCGTTACCCGCTTAGCCTTCAATCAATTGGAGATTTTTAAAAGCTGAATCGAATTACTTCATACAGTATTTTAAATAGTTTTCATTTGTTTCTTTTATTATATATAATAAAATTAAAGTCTTTACTTTTTACTTGAACAATTCTCTAAGGTTGACCATTTTTTTGTAATATTTAGCATTACAGTTTACTGCAGTATATTTTATAAACGTACATACATACATTTAGCAAAAGTAGTTGTAAAAATAATGTATTGGTAAGATCTTAGAATTTTCAAAACAAAATTGATATATGAGTTACCTTGTCGGGTAAAACGAACACATGTTAGTCAGGCAGTTGGAAGGTAAAATAATCATTCAGGCCTGACTCATTTGACGTTTTTAGACTTGTTTCAAAAATCTACCTGCCCAATTTGGCTTTTTGTTTGGACTCACATGATGCACTTTTCGTGGAAATTAGCTTCAAGGGCTGTGTATCTGTCGACTTGGCAAGTAAACACGTGAGATAGTGAGTTAATAATTTGACTTACCTGTTTTTTTACAGTTATAAGGGTATAAGTATTATCAACAGATTGACAAGTTATTGATGTTTGAAAACCAAATACGTTTGAAGGTAAAAGCTTGCAAATTTTTTGTCGGTTAGCAACTTTAAAACATTTAGATATAATATATTAATAGTATTTTTTGTAATATTAGACGCCCACGTTCTAGCTTTACGAGACTGACACCTCAAACTTAATCAATTGAATTTGAATTGTAAACATTTTGTGCAATTTCACACGTTTTGTCACCAACGACCGGTTTTCGCATACGGATGCAATAGAATTGAAAATATCAGGTGACTTAATATACGACCGATGTTTTTAATATTGTCGGCTTATTGAACTTATTCTTAGTAAGGGGTATAGAAAGAGAGAATTAGGTACGTTAATTGGTAGTTCGCTAGTTCTGTTGCATCCATGTCATAGAAACTGGGTCGTTAGTGACAAAACACGTGGAATCGTACAAAGTTTCAACAATTCAAATTTGATATAGAAATTTCATTATGCAACTTGAAATTGAACGCTTTGTTATTCCATTGTGTTTGTGTTGCTACATATGACAAGTGTTATGAAGTATTTTCAGATTACTCTAAAGGTATTAACTGTCACTTCTTGGTGGAGAGACATGGTAATTAAAGTAATAAAAACACATTTTTTGATACTATTTCCACAATTTCATATCACGGTGAGAAAATAGCAATGTATTTTAGTTCTACAAAATTTATTAGGTATATAGTTGAAGGCCATCAACTATTATATGAATATACCTTATAGATTTTGTAATGTTTTTTTATATAATGGAGTTCTACTAATTATATGCCGATTCAATCAACAGTTTTATAGTTTTATTCATGACTTCAGAAACAATCATGAGTGTGAATGAAAACTTTTTTTGACTATATATTATTACTAAGAGGTCTTTTACTATTTAAGGTATAAAATTTGTTTAAAGAATCTTTTGATTATAGTCACAATGATTGAAAACAGTCCCAATCATAGATTTATAAAATTAAGGAAACTGTTCTAATAAATGTTTTTTTTTATTATTAAAAACATCTTGAGAATTTAAACCCTCCCTAAGCCCGATAAAAAGGGAATTGTTTCACCCCACACTACGTAGTTAGGATTTTTTTATGTCCTGATTTTTTCTCCCAAATACCGATATTGTATTTGAAATTGTAAAAATACTGATCTAACAATATAGGTGTCGCATAAAGTTTTGTCCATGGTGATATTTTTATCTTTCCACATTAGCTAGCACCAAAATAGCGCCAAATTTTACATAAATGATCTTTTATTTTTTACACCCCGGGCGAAATCGGGTAACGAATACAACATTCAATAAAATAAATTATGTCCGAAATAGTTTATCGTTTTACCACGGCTAAAATTACAACTCTTTTCGGCTAGTGACCAATTTGCTAGTTTCTTATGTTTCCGTTCGAATGACAAACGACAATCGTTCTTTTTTCAAAAATTTTACATGTCCAATGATTAGGCATAGGTAGCTGTTGTTTTGGCAGAAAAGAGAAATGGCGAACGACAAAAAACAGATGTCACCGGTGCGCGGATATTTTTTTACGGCGCCTAACAAAATAATAATTGGCCGATCGGATTGATCTCATTTTCAAAAAACAAATAGAAACTTTGTGAAAGTGCACTTTCATAGTCAATTGCATCGATACGCGACAATCGTTTAAAGAATGGCTTGTAATATTATTGTAACTGTAACTCGAGTCGGTCAATCGGCATGCGTCCATTTTGGATTTCATAATTTGTTAAGATCAACGGAACGTCGTTTGCTTACATATTAAAAATGATATATTCTTAAATTTGCCCAATTTCAAACTCTTCTTATTCATTATTCAAGCATTTTTTTCCACCTACAATTTCAAAAATAATTGTAGATAATAACATATAAACTCTTCGAAGGGATTTTTATGTCAATCAAATTCATTTCTGAGGACAGTACCGATAGAAAAATACATCTAGGGCATGACTGGTATTAACAAATCGATCTTGAAATACTTCGTTTTAACTCGCTGACAACAAGCATCTCAAATATTTCTCATAGTAACATTTTGTAGTATAAAGCAGTGTTCCCCAACCCTCTTACACATGCGGACCGGTAAAAAAGGAAGATTTGTTTCACCGACCACTAATATTGAAAAAAAAATGGTTTTTCATGTAATATTTTTTAATCTTATATTGCGACAGATTGAAATAAATATATCTAACAAATCTACATATAGAAATCTGATACAATTAACATATAGCAAATAGAAAGTATTTTTTCAACAAATTAGTGCAAAACTTGCTGTTGCATCTTTACTATAATATATTGGATATTCATGACTGCAGTGCTTTTTTTGACA
This sequence comes from Himalopsyche japonica, assembly GCA_028555115.1. NCBI lineage: Eukaryota > Metazoa > Arthropoda > Insecta > Trichoptera > Rhyacophilidae > Himalopsyche > Himalopsyche japonica. The sequence continues at coordinate 1,645,541 of JAHFWJ010000068.1, read as the reverse complement.
GTTATTATTAATCACTTTTAAGGTGTTAACTGTCACTTCTTTAAGTACCTTGGTGTCGCATCATTCAACTAATTAATATTATTTAACAATAGCAAAAAATCTAAATGGACGTGTAGATGAAAAAAATCCTATAGTTAATATTGTTGAATGGCATTTTTTTTGAAATTTTACATAATGCTAGCAGCCTGGCACTAGGCCGCGCACCACTGATTGGGTAGCTCCGGTATAAAGCTTACATAAAATAAAATTAAAATATATATATGTAATAAATAGTTAAAATTTTACGTGATAATGCTAATCTTGAATTGAAATAGAGCCCGATTGATTCTGTTAACCCCTGTCAATTTCATTAACACATATTCTACTAAATTCATTTTCGAAGTAATTAAAAATTTAATTTATGTATCCAAATTAAAAATTGACTAAATATTTTGCTCGACGTACGCCAATGAACGTTAATTAAAAAAAATACCCGTAAAAAGGCGTGAAAAATTTCAATGTGGGTATTGTTAATATATTAACGAATTAAAGCATTATTGGAGGCAGGAAGGCGGGAAAAAAGTGTTCTTGTTTTTGGAAACTCGGCGTAGAGCCACAAGTGCGAAATCGACGATTTTCACGCTCACGCGAGCATCGAACCTCGCCTCTTCGGATTGGCCCCCGGACCTCTCGCCAGCGGTTCCACATGTTTCGCATGAGATCTTCACATTTCTCTTTTCCCACCATGCCGACGAAAAGTGCACGGTGCGGAAAAAACTACGTTACCCAAAAAACTGTGAAATAATTTGTAAAATAAACCTTACACAGTTCTTGCTGACAAAGAGCGTTGAGTAAATTTACTGGTCTGTTGGGTTTTATTTTGGGAGTTGTAAGATTTTAATTGTCACGAAAACGTTCAATCATTAATGCCTTTTCTGTCATACGATACTGCTACAAAGTTTTTGACGTTTTTAGTTTAATAGAAGAACCATTTTATGAGAATAAAATAAAATTTAAAAATTAAAAGTATTAAATTTGAATTGTTAAAACTATGTATTATATAAATCCACGTGTTTTATAACTCTCAACCAGGATTTTGGCATTTTGACATCTTTCACACGGATACAATATAACTGATAAACAGTATGCAAATTGCTTGGTTTGTACAAATTTTGATTAAATGTTTTTCCAAGCTTGCTTTATTCACAGATTAAAAATGATTTTTTCCAATAAATACATAAAGCTACATTATGCAAAGACAAAATTAATAAACTTAACAGAAGCGGTATTGACAAGATGTCCAGCGGCTCGGATCAATCAATATATATCGGACAGACAGGTATGTCTGAAAGTGTTAACTGTCACGTCTTGATGGAAAGGAAATATCATGATATTTTAAATAATAAAAGCATATTTTTTAGTACTTATTTCCACAATATATTTTTTGATCAGGACCGGTTTCGCTTATTGCGAGCATTATCAACTGATAGAATTCAATTTACGAACAAGTCTATATATAAACAATAATTGAGTTAAAGGTAGCAGGTATAACAAACAGGTTCTTGAACTCACGGTTTTGTTATTAATTCCTGTGTGTGAGTTCTATTGCACCCGTGTGATAGTACTTCTCAAGACGCCGAAAGGTGAAACCCGGGTCGTATTGACAAAACATGTGGAATCGAACAAAAATTCAATATTTCAGATTTAATATTATGACTATTTTACTGTAAACTGATGCAGACAAGAAGATTTCCAAGAACACAAAATTTATTTAATCCTGCAATAAACTTGTCTTACAGACAATATGTAATTTTACTTATTCGATAATATTCCAACTCATTTCCGGCGTAGACGCAGACTGCCGCCGGATCTGTAATATCTGTAGTTCTGCTCTCGTCATGTTACTTATATTATTTTATCTTCTATCTCTATTCGATTATCTTATTATGAAATTTCATTCGGTTCAGAGACGAATTTGCCTATATGTCGAATAAGCTTCGACTTAGGGGTGGCATTATTTCAGAGGACTGTATATATTTTTATTTCTTATAAAATAGTATTCACGTGTAATAATAATAAAAAAGAATTCAGCATATTGATTGTGTTATATTTTCGCTGACAACTATTATCAAACTCAATATTAATAATATGCTGTAAACTGTCACTTTTTAATGGAAAAGCATGATATTTTAAATAATAAAAACACATTTTGCAGTACCTATCTAAATTCATTTGTACTGCCAAATTTTCCCAAGAAATAGCTCAAATAAAAAAAATGATTAAAAAAGGACGTAGATAACCGAAGAGACAATGTAAGTAACAATTTATTCACTCTCCATATGACATCTTATTTTTTTAAAACTATTCAACCTCTATGTCCGACGGGTGAGTAACATATTACTGATAAAATATCTGACAAACACATTAAGGTCTATAAATTTGTATGTTTGGTATTCGATAACTATTTTGAATATTTTGAATTAAGAATATCTCTCTGCTGTGTGTGTTTGATTTATTAATTTTGAATTTGGAATACTTCATGTGCATATTTTATATGCAAGTTCATCGATCTCAAAATAATACAATAACAGTTCAAAAATTCAAATAAAGAACGCGAAGACATTTGGTTAGTATCTTTATTTGCCAAGGGTTAGCGCCACAGTCGAATAATTCAATACGAAATCACTGAATTTGATCAGAGGAGAATTTCAAAGTGTTTGTCTTTTTCACACTTGATTCTCATTTCCCACACATCCGACCCGTATCAAGGAGAGTGGTTATCGACGAAAACAGCCGATGCTAACTGTTGGCATACGTACAAAACGATGTTGATAACAAATCAATAAAAACAAAGATTTTTTATTGTTATTACAATAACATATATACTGATTCAGTTCAGTTGATAATGCTCGCGATGAGCGAAACCGGTCCTGAGCAAAAAATATATTGTGGAAATAAGTACTAAAAAAATGTGTTTTTATTATTTAAAATATTTCGTGTCTAGACACGAAAAAAAGATGCAAGATTTAAAGAAAAAACAGATAATACACATTTTTTTACATGTACAAAAAAAGGTAATATAAATTAAAGGATTGTTTACTATAATGAAAAATGTTGATCATTGAGTCCCTAGGTTCTATTAGTGTCACAATTAGACATGCATACATAAAACTGATGTTATCATATTAAATTCCACAAGTTTTATGTACCAAGTGAGTAAAAAATTATAAAAAAAAATGATTATCAAAATGTTTTTAAAGTGTTAGTAGTTATTTATATGTATAATAACATTTATCGTTATATTGTGGTTTTAGAAAAGATTGACAGCAACTGCGTCAAAAGCTTTGGCATGTACTTCTTATAGGAAACCACAAATTGGCCCACCGGCCGCAATCGGTAGTCAGTGGACCTCGTGTGATTTGCGGTAGCGTTTGCTTCGAAGAATATGCTGACGAGCAGGGTTAGTCCAGCCAAACACATGTCCAGGGCTTTAGCATGTCAATGTTTATAGGTACCTGCCATCGATGCAATTATTAAATAGCGGATGTATATCGTAAAAGTGAATACATCACGATGAATATGATTTAAGTAATAATGACTGACAAAAGGATGTAACCCACAGATTTTTGAATATGCTTTATAGGTTGATAATAATAAAAATTAATAACTCAATAAATGTTACATTTAATAAGCGTATACAGCAAATATTTATATAGTAAATTAGTTTATAATTAAACTAAATTTAGTTTTAAAGTAAGAAAAAAAGGTGAAGATTTACGACTATGGAAATTGCTTACTATCACACTTCTAATATAATACAAAATTACATAATAAACAGTTTTAGCCTCCTTTTTTCGTATTGAATATCTTGATTTTTTTGTGAGGGTTACGTCTCTTTGCTTTTCTATAGTCTTTATAAAATGAAAGATATATGGAATAAAAAGAAGCATAAAAAAGCGGGTATATCTTAAATAAAGTAACTATTGTTAATTTTTTTACAATTATTATATAATTATTGACCTTAGGACTTCGCCTAAAAGTTTGGCCGCCCATTTACAAACATAGATTAGCCACTTCCATATATTTTTTCTTATGTCAAATGTTAATATTATTTGATTGCACTTCAGTAAAATAAAATCCCAAAACGTTCCCATTACAATGAAATATACTCTCACGCGTGAAAATAAATTTTAACCAACACTTTTCAGTCATATTACATTTGTAGAGTGAAACCATATACAAAATAATGATACTACCGTTGATAAGTTTAGTATATTTTTCCTGCATTATATATGGAGTATAATTTACTTAATATGCACTTTAAATGTAACATTTACACAAAATTATCCGTTATAGATTAGCAGTAATATTTAAGACGATTGCAATTTGTCAACCATTTGTGTAACGTACAAATAGTATAAATTGGAGAAATTATAGTCTTGCATTATAATAAAGCTGACATCTTTATGTTTTTGTCGGTGTTGTCGCAGGAAAGCGAAAAGATGATTTAAAAACAATAGTAAATTACAACTTATGAAGAAAATTTAGATTGCAATAAAAAATAAGAATTTAGTTATACATTATTATTTAATGCATAAAAAGTTACTCATGGCAAAATTGGATTGATGTTTATTTGACTTAAAATTGTAATTAATGTTGTAGTTGTTTACAAAGAAATTAAGTACTGAAAGATAAGCTGTCGTGAAAAATATACACTGCGCGATGGAATGATAATTATAAATAAAACATATTTAAGGTAATGGTGTTATTAAAAGTTTGTCCATCCCTGTGACCGACGTACATAGTATGCATGAATGAGTGTCGATTTGACGTGCTTGGATAAAATAAATGTGTGATTTCATTGAACCGCACGAGATGTGTTCACTGCTCTCTGCTTAGTCACTGTTCAAATCACTGCACTATGAAATCGCATTCGATGAAATAGAAAAAGAAGACAGCTTCTCGCCACCTAGTAACGCATTTCGTACCTTATACGTGACAATAGTATAATACTAGTCTCATGTAAAAACATTCATTTTGATAGCTCGATATCATTATCAAGTAAACGATAAAACATAGTGATAAGTACTGTTTTCACAATTAAGTATTGCCACTATCAATTCTGGCCGATATTTGGAAATTCAAGCCTTGTGTACGGCCCATTTTTGAACAAATGGCATTTTTCTTAATTGTTAACAAAAAGTATTAACAACCTTTCTGAGTTGGTTGAAGACATTTTAATAATTAACACTAATAAGATAAAACAACCAACATTTCCAATTTTTGACGAACTATACAACAGTGTTTACACGTGTGTCGAATTTTACATTTTTTTATGCTTTGCACACGCTTTGATACAAGTCCTACAAGGGTTGTATTTTTCTAATTAGAATTTGAATTGTCAGAGCTTTGTATGATTCCACAAGTTTTATCACTAACGACCCTGGATTTGCCTTTCGCCATTTTCAGGCATTCTATCACACGAATGATACAGAACTAACTTAAAATAATTACTAATATCTCATTCACAAAAATGGGGGACCAAGGTGTGTTGCCATTATTTCGGTATTATCTTAACATACAATAAACATTTAGAATCGGTTATATACCAAATAAGTTCATTAAAAATGAAAATCACAAACACCAAGGTTCCAAGATCCAAATAAACAACTAAAATTATTTTCAAAATATATATTTTTTAAATAATAATGACATTCTGTCTGTCTGTCATAAGTTTTATAAACGCTGAATACTGTTAATAATTCTTACATAAAATGATTCTACAACAAATAATAATCAACTATCATTAAATGCAATTGGATATTTTTAGACTTCGGAATATCTACTTATTTAAAATTAGCGGGTAACGGTGGGAATCAAACATCAGGTGACGTAATATAGGAATTTAATTTATGAGGTTGTTGACTCGTTGAACTACTCTCACATAAGGGATGTAACAAGGGGAATATGGAAGATTAAGCTGATTGTTAAGAATATAATATGAATTTAATAATTGACCACAGCTAATTTCCAAAATTTCCTGATAAAGTAATTTATAATCTCCCGTGTTTTGATGTTATTATTGAACACCTTCGTCCGCGTTAAGTGAATGTTTTTTCAATACCTAATGGTTAGCAAATGTATAGATAAATATTTTTTTCCACTGGGGGTATAGGAATCAAATATATTTTGCCATAATGCCGGACAATTTGTCATGTGGATTTAGCAAAACTCTTGCTCGGAGTGGACTTGGTGCCACTGTCATATCGACACCAGAAGGTATTGTAAGTATTTTATTTAGACCTCGCAACGATTGAGCTTTCAGATCGTTCAAATTTATAGTTACATGTATGATAACACTAATTGAACGACTGTTTTGAAAAAGTTTGAGCTTCATTTTAACAAAACCCAGAATTTTTTGTCAAATACATCGTTAGATGTCACTAATTTAACTTATGATATCGACTGAAGGTGCTTGATGGAATTTCAATATCAAATTTGAATTACATGGATGCAGCAGAACTGACCAATGGCTGAAGATGTCGAAAGGCGAAACCCGGGTCGTTAGTGCCAAAACATGTGGAATCGTACAAAGTTGTAACAATTCGAAACTAATTTAACTGTTTTTGGAGGTCTGGTATATCACGTCAAAATACTAAAATTGAAATGTTATGTCAAAACCAAATTTATTTACCTTCATAATTTCATAGCTAGTTTCTTAAAAAAATCCTCTGCAGATCTTTGGCGACGAAACAGGGTTGTTAAAAAAATAGTTTCATATTGAATTATCAAGTCAATAGTTTCGGTTCACTGTGTACACAATAGTGGTACTTAAAATCAAAGATAGATAGATGTTAGTAGAAGTTAAACAGCCGTGATATTTTTTTTTTTTTTAAAGAAAAGACTTGTTAGCGGGAACAGAGAGGGTATATATTGTGGAAAGCGTAAAAGAAAGGGACACGGCTACATCCGTGATCGAGGCTTCATTGCTTCTGGGCAGGATGTGACAATCAGTGGCGTTACACATTTAAAAAGTTTTTCTTTGTGCATATACTGCACTTGTTTTTTCTTTTTCTTACACTAAAAAGGCGACTCGTGGAAATAACTTTATTAATGAATTTGTCAATCTCGTTTCTTGCCGAACCCTCATACTGAATATTACAAATGTAAAACGTTTTAGTAACGTCGGTGGTTAACAAAGTTTAAGAGATTATTAATAAAAATTAGGAATTTAATACGATTATTATATCGTAAACATATTTAAATTAAATGATTTTTTTGCCAAAAAGTGATAATTACCATTTAAAAAGCGACGAATAAAGCATGTAAGGTCAAAATTATTACCTAACATATATCTAAGACTTCAGATTATCCACTCAAGTCTTTTTGATGTTATTCATTTTTTAAATAACATGGCTATTATTCAATTGAGGGAACCAATTTATGACTTTTCTGTGTCCTTTCATATTTTACACGTTTTTTGGTGTACCGCGCAAAAAATTGTTTGGTGTATATTATAAATAATACACTTTTTTGCTGAAAAACAACACTATGTATTTAAGAGATGTTTTACAAACATTAAAATTAACTTTTTATTTTATTAGAAGTTTAAAATATTTATTTTATTAAATATTTTAATTATTGAAACGTTTTAAAATTTCACATATTTTATCACATAAGACCAGGGTCTTGCCTTTTGGCATCATCAAGAATTTACGTACTTAATTTACGTAACGTAATTTAAGTACTTATTTTCTATTATATATAGCCGTTGTAAACCATTAATTGTACGTCGATTCTATTGCATCCGTGTGATAGATAGAATGCACGAAGATACCGAAAGGTAAAGTCAGGTTCGTGATTGAAAAAAGTTGTAAAAAATTTCAACAAAACAAATTTGATGTAGAAATTATTGTCGATCTTGTAAAATTTATTTTGTAAGTAAAATGTTTTTCATTGAAACTTAGTAACTCATAGCTTAAGTCGAAATAAGTTTATGGGAAATTTAAAATTACGAGCCGCCAGTGAAAGCATCTCGGCTCAATTGAAGCGTATAAACACGAGTGCATCTGCCTTTCCCGCATGCCTCTCGTCCCGCCTGCCGTGACTAGCCGACCACGTGACCGCGACTTGTATCCCACGCCCGGGAATCGAACCCTGCCCTCTCAAATCGACAGTCCACCATTGATCTGGATCCAGAACACGCGACGTGATCTAATCACGTGCAACTATTACGACATGACAAACGGTTAGAACATAATGTACATTCGAGTACATATTGTTGCTTTGACACATATAGATTTATGCTGTGTAAAGGTTTACGATGAATCGTTCAATGAAGATAAAATATTTATTCAGTCCAGTATTATTTCAACATTATGGCTATAAAACCTTTTTTTTTTTTATTTCAAATATTGACCGAAACTTATTGATGGCATATCATATTTGAATCATTAAAACTTTATTACAACCACATATGTAATGAATTTTTAATATCAAAGTGTTGAATTTTCGTAAAACGGTGAAAAATAGCAATGTATTTTAGTATTATACAATTAATAAGATGTTTATAATTGATAGCTATTTCGGCTTACGCCGTCATTAGAACTAAATGAGAACTATTTACTTTTGATGAGGGTGTTAATCGAAATAACTTTAAACAATATATTATATGATACAAAATTAGTAGAACTAAAATAAATTGCTATTTTTCCACCCTCTTATAATGGAGTTCTAACCAAGTAAATGCCAATTCAATCAACAATATGCAACAGTCAATAATAATATAATTTTAAGGGTTTAAATGTCACTTTAAGGACGTACATTACAAAAAAAGAATGTTTAATAAACTATTAAGGGTGCTTGATGGAATTTAAATAAAAAATTAAAATTGCAAAAATTTGTGAAATTTTACATGTTTTGTCCCTAACGACAAGGGCTTAAGCATGTAGATTCGTAAAAAGTATCAAAAATTCAAATTTATAATTGTTAGTTTTTACGAACCTTTTTTTGCTTATCCTATTATCTGTTTTAGTTTTTCGGCATCATCAGAAGAAGTCGAACTGACAGCCAGTAAACAGTTTAATTTTATTTTATAAATGTACAATGATAAGACCCGGTTTCACTTATCGTGAGTCATATCGACTGATAGAATTCATATTATAAATAAGCCTTTCTGTACTTTAAATTGATAATGGTTGAAATTGCCGAAATAGCTATCAACTATGTACGTTAAAAATTTTGGAGAGCTAAAATACGTAGTTATTTTTTCATAGTCTTAAATAGTGTTCTACCAATTCAATCGATACATTTAATATTGTATATAATAAACCAATCTTAGTCGACATGGTAAATTATACCAACAACAACTTATATAAGCACTTTTTTAGTTTTAAAAATTTGTCATTTTATCGTCGGAACAAAAGTTCGCGACTGATTTTCCGCACAAAAATAACAACGGCGCACAAATATTGCGATGCAGAATTTTGAACGTTCCGCTATAGATATGTACGAAAAATTTTATGAAAACTCTTTGATGCAATACAAAAACTTTCCCGGTGTAATAGCCTGCTAACAAGCGAAAAAAAAATTAACCACGAGCGGAGCGAAAATTTCACAAACAAAACGAAACAAAATCGGTCGGGAGATTCGTAAACCCACCGAATATTATTTTCATTAAGCGAGTTTCTGTAATCAATTACATTGTGATAATCGATGAATGCGAAACAGTCTGAGAGAATTTAACGAGTTTTCTCTCACAGGAAAAAAACTTTTGAATCTTTTTACCTTATTCATTGCAAGGTGCTTTTATTGTATACCATAGATGCTTTTGTTACTTAATATCCGTTATGTTATAACACGTGTGTTTTATGTCAAAGTTTTAGTCGTTTGAAAAGAACTGCCTGGGTAGCCATACCGGCTACTTTCAATTTATTGATTGAATTTTAATTAACTTGGTAGAACTCAATTATGACACGGTGAAAAAATAACAATGTATTTTAGTTAATTTTTTTTTTTTTTGTAAGATATAGTTGATAGTTATTTCGGCTCACGTATCAGATGTTGTTGACGGATGGCGTGAGCCGAAATAGCTAAAAAATAATTTATAGAACTAAAATACATTGCTATTTTTCCACCGTGTTATTACATTTGTTCAATATCTATATAAATCAATTTATGTATGTCTGTTTATACTTTATGCATTACTACACCATTCAACCGATCGGTATAAAACTTTAAAAATTTCTGATGTACACTTCCGCAAAGGTATCTGGTATATCACCTCTCCCAAAAAAAAAATCATTGTAATCTAATCCAAAGTTTCTCTACCGGTGGTCCGTGTAGATTTTCGGGGTACTCCGCGAAGACTTTCAAAAAATGAAAAAACAATTTTTCAAGAATTTCATTTGAATTTCATGTTGTATTTATAAATTGTTCTTTTTTGTTACTGTTTTATTTTAATATACTAAAATACTATTATATTAACATGCGGTGTTGCAAAATTAATTGCTTTGAATAATAAATCAATTAAATAGATATTTATTATTTTATTCCAATGTTGATGGTCCGCAAAACATTTTTGGATTTTTTGGTGGTCCGTGGATGTAAAAAGGTGAGAAACTATTATCTTATCTATATTATTACTATTAACACATATTTACAATTTAATTGTTTGATATCAAAACAAATTTCCTTGAATTCCTTACTTTTAGATCGCACTAATACGCAACGAATCAGCTAGTATAGAATGAATATTTTAACAGGGCTGTGCCACGGTGTTTTAGACGGAGTCGGAGTCTTCAAGTTGAGGTTCTATGGTCGAAGTCACATGTCGAATTATTGAAGGGAACAGGGCTGTGAAGTCGAAGTTGGAGACGGAATCCTGAAAAACGGGGGACTCATTCAAAGTATTATATATTAAAAATAATAATAACACATTTTTAATACTTATTTTCACAATATATATACAATCAGGATCGGTTTCGCTTATCGCGAGTATTATAAACTGTTAAATAGGATACAAGGTTCTATTTTAAAACTTTTGATATAGCAAAAGAGACAGTAAGGTGGTCTCAGTATTAAAAATAACATTTTCAAGATTGCCTCTATTTCAATATTTTTTTTGCCAAAAATTGTCAGTTAGAACCTTTTAATTCTTGAATTACAGTTACTTGATTTGAGAACCATACGATTCCAAGTGACAACTTTTGGTAAAGAAAATGTAACGCTAAATATTTATTGATTGAATTGGCATTCACTTGGTAGAACTCCATTATAACACGGTGAAAAAATAGCAATGTATTTTAGTTCTACAAAATTATTTTTAACAAATATAGTTGATAGCTATTTCGGCTCACGCCATCCTCAGAACTAACAATATGACAATAAGATTATGTACATAATCTTATTGTCATAGACACCTATTGTTTCATTTAGAATTTGAAAATTTAGTGTCATTGTGTTTAAATAACAAGCTAGGCCGTTGGAAAAGGAGAGAGGAGATGTTGTGTACCTTTTCTGCACAGCTATATATAGATAAGCAAATGTTAGTTTAAGCATAGTTCTGACGATGGCGTGAGCCGAAATAGCTATCAACTATATTTGTTAAAAATAATTTTGTAGAACTAAAATACATTGCTATTTTTTCACCGTGCTAAATATTTAATACATGTATCACAAATGATACTTGCAAAACTGTGAAAAAAAAAATAGTTTTTCCAAAAATCGTCACTTAGAACCTTGTAGTTCTTAAGTCACGGTTAGTCGATTTTTTATGAGTGTACAAACTATTATTTGTACACTCATAATTAAAGTATCAAGACTACCAAGGCATATTCAAAGCAAATAAATATAAAACCATTAAATAAATTTTTAATTAGTTCATTTATATAATAACGCTTTTTACTAAAGCACTAATCTTAAATATTATTTAAGGCCTAGTGTTTAAAAACAATAATTTATGAGTGCACAATTTCCGACTATTAAACTAAATAACATTATTTACGAGCAAGAAAATTATTTCTTTATACAAAATGTACAGTTATTGAGTTTTAACGTGTCAATTAAAATATATTATATATTATTTGTAATATTGAGGTCAAAATAAATCGGTAGGGCTATAAAATTGAGTTTTATATTATTATAGTAAATAAAATCGAAGCTATACTATAACAGTTACGTTAAAAGTTATAATTTAGTTAAATACACTATGACAAACAATATTTATTGTCATATTATCATTAATTAACGTTGCAGGCAATATTTAAGATATTATTAAATGTCATTCTTGAATTTAATTCAGATATTTTATTATTAAGGATTGCAGAAATTTTTTGTAAAATATAAGTACAGCGAAACCTCGATTTCATGTTTTTCAAGGCCCCATAAAAAAAGAAAAATGCGGGAAAGCTTAAAATAGTTATAAAAAGTAAGATCGATAAAACACAGTCCCCCCCTATTATTTTAAAAAATTAAGTTGTACAAAAATTGGTAATTATGGGAGGGTCTTCTAAAAGTTAAATTTATTTAATTTTATTTATTGGAATGGTCGATTATTGCTTTCAATTTTTCCTTGTGAATATTCTTTTTTAAAGATAGTCTTTTCAATCTATTACAAAATGAATATAAAACTTTTAATGTACTCAAACTCACAAATTGTATGGGATACAAAGATTTATCTATGAAAATCGGGATAATATTATATTTGAAATGGGACCATAATATTTAGACGATAGATCTAGGAAATCGTTAGATGGGAGGACGGCTAATGCGGGATTATTTAACACTGTTCTTATAGGTACTTGACGGGACTATAAAAAAATTAACGATCCATCTAAGAAAACGTATTATGCGAGAACGTTTGATCGGGGTTTCACTGTGTAATGGTGTAATGGTGAAAAAATGACTGTGAATTTAAGTTCAACAAAATATGAGGTTTATTGTTATTTGATACCTATTTCGGCTTATGCTCTCACCAGAACTATGTATAAACATACATTTACCAATCTATAATATATATAGCGGTGTAGAAAAGGTACACATACATATTCTTCTCTGTTCCAACATCCTATCTATATATTTATATTTTTAAATGTTGCAAATTGATTTTATGTAGTTCTCAAAGTCAGAGTTAATCTGGTTTTATTTAACGTGTTGAAATTTTGATAATGCTCACACAATTCAAACCGTTCTGAAAAACAAAAAACATGCATCTTAAGTTTTATTAATTGACAAAATATAACAGTTATTTTTTTGATTAACTAACATATTTATTAAATCTCACTTTATACTAACAGTTTTGTTCATATATCCAATTTTATGGTGCCTATAAAAATTTATAATTTAGTTTTGATCGTAAACGGTTACGGACTGGCAGGTGCTAAGATATAGAAATAAAATGCTTTAATACTTCAATTAATAATCTCTGCGTCATGCAACCGTGATATTATCGACTCCAAAGTGAGGTTAGTTTTGATATGCCGATTGAAAAGCTAACTGATGATTAAACTACCAGTGCCAATACCAGTGTCACTAAACACAGTGACACTGGTGACTCTTTGGACACGCTTTTGGACATATCGCTAAATATCCCATGTGAATTACCACATTTGTAAATCGCCATTTGCCAAACATTTGTTTTCGGAAAACCACTCATTTAACGTGGATGAGGTTGTTAAATTATTGCATTAAGTCACGAGGTATCTTCAAGAAATTCATGACATAAACCGAGCCCATTTTAATTCAATATTTATATTAAATGAAAATTTATCGATTGTCTCAAAAAAATAGAAATTGGATACGCAAATTTTGATTGATAATTTAACCGCAATTTTTATGAATGTTTATCTTTTGATGCTTCGCTATTAGCCTTTCATTTGTTATATATTTACCAGTCTGAAAACTGTGTCAAAATCTATGAAACTATTCTTCTCGACTGATTCTGAAGAAGCTTAAGCTATTCACATTGGCTTCACGCAAATTACCATAACTCGGTTATTTGTTGAATCGTAAACCTTAAATATTCAATAACACGCCATCAATTTACCAGCGAACAAAGAATTGTCACCGATGTTGTAGTGTGCGTTTTGTTTCCATGCCTTTCCACCAAAAGTGAACCACGAAATTGACATTAAAATAATTCTTACGTCGCGACGAATGCTTTACATTCGTAAATGATGCAAATAGGTTGTTAATCATTCTGATATTATTTGTCATTTGCCAAATTACGTCTAATGTCAATTCTACAGGGGCATGTTGTGGCTTATATAATATTTAAACAATATTATTATAAGACATTCATGTACTAGATATTTTAAAATATATGGCTTATTAATGAAGGTGTTTGAACAAAAGCTTTCTACAAATACTACTTGTTACCAAGCCTCTCAAAGCTGGGATAATATTATATAATATCATATGTCTAGTGATAAAATTGTTGTTTTATTACATTGAAATATTGAAATTATTTTTATTTTTTTATTTGATTTAAAAAAGTTTTTAAATAATCAACACATCAATCATTATTAAGATGTTAACTGTCATTTCTTGGTTAAAAAATATCATTGATTGAATTGGCATTAACTTGGTAGAATTCCATTATAATACGGTGAAAAAATATCATATTTAAATAATATAACAAACTTTTTAGTATTATATCCACAATTTCAATTCTTTTAGATTAGGACTGGATTCCTTCATCGCGAGCTCTATAAAATGATCAGTCCATCTGAACTTGAATTTATCCATTACTAGGATTAATTTTTGTTATGAATAAATTATTATTAAATATTTTAAGTCAATGCTTTTTATTATTTCAGCATTTTTTTATTATTTAGTTCAAAACAGGTTTCGATTCAAATAATGCTCACAATAAACACAATAAGACATTTTGATGTAAAATTGTTGAAATAGTATTAAAAATGGTGTCCGTTTTCAATGACAGTGCCAAAAGCTTTTTTCAAAATCAATTTATAGATTTCTGTTTGAAGGCATGGGTGTCTCTTTAATCGAAAATTTCTCCCACCCTTGCGATTCTTCGATTGCTAAAGTATTCGGCAAACCACTTGAGCTGTCAATATAAAGAATAAAGATCCATATTTCTACTATTTTAAAAAAAACATGAATTATCCTATTACTTGCTGAGGTACGTGAAGAATTTCAGACATTAATTTCCAAAAATTAATTTAGTTGTGTTTTTGTAAAGAGTAAAATATCGGTATATATGTTAATAGTTCAATTTGGTTGCAAGCGTACAATCTTATATTTATGATTACTAATTCCCAATACATTTTTAACTAATTTCTGACAAGCTGAGATTATATTTAAGTATGTTTATCAATTAACAGTTAAAAAAACATCTTCTGTTAATATACTTGAATTAAAAAGACATACGATGTAAATTGAGTGCGAAAACAGTTTTAACAAAAATTTAAAAACAATATTTATGCTTGATTATGAATTTATTGGTGTTAACCATGAGGCAGCCCTATACTATAATTAATTATGTTCTTAAGTAACTTAGTGAGCTAGCTTTGCTTCTAAATGTAAGTATTTAAAGTCGAATGAATGTCGGTGGCATGTGGCACGCTCCATGATGTATCGCTCACTTCAGGTGAATTTTCGACAACTGAGTTATTACTATTACAAAATCGTATTTATCCATATTTATATGCTAACCAAATTCATTGTTTCTGAAGACTTCAATCATTATTATTGTACGTAAATAAAAAATCTTAATTCAAAAGACAGCATATATGTGTTTTTATTTGACAAAACTCTATCATAGTATAGTTAACTGTTCTGGAATTAATGTTAACTACTGTAAAAACTTAATAATACAGCTTCTATTTGAAAATACAATCAAACATATTTTACACAATTACTAACTATGATTAAAATCTCAAAAATAATTTATTTTTACAATAACTGTTCAGTTCAGTAGATCAGTTCGCAAATATTATTGCCATTGAATTTAAATCTATAAGTTTAAGAAGCCGGAATTCTACTAGGCATTCAAATATACCAGTCGATCTTCTATATTATACTTTATCTAATAAGCAAGACAATTTAAAATGTTATGATGTCATTTAACCAAAAAAGATTCCTCAGTTTAGCCGCTTTGTGAAGTTAATTACCAAGTTCGCCTTACAGTTTGTTGATAAAATTTGATCGGAATTACATTCGTCACTAAAAACCTGAAAAATTAAATTTGAATTGATATAACTTTGTACGATTCCACAAGATTTGTCACTAATAACCCACGTTTCGCCTTTCAGCATCTTCGGGCATTCTAACACACGGATGCAACAAGAAAGACCTGGAATCGTACAAAGTTGTAACAATTCAAATTTGACAATGAAATTCCATCAAGCACCTTCAGTCGATATCAAAGAAAAAGTGAAATATTTTATTTATATAATCTTGAAAACATTTATAAGGGTCTAATAGTCTTAAGTAAACACCCACATGTGAGACTGCGAAAATAAAAGCACACATATATGCAAGCTTCCTGTGTGACGTAACGTGTATTACTTTACGGATTTTGAGGGACCCGGCCTTAGGTGGTTAATATATTCGAATGTTATTTTTTTTTTAAATGGATCGAAGTGTTTTTTCAGAAATTCGACAGAGCCTTACTTTTATAAACTATCGTATACGAAAAGGTATAGAAGCAAGTTAAAAACAGTAAACGGGCATCCATGTTTTTGGCATGCCATGTTTTTATAATGACAACTCGTCTCTTGTCATAACTCTAATCAGATAATATGGAAGCGAGCACACTACAAAGCATATTTCACGGTTACTATACTAAATTTACAATACACGAGTCGTTTATCCGCCATTAGCATATATAATAAGAAGGGGTATTTAAAAGTTCACGACGTAAATGGTATCCAACTTTGAATTGTCTAAATATATCATACACAAGATTTTTTAATACAACTTTGTCGTCAGAACGTTTGATGTAAAATATTGATCACCCTGGTATATTCAATTTAATTTTATGTTATGTATTTAAAATGATACCTGCTCATTCACATAGATGGCTTATATAACTCGGTGAAAAAATAGTAAAGTATTTTACTGACTAAAAATAGTAATGTATTTCTAACCAAGTCATTGACTGTAAGTTCTGTTGCATCCGTGTGATAGAATGCCTGAAGATGTCGAAAGGCGAAACTCGGGTCGTTAGTGACAAAACATGTGGAATCTTACAAAATTGTAGCAATTCAAATTTAATGTATTTTAGTTCAAAAATTAAAAAAAATATAGTTGATATTATTATTAAATATAGTTGAGCTATTTCGGCTCACACATCGTCAGAACTATGTTTAAACGTACATTTGCTTATTTATATATAGCTGTGTACAAAAGATACACAATACATCTTTTCGTCTGTTTTAACAACATAGCTTATTTCCTGCTAGAACTAATACTAAAAATTTAAAGTGAAATGAAACTAAACAGGCGGAAATTTCAATAAGCTTAAATATTGAACGGAGATGATTTATCACGGAAATGCATTACCCCATTGTAATGGTCTGAGGAGCGGCAAAAGACTTTATATTATATTATATGATATTTGTCTATTGATTGACTTGGCATTCACTTGGTAGAACTCCATTATAACACGGTGAAAAAATAGCAATGTATTTTAGTTCTACAGAATTTTGTAGAACTAAAATACATTGCTATTTTTTCACCGTGTGATATTTGTCTGTTCATTTAAAATTTTGTGTGACAATTGATATCTACGAATGCTTCAGCCGAAGTGGATATCAACTATAAAATATATTAAAAAATTTGTGACATTTTGTACATTGCTATTTTTTCACCGTGTTATAATGGAGTTCTATCAAGTAAATGCCAATTGAAACAATATAACGGGCTTATATATTTTAAGAATTTTGGCACTGTGGCTTCCAATGTCTTAATTATGTTACTTGTTAATTATGCTCCATCTTTTTAAAATAAATCAGGACTGTCAAGTCGTCTAAAAAACAAGACTTCAATTATCAAAAGATTATTTTTGTTTGGTTTTTTCCTGCTTTTTCTAATAGTGAAAAATATTGTACATAAAGTTCTGTTTTGGATGAAATCAATTCAGTAGCTGTGCATTGCCTTCGTTCGACCGGCACCATAATTGAAAACAACCCTTCTGGGTAATATAAGTCCCCGTACGCAAAAATCGTATGGCCACCTCAATAGATTTATATTCATAAAAATCATTTAATTCACATGTTACACAGGTAGTCCGTTAAAATATATTCTCACTAGCTTTTCAGTGAAACTTTATTAAAGTACATTTTCACCAGTTTAAATAGACAAAAGACACCTTCTAGTGATATTAAATACATATTAGAATTTTTGTAAGATTTTACATTTCCAAATTTTTTGCCATTCACGACACAGGTATTCTATCACATAGATGATGTGAAACTAATGTATAATTTTATACGTTTCAGAGTATCCATTAAAATAATAGATTGTGACACTATTTAAGACAATAAAAACACATTTTTTAATACTTACATCCACAATATATTTTTTGATCAATATATGTTTTGCTCATCGTATATTGTATGATTTCACGTAAATTTTTGTCTTCTTAGTTTTTGAATCCATGGTTTAGTATACCTGCTATCCTTAACTCAAATATTTCTTTTAAATAGACTTGTTTGTAAATTGTATTCTATCAGTTGAAAATGCTCGCGATGAGCGAAGCCGCTCCTGATCAAAAAATATATTGTGGAAATAAGTACTAAAAAACGTGTTTTTATTATTTAAAATATCATGCTTTTCCACCAAGAAGTGACAGTTAACACATTAAAAGAGATTATGACAGTACTGTTGAAAGGCTTAGTACATTTTCACTGTTTGAATTTAAAAACTATATTTTCATTTGACAACAAATTCACAAAAGAAAATATAACTATGCATTGTGAAATAAGAAAACCTTCGTATAATAAATTTCACATCTACTAATGTAATTCATTACAATTTATAATTCCGTGCATAGAATCACGTCAATTAATTAATGATATATAATATTCAATGCATACATATTATTTGTATATTCATAATGATGTCTCAAAGCGTAGCTTATTAATGAGTTTATAATAGAACAACAATAAATCCATGTTTTAAAACTGACTTCGGTAGACAACATTATTGAATCAGCTACGAGCGAGTAGAACAGGTTAAAGGGATGTTTTATGTAACAGATACGTATTAAAATTTAAATTTTATTGGCATATTACTGTTTGAGAATGTCCGCAATATGCGGTTACATTATTTTTTAATAATAAACAAATAAAAATAGATTTGATAATATATTTTCTTAATTTTTCCTATATTAGACAAACTGAGGTGATAAAATATATCAATCGTTGAAAAAACTTTAGCTGTTATGTTTTCAAAAGGTTTTATAGGAAAACCCAATTTTGATTGCATTCGTACGCAAAATTCCGAAATCAACATACAATTGGTAACAATACAATACTGTAAAATATTTTGGATTGTTTTATACACATTGTTATTAAAAAATGTCATGTTTATAGTGTAATAGCTAGACTAAACTTTGTGCTCACTCGTAAACAAGCGGATTCTTTATAAAGCTATAACTCGCCAAATTATAGTGTACGCTACTTCAGTGTGGAGTTCATCAGAAAAATATGAAAACTCTTCAGATTGTTTAAAATAAATCATTGCGAACATCATACGTAATCTCCTGTGGTACGTGCACAATTCACCTATAATTCGAGAGTTCGTTCGAGATATTTCTTAAAAAATACACAGTTGCCTAACTTTATAATCCTACAATTTCTTATCTACATAATTATGATGATACTGACTTAACGTAAGTTGTTGTAGAGCTAAAGCTTTGTTATTTTTACCGTAATATAAAGAAGTTTTATCAAAAAAAAAACCCTATTCAATCTTAGATGAATTACGAAACTAAAAAAACTGATCGTTTTATCCTAAAAAATAATATATGGTAAGGAAAATTTCGAGCGCTCCTTATCGGCCGATATAGGTAAAGTTGAAAATAAACATGAACCCTGTTAAATATTCAAATATTTTTCACAAAACTATTTTAAAATAAAGTATTTACGATACAAAAAGAATCATGTAACAACTTAAGAATAAAAGAGGGTTAAGATTGGTATTATTCAATATGAAAAAATCTTCTGAAACGTTACTCATATTAGGAAGTCATATGCTCCATATTGGTGGCGGACATGATGGTGATAAAAATTGAATATTTAACTAAAAACAGCTATTTTTGTAGTAACGCTCTTGTGTCCTTAAGCCCCCGATCATCACTGTACACATGGGCCATTAGCCCAAAATGAAACTGACGTTGATACTGGCTTATTTATATCAAACATGCAATTATCATGTTCCCAATACACAAGTGCCGGATTAGTTTAATAATTATTTATTTTACCATATCGACCGAGGGCGCTTGGTGAATTTTTTGTACTAAATTTGAATTATTGAAATATATAATGTATATTTTATAAATATACAACTCGGACTTTGCCTTTAGACATCTTCGGGCATTCTATCATACGGATGGACTTTAGCTGGTAAGCAGTAAACAGTTTGGTTTCTTAAATAAAAATTAGAATAAAAACACAGTCCAATTAGTAAATTGTCTTCAATAAGCAAACAATTAAGTTACTTCAATTACCCTTTGCTCTAAGAAGAGATAAACTTTAGGATTATACAAGTTGCTACATTTGCGATTATTGTATTTCTCCGGTGCAAACCGATTACTGTCTGAAAGCTCCATTCCATCCGTGTGATGGAGTGATTGAAGATGTTAAATGGCGAAACCCGGGTCGTGAGTGATGAGTCTTTTGGAATCAAGAATACAAATTAATTATTTTGATACTTGTAACAGTCATGAAATTTAATAAAAAAACGTAGATTACTTTGAGTTTATTTGCTTCCAATGATCTTCAATCACATGTTTATACATATTAATGAATATACAAATATTACAACTCATTGAGTAAACACTCGATTATTTCAGGCTCAGCTGTAAGTTTGTTGTATTGGTAGGTCTTTATTTAAATTAAAAAAAACAGTGGTAGATAGAAAGAAATATTAACACTAATAGTGCTTAGCATAATAACCCTCTAACTGCTACCGTCGCAACCATTGAGACGACTTATAGTTGGTAATTAACACATATAAATATGATAGAATTAACAGTGTCTGAACTTTAGTATAAGAGATAATTTTTGTTTTGAAATAAAGCCTGAATTTTCTATAAAATACCTAAAAATTTGGTGCATTTCAACCCAACTGAATCAATTTTTGAAGCAATCAGTGATTGAATATTCCTTATTTAGTTCAGCAAGGAGGGACTTATTGATTCGAGAATGTGTGCATACTAATTATATTTTTTAATTATTAATAAGGGAGCACTTTAAAATTTACAATTAAAAAAAAAAAAGTTTGTAAAAGGAAAAAAAAATGTCATTTTTTTTGGAGCTGAATGTCAGCTGTTATTGGTAAGATATGGCGTTATAAAATAAAGCAAAGTGACATAATTTAATAAAGTATCCTTGTTATTAGTCAAAAATGATTGCGATTACTAAAATCGGCCCTAATCATGATGGTTATAAAATGAATAAAAAGTGCCAGAGAAATAGTGTTATATTTTAAGCCTTTGTATAAACGTTTCAATCTGTTGAAATTTGAATTGAACTTAATTGAATGTTTATGTTTTCGAGCAAGATAAAATTGTAGTTCGACTGTCGAATTGTAAATATTTCCATGAAATAATTAAGAATAATATTATATTAAACTAAAATATGCGATAAATTTCTACGATATCACATAAAAATGATTTTTCTCTAAGAAATGACATGACATTTGCTAAAACCGCATTTGCTGGAATCAGTGAAGTATGTAGCCATCTATAATTGCCACCGAAGTGCGTTTTCTTCCATTTTTTTGATTGCCCGAGATACATTTGTCAGCGGTTTTTATGACGGCTGAATTGTCTGGGACAATCATTAAAATCAATCTTGTAGAAAACAATAAAGTCCACGGTAATGATGCATGCTGTAAAACAACCAGCGGTTTCCTGCCCGATCAAATGTGACATTATTAGCTGCAGTATAATTCAAAAAAAGCATAACACCTGTACTGTTCGTCGATCGATGTTTCGTCATCGCATTGTGATTTATGGTAAAGTTATTGAATAATTTACACATTTATTGACCGTTTTTGCGACGTGCTGCTATGACGAATAAATGTGCAGTTTATTGTTTCGAATGGCCGCTTGTAAAAACCAATAAAAACTGTCATTGAATCACAGAAAATATATTAAAATCACTGCATGTTGTACGAGCAAATAAAAAAAAATATACAGATAAGTTTGTAAGAAATTAAATTGTTTTTTCCTTGATGGTATATTAATATCGTAAATTTTATAATACAAGACTACCTTATATTGCTAGGTCAAAACAATTAATTGATCATGGAAAACATACAAAGATTTAAAAACATAACAAGCTTTCAACGAAAATGAGTGGAACATAAAACTTACTTAAAAAGTACAGCACACAATTTTTTATCTGTATCTAAGCTAAGCTTGCCTAAGAGTCTCAACTAAATTTATTATTCATATGTTTTGTATTATAGCTTGAATATTCCATTTCAGTTATTACTGTTAACTAATATCCAACTAAATTAATCTATGTGTTTTAACCTAACATTTGTCAAATTAAAGTAAGATTAAATGTATATTTAATTCTTTTCACAAGCCGGACAATATTTTTATAGAATTGAAATACATTTTGATCTATTTTAAAATAATAAAAACGCGATGATAATTACGATGACCACATTAATATTTTTTGACTGGTTTCGCTCATCACGAGCATTATCAATAGATCGATATAAATTCCTGATAAATGCACACAATAAGCAAGACCGATCGTGATTTTACAAATACAAGAAATGTGTTTTAATTATTTAAACATAATATAACGCATCTCTACAAAGGAGACGGTAAGAAAGGGATTGATCTATTTTGTTTCAAAAATATCCGGTTAACTAAATTTAAATCGTTCAAGTTCTGTACAGTATCAAATATTTTGTCAGTTAGAGTGCAAGTATGTTATAGAATTTCTGACAGTATAAAAAGGTAAAATCTTGTTGTCAACGAAAGAATATGTAGAAATTTTCAGGTTTTCAAGTTTTCAAATTTGATATTGAAATTCTATCAAGAAATATTACGACGTGTTATAATGACTCTTTTAATAATTCCACCGTCAGAAATTATGTTAACAATTTATATTATTGGTTAGAATATTAAAATATTATGCTTACTAAAATAGTCATGAGCTATGTATAATACATACCATCTTATTATTATTGATTGAATTGGCATTTACTTGGTATAACTCCATTATAACTATAGTTCTGACGATGGCGTGAGCTGAAATAGCTATCAACTGTATCTTATAAAAAAATTGTAGAACTGAAATACATTTCTAATTATTCACCGTGTCATCTTATTATTAGCTTCGAATAGATCATGCTAATAGTTTTTGTTGAAAAATATATTTAAAAAATGATTATTTAAAAGTCCCTGAGTGCGGCCCTTTAGTGTGAGGTTCAGAATAGCCAGGCGGGTATCAGGGAGTAAGAATTGAGCAGCCAGCGACAGGCACACGGAGGCACGGGCCAAAACAGAACGCTACATCATTGCCGGTCGACATTAATTAAATACTCCACGTTTGTATTAATATCTTACACATGTAATATGACGATTGTCGAAATAGGGATAGTCTCTGATAAACCCCTGCGATGATTAACTATTTAATTATGGGGGAAAGTTACCTGAGCGTAAGAATGTTCTTTCTTATATCTTATATAAGAACATCAATATAATATGTATATAATATTAAAAAAGCATGTTTATTTTAAAATTCAACTACATCCAGTCCTTTTTTTAGGCGAATTTGATTATACGCGATTTTTTGGACGGCAGTTTTTCATACGTTTCTGGGACTTTTTCACGCGATATTTCAATTTTTGGAACCAAATTGTCAAATTATATTAAAGTTGTGATTTTTTTACGCGCCGTTTTCTTGAACAGTGTATCGCGTAAAAAAAAGACTGGGTGTATATCTTATTAAAGAATAATATACATAAATGAATTGTTTTATACACATTACCTTACCTATAGATAATAACAGATTATATTCAATGTTATCAATTTGACATAATTTATGATATCGAACGGACGATGCTTGATGGAATTTCAATCTTCAAATTCAAATTTGAATTGACACAAATTTGAACGATTCCACATTCGTATGTTCTGTTGCATACGTGTGCTAGAATGCCTGAAGATGCCGAAAGGCGAAACCCGATTCTTTAGTGACAAAACATGTGGAATCGTACAAGGTTGTAACAATTTAAATTTGACATAAGTCAGTTCTGGTATTGATGAGCTTAAACTTAAAAAATGAAGTATTAATTGCTCGTTTAATAGAGGTATTGAATTAAGTTGGACCATGTTTATTTTTAACACTCCTTAAAAATAGTTTATTGTGATTTGATGCAAAAATTTAACACCTTCTGAATGTGAATGCTTGACTGTTGACTGTACGTCAGTTGCCTTGCGTCTGTGTTAAAAAAGAATACCCGATGATGCCAAAAGCAAAACACTACCTATATAATATTATAAAAATCATGTAGATTTGTACAGTTTCAACAATTCAAGTCGATATCGTAAATTGTAAAATATTTGTTAATCTTTTTATTACTTTAAAGGTGTTCACTGTCACATCTTGATATAAAGGCATGATATTTTAAATGATAAAATAACATTTTTTAGTACCACATATTTTATGATCCGGTTTCATTGAACGAGAGCATTATTAACAGGTCAAATAATGTAACTGTTGAACTATTTTCTTTTAATTATCTTAAAAAAAAATATTGAGCT
This sequence comes from Himalopsyche japonica, assembly GCA_028555115.1. Classification (NCBI taxonomy): domain Eukaryota; kingdom Metazoa; phylum Arthropoda; class Insecta; order Trichoptera; family Rhyacophilidae; genus Himalopsyche; species Himalopsyche japonica. The sequence goes on along the minus strand of JAHFWJ010000068.1, from coordinate 1,620,583 downwards.
AAAAAATAGTTCTTGATAATAAAAAAAGACTCAACGTCACATGAATAGTGTTTAGTTCTTGTATTATAGTATTTGTTTTGCTTATGATGAGCAAAACCGGTATTGAAATGAAGTTATGGATTGTGAATGTTATTCTAGATAAACATAAGACGGGTCAAACTTGCGAGTAACTCGTTGGAAAATTAAAATATCTCTTGAGTTTTCTTTTGCGTGCCGTTAAAGCATAAATTAATTGATTGGTCTTTGTCAAATATGCTAATTTTTATGCTTGTAACGTGTAAAAGATACAAGACGCAAAAATCGTGGCGTGCAGGTAATGGCCAAGTATTTGAATACAATATATGTTTATATACACAGACATTGTTGACATGCATTTAATACCCTTCGCCTATTTTACGAGCAGTTCCGCAAGTTATTTCATACTACCTAAATGCATTTTTAATAATCATTCATAATAAAAATCTCTGGTACTGAATAATTTTACAACGTAAAAGATTGAAAAAATCTTTGTTTAAATATATTGACTGTTTTGAATTTACAATTTTGATCATGCATTCAACTTATTCAGGTGAAAGTTATGTATCTTTTTTCTTTGCGTAACAACTAAGCCCAAAACCACTCTTAAACAATCAATTGTTTACACAACACGTATTTTAGTAGAAAATCATAACACCATTTCCCACATATCGTTACATTCAGGGTTATAGAGTCGAAGTTGTAAAAAACGGGCGACTTAGTCAGAGTCGTGTTGTTGGTTAATGACGGGGTCGGATGCATGTTTTTTAACGATTCTACAGCCCTGTTAAATATTGAAGCATGTGTTGATATTTTACATTGTAACGCGAAAAAAAAAACAATCATTATGTAGGATACATAACAAAAAAAGCGATTGGCCAGTTAGCTTTTCCACACTCAAAGGTAGTGTCATTTTTCCACAACTTACAATTCATCTTGAACGCCTACATCTACAACGAAACCTTTCCCGATCTTAATTGTGTCAAACTGTAGACATTTTTCATGGCATCGCGGCTTATTATTTAAATATAGCGCCTTTCCACCACGATGTGATAATGTCGAAATAAAATGAACTTGACCATTCCTACAATTTTAAAACTATACTTCATCCAAAAATCATGGTTATCTTGTGAATGACATTATCGACATAAAATGATTGACAAAGGCTTAAAATTTTACGGTTTTAAAATAAAAATAAGTCGGGTTATCTAGAATCAAGGTCAAATGTAGCTTGTATGACAAATGAAGCGATTTTGTTTCTATCAAAAAAATAATGTGAAAGTTTATAAAATACACGTGGGGAATACGTTTATAATGTGTGAGTGATTCTAAATTTGAAAAAACATGAGAACATGACCAAAGAAAATCCCTCGGGGTAAGTATATTCTCTAGTAGAAAAAATCAGTGCTCCACGATCATTGGCTTGTGATACGTTTCGTTTTTTTCGGAATGTGTTTGAAAATTGAAATTATATAAAACAGGATTATTTTCTTTGTGGAATTTAATATCAAATTTGAATTGTCAAAACTGTGTATTATTCTTCAAGTTTTCAGTCAGCTTGTATCGTTTGCTTATATACAAGACGAAAAAAAAATGATTGGAAGTACATTAAAATTTCTAAAACATAACTTTAACACTAAAGGGAGTGTTAGTTAGTGTCATGTGTAGATGTAATGAATTAGTGATGTGAGGTTTTCACAACAATCGATTAACACTAAAATGTAATTGGGAAATTTAATACTTCGTGATAACTACTTATTTTAAATTGTAAGATGTTTTTATCAGATTTTCAGACTTATTGTACCAATCTTACGTAAGGGTGAAATATAGTGTTTTAACTGCTTGTTTAGTAAAAGCAAAAAGCACTTAAATTGACTATTTAAAAAAAAATTATATGATGGAATTATTAAAAAGTGGAATAGTGTCACATGGTTCGTGAGTGACAATATTTGTGGAGTTATTCACAATATTACCTAACAATGGTACAGGGGTCAACCTTGTTGACTCCGGTTAAAATATTACGAGCTCAAATCTCTCTGTATACCAGATTGCATAAATTGTATATTCATTTATATATACGTAATGTTTGTGTGAATATACATTTCAACAATTAGCATTTGATATTTAAACGTATTAAATTGTTGGATTGATTGTATTATAAAGTCTCACATGGTTAGTCAATTGAATACATTGCAATGTAAAAAAGGTCTTGCATTACTGGCTGATACAGAGATAGTGCCCCCAAGCGTTAAATCTTATTAGTAATGCGATACATGTAAACATTCGCATTTTCATTTTCACAAGCCATGTTAATATAATATATCTTGTTTCCAAATTAGCAAAAAAAATGATTACATAAAAAAAGGAATCTTTTTACCGTAAAACATCAAAACGCGATAAATGTGTGAGTTTGTAATCGATATATCCCGTAGATTATTTTAAAAAATCTCTTCTCTACTTATAATGTATATATTTATGTAATCTCTATGTTTAATATACAGTGAAACCTCGATTTTACGTTTTCCAAGGGACTCAAAATAACGAAGGGAAAAAATAACGGTAGTTGCGGGAAACGGTGAATGCGGTAAAGCTTCAAATAATAATAAACAAGTAAAATCGTAAAAAAAAATTATTTATTAGTTACGTGTACCTACTGTATATAATTTTTTTTTTTTAAAAAGTCCTTTATGTTAATTTGCTTCTTTGTTATTTGGTACTTTAATCGGAACAAAGACTTGTTACTAAACTTGTGACTAAAAGCTCGTATGTACAGGAATCATTATTACCATGAATTTCAAATTTGCTTGCCGAGATACGGAGAAATATGCAATAAAAACGGTCAATCGGGATAATATTTGTGACGGAAACAAAATATTTAGACGGTTTATCGAGGAAATCGGGGAATCGGTATACGGTCAATGCGGGATTATTTAACATTGTTCTTATGGGAGTTTGACGGGACTATAAATAGTAATCGTTCCAGCCGGGAAAACGTATTATGCGAGAACGGTTGATCGAAGTTCCACTGTATCCACAATACATAAAAATCTTACTTCTAGAGTTTCCATTTGGGGCTCGATTTGATTACATATAAGTAGTTATTTAATTTGAAAACGTCCTTTACATTTTATTTTACTGAATATAAATGTTCATTGGATTTTATTTTTAAATATAGAACTGTTTGTTTTGAATACCTGGAAATTACCCACTCATAATTTTGTATATGTTGGCATTATTTTAATTTATTTTGCATCGGTTAACAATGCTTGCGATTAGCAAAAACCAGGGAATCAAAGTCATGAAATATTAGTGACGTCGACTGATTTTGAAAAATATCTCAATGAACAAGAAGAGATAATTCGTCTCATTTGACACTGACTGTTGGTTGACCTTTATTTAAGTGGAGATAAATACGGAAGGTAAGAAAAATCTCTCGCAAAAACTTTATTATATAAAATTGTGGAGTTGGTATAAAAAATTTCAATATTTAAACATAAAAGTGACATTCACTTGGTAGAACTCCATTATAACACGGTGAAAAAAATAGCAATGTATTTTAGTTCTACAAAATTATTTTTAACAAATATAGTTGATAGCTATTTCGGCTCTAGCTGTGCAGAAAAGGCACACAACACATCCTCTCTCTAAAAAAAAAAAGCAGATTCACAATTCGCTAATCACGATATTAATGAGTCACATAATATAAATTCAAACTCAGCGCCTAAATGTTTTCATCTTTGTAGTAAGGGTCGGAGAATGACGGCTTTGGAACAGCTGGAAATCAATAGGCACCAATTATCACAAAGGATTCTTAACGAACAAACTAACATAATAGTATCGCCACTTGTCCAGCCGTTGCACAAAGGGGTGGTCTGATTTACTTCCAGAAGGATCACTTCCGTCCCACATATAATCTTATTGTCATAGACACCTATTGTTTCATTTAGAATTTTGAAAATTTAGTGTCATTGTGTTAAAGTAACAAGCTAGGCCGTTGGAACAGGAGAGAGGATTTGCTATGTGCCTTTTCTGCACAGCTATATAGAGTTAAGCGAATTTTAGTTTAAGTGTAGTTCTGACGATGGCGTGAGCCGAAATAGCTATCAACTATATTTGTTAAAAATAATTTTGTAGAACTAAAATACATTGCTATTTTTTCACCGTGTTATAAAAGGGACAGTTGATATGTTAAAGTATTTGTTGCAGTGATGATGTATTTCAAGTAGAAATATATTTTTGCTAGCGTTTTACTTAAGCTACATCCTACCACTTTCAATTTATATTTTATATATTGTATGTTATATGTAATAATAAAATATGGCACTATTGAAAGATTAACAATTTGATGAAATTTATAACAATAATTTTTATTTTAATAATGTGGGTATTAAGTGATTTTAATGAAATCTCAATTAGATATAGAAAAAAATCTTCAATACACTTCTTAAAGAGGCAATACGCGAGTCAAACAGGATGAGTGCTAAATCGAAGATTTTTCGAAATAATAAAATAAAATGTTTTCATCGTCTACCTGTCGTAAATCGCCGGTATGATGTGAACCTAACCTAACCTATGCAGGCATGACGTGTATGTGGGTGTATCGTGTAAGAGACGGTGCAAGCTTAAAAGCGCTATAATTAAGCTTTTTCGGGGGTTAAGTTTTCGGTGAATGTAAATTTATCTTCCGTTTAAACAACTTGTCTCGATTAGTTTATACTCGACAAACATGAGGCTTGTGGGCCGCATTATGAGCCAAATGTTTATTTCGATTTAAAGACATATTGTAATATAGCATAAGAATAATTTAAGCAAATATTTTTTTATAAAATAAATAACTGTCACTTCTGGTGTTATTTTTCTGCTCAGTGTTTATATAAAAAAATATGTTTTTTATTAAAACACAGGAAATCATGAATTGTACGGAAGCCCAATTAAGTTCGCTGCCTATTTTAAAAGATAAGTTAAGCGTCTCAATTTTTCTCTTACCATATCTCTTGTGTGATAATATTTAAATCTTGCAATAGGTCACTTGATATTTTGTCTCACCAAACCCAAAGTTATGATTGAATCAAAATAGCTATCAATTATATACCTTATATTTTTTTACAATAAAATACATTGCTATTGTTTACCATGTTATGATGTTCGATGTTAGTTTTAATGTCGATTCAATAATAGCCTAACCTAACCCATTTTCATTAAAAATCAGTAGGCATTGAATTCTGTAATCCTTTAAAATTTAGGTTTAGTTTAGTACCAAAGCCATCATCTTGCGACCCTTATTACAAAGATGTAAACACGTAGGCGCTGAGCTTAAATTTATATTATAGTATGCGATTTTTTTATAAAGTTATTTGCATATTGTGAATCTGTTTTTTTTATTATTGAATGATCATATATAATATAAGATCTATAGGGGCTAAATCTTCATTTTATCTCCGGGGTAGTAATTAAGCGCATTGTAAGGACTGCCAGTTTGCCTATTTTAAATTTTAATTTATAAAAAAAAATTGTTAGCGTGATGTAATAAATATGCAAATAAACTTACAACCATATACCTTATAATTTTTGTAGAACTTAAATACATTCATTGGGTATCGATTAAATACTACAAAGTAACACTGTGAAAAAAATATAGCAATGTATTTTAGTTCTAAAAAAATAGTTGATAGCTATTTCGACTTAAGCCCTCATAATACATTGCTATTTTTTCATCGTGTTATAATGGACTTCTACCAAATTAATGCCAATTCAATCAATAAAAAGTAAAGTTTGTTATATCATTACGTAAATGTCAAAATGAAATGATATTATTGTAAGTGGATGTAATTGACTATTTAATGGTTCTTAAATATTGTTACTACTTAATAATTTTAGCTTAATATTTATTTCAAAACCATGATGAAATTTAGCTTTCAAGTGTGTTACTTTACCATACATTGTTGCATTTTATAGCTCACTAACTATGCACTGAGACGTTAGGAGCAATAAAACGTATAGATAAAGCAAGGGTTTAATACGGCTACTATATGACTGAAGCTGATTTTAAATAACATGTGAGATGAAAGTGCAAACAATATGACGTGCATGAGTATTATAATTACCTCTTCCGCATAAGAATTAAATCATAGAATGCCATAAAGCGAGGCTCACACTAAAACTGCAAGAGTTTTACAGCTTTATGATTAGCAATGTGGAAAAGGTAAATTTATTCTGTGGCAACATTGTAACATGGAATAATATTTGAAAGCGATAAAAAAATACACTTAAAAATCAATGAATTATGTATGTGTCTGTTTGTCCTTTATGCATTACCAAACCATTCATCAGACCAATATAAAACTATGAAAATAGAAGAAGGTTTTAGCAAACCCATCTTCCCAAAAGAATATGAAACTTTGTGAATTTTTAAATACACTCCTGCAAAATTTTCTGGCATATCATCCATCCAAAAAGGAATAAATCATTCATCATTAGTGACTAAACTATTTAAAAAAAATTTAATAAAACTTCAACGACTTGAACAAACGCACTACTAAAATTAAATTTAAATAATTACGATTAAATATCATACGAAAAAAAAAATGATTGCATTGATACAGATTTCAATGTTAATTAACGATACTAATACAACCCTTGTGATTTATCATCCCTCCCTAAAACGCGATCGTTTGTCTCCCCACACGAGTGAAAGCTCTTTGGGTGCATGCCCTTCTCCCTTAAACTTCATTAACGATTTTTTTTCAAATGCCGAACGTTTTCCCAAAATATCATATCAAATGAATATTTATGCCGTTGTTTTTAATCGGTGACGAGTTGCATAGTCATTAAAGGGTTGAATATTTGATTGAAATAAATGCATTTAATCACCCTTAGTTCGCCATCTGAATAACATTTTAATTCGATTGAATTTCGAAGTACACGAAACAGAATATAGCTCACATTGTATTGTATCATAATTCTTGATTTTTAAGGAATAACGATTTATAAAATAGCAGTTCTCAAACTATTTGACATAATAAAGCTTTTTATATTACCAAATAAAAATGAAATGTTTTAAATGCTCGTGTTTTCACGTATATTGTAATTTTCTATTGAAAAATGTTTAATGATTTGATAAATACTCCTTCTTTCATAACTTTTAAATATAAAAAAACACATTTTTTTAGTACTTATTTCCACAATATGTTTTTTGATCAGGACAGGTTTGCTCATTAAGAGTATTATCAACTGATGAAATACCGGTAGAGGACCAAACCGGTCTTAGGACCGGATAGTTAAAAAAATATATTATGGAACTCAGTACTAAAAAAAGTGTTTTTATTATTTAAAATATCATGCCTTTCAACACGGTGAAAAAATAGCAATGTATTTTAGTTCTATAAAATTATTTTTAACAAATATAGTTGATAGCTATTTCGGCTCACGCCATCGTCAGAACTATGCTTTATGCTGAACTATAGTTCTGACGATGGCGTGAGCCGAAATAGCTATCAACTATATTTGTTAAAAATAGTTTTGTAGAACTAAAATACATTGCTATTTGTTCACCGTGTTATAATGGAGTTCTACCAAGTGAATGCCAATTCAATCAATATCATGCCTTTCCATCAGAAAGTGACAGTTAATACCTTAACAGTGATTCTTTTTCAAAATATTTAAAAATGTTTATGGTTTTTGCTTGTCAATTACGATTACTAAAATCTTGTTGTAATCGTGAATAGAGTAAACATGAATTATTATCATCGACTGTGTTTTTTTAATATAGCTTTCGTTACGTGCACTTACACTATTATAATATTGTCCATGGTTTTAAAGAATGTTCTACGGATTTAATATTAATTTCTTTTCAATCGTAGATAGAAGTGTCAACTGATAATACTGTGAAGAAATATAATTAAAATGTGCTGGAATACGATTTCACTGAAACGCTAGTAAACATATATTTAAATTTGAAGTGCACTATTGTTGTAATATAAGCATTATATGTGGGGAACAGATCAGTGAATAGATACATAGAGGAACGAATCAACTACACCCTCATATGTATAGTATTATGGTTTTTGCGATGAGTATACTTTTTTTATGTAATTTGTAATTGATTGTAGTGATACTAAAACATAAGTGAAAATATACTTTTAATTAAATACGTTATCGCTGTAAAATAATATATATATTATAGTATCTACGTATGTTTTAGAGTCACATGTATTGTATATACCAAGATCGAGCTGGTGCTTATCGAACGCGGTAGAAATGGCGGACTTAGATTGAACTAATGATAAGAGAAACGGTTGTCTGGCTAGACTCCCGAAATTCCTGTCAAACTTTTGCTTCACTAACTGAATGTCTGCACTCATAAAACACAGGCATATTGAAATTTACATGCAAGCCTGCTTAAATTTATGTTGCCTTTACGTAAGCCTAAGAATTTTCCATATCGTTCTAAGCTCGCATGAGCATACGAAATGAAATTCATATGTTGTTCAGCTTTAAAGGGCATTAGATTTGAATCGTTCAAATATTTTTATCCATATGTTTTGTCACTTACTACCAGGCTTACGACTTTTGGCACCTTCAAGAATTTTCATATGCAGATAAACTCAAATCGACAGCCGATGGTTTTTAAACAAAATTATCTATTAATTTCATTCTTACGACATATAACAATGTAGAAACTTGATTGAAGTTTTGTTACTCACGACCCAGAAGTTTCCGCCTTTTTGACGCCTTCCGGGATTTTAAATGTACGATTACGACACTTTTAACGATTCTATATATTTATCACTTACGACTCGGGGGTTCCCTTTCGGTATCTTCAAGCACTCTATCACACGGATGCTAACCGTTTATTGTGTCAGAGCTCTTGCATATATGTAGAATAGAATGCCTGAAGATAGCGAAAGTTGAAACCCAAATGGTTAGTATTAAGTGAAACTAATTCTAATTTGAATTGTTACAACTTTATACGATTCCACATGTTTTGTCACTAACGACCCGGGCTTCGTCTTTTGGCATCTTCAGGCATTTTATCACACGGCTATGCAACAGAATTGCCACAATAAACAGTTAGCATCCGTGTGATAGAGTTCCTGAAGATGCCGAAAGACGAAACCCGGGTCGTAAATGAAAATATGTGGAGTCATTAAAAGTTTCGTAATCGTTAATTATAATAAGAATCACGAAAGGCATCGATAAGGCGGAAACACCTGCCTCTGCATAGAGTGCCCGAAGATGCCAAAAGACGAAACCAAGGTCGTTAGTGACAGAACATGCGGAATAGTACAAAGTTTTGTCAATTTTTTATTTTTAAATTTCACTAAAAATGTGTTTTCGCTATTTAAAACATTACCAATCTTCGATGGATACCACTTTGAAGTAACCGTATGCTTTCCACCCATACGAGCCCGGCTTACGTGTTACATTGACAATTCTTTACAGCTGTTACTTGCACAACACATCCTACTACGACCATAAAGGAAAGGTGAAACTATTGCATTAGATAAATATAGAGAATAATACAGGTAACCGTTGCAAGCAAGTTTGCCATCGGATTGTGTAATACAAAGAGTCGTGACGAGTGCGAACACACTGCCCATCTGCCCACGCAAATGCAAGGATAGCGGCGATTGTCGATTCTCTACCCACGACAATATCACACTTACGGTTTTACTTTATAAACCTGCAGGACTTACAGTATTAAGATTCAAGGAAGTTTGTATGACTACTATTTGTTCGAAACCGACATCTGTGGATCACTTTTAATGTGTTTTATTTTTGGCTTATCAAATTCAAAAACGTCCCCTTCATCTTTTATCGATTGATTGATTTTTGCACTATTCTTCTGTTGTTTGGTTGCAAACGTTAATCGCTCCTTAGGTGTCACGTTTTGGTGGAAATGTATTATATTTAAATAATAAAAACACGTTGTTAAGTATTATATGTACTATTTCGACAATTTTATTTTTTTGATATTAGACGAAGTAAACTAAAACAGATTCACAATTTGCAAATAACTTTATAAAAGAATCACATAATATAAATTTTAACTCAACGCCTACGTGTTTACATCTTTGTAATAAAGGTCGTAAGATGACTGCTTTGGAACTGATGGAAATCAATAGATATCAATCGTCACACGAAATCTTAAATGAACAAACAAATATAAGTCGGTCGCCGCTTCTCAGACCGTTGCGAGGGGCTATTCCAATATTTATTTGCCGCCTGCTTAGTTTCATTTACATTTTCATTTTTTTTAGTTTTATTACTAGCAGGAAATAAGCTAGGTCGTTAGAACAGAAAAGAATATATATTGTGTACTTTTTCTACACAGCTATATATAGATAACCAAATGTACGTTTAAACATAGTTTCGACTATGGCGTGAGCCGAAATAGTTAGAACTAAAATACATTGCTATTTTTTCACCGTGTTATAATGAAGTTCTGACAAGTGAATACCAATTCAATCAATAAATTAGACGAAGTTTTTCACATCGCAAGCTAGTTTCAACTTTCTTCCAATTCAGTTTATATTGATCTAAAAAATCAATTAATTTTTGCGTCGGTCTTCTGACGTAGCTCACAGAAGTCATTCAGTCCTTTGCTGTATTTTTTTGGTGGAAAGACATTATATTTAAATAACAAAAAGACGATGCTTAGTATACACAATTTCCATAGTTTTATATTTTTAATTTATTATAAGAACAAGTTTCGCCCATTGCAAGCTAGTTTCACTTTTCTTTGAATTCAGCTTAAAATATTAAAGATGAGCAAAACCGGTCTTGATCATAAAACATATTGTAACAATAAGTACTAAAAAAAAATTTCAATATTTAAAAACAATAGTTTTTAAAGCATAGGAGTTATAACACTGTATTTTAAGTAATTAAAACTCAATAACAAAATATAACCTTGCCTAAATTTGTTTGATAAAACATTGAGCAGGTTTTGAATTCGAAAATCAGATTTTTTTTGAAATATTATACCTTTCCACCAAAAAGTGACGGGATTAACGCCATAGAAGGTAAAAAAGCTGTTCAGATATTTTTTAAAAATTATTGACTACCAGAACACTGCAATCAACCATCTTAAAGGTTGAAACTTTAGTTTTACATTGTACTAATTGGTAATTTACTCTTAATAGAGTGTTGCCGTTAAATTGCAGCCAATATGAGAAACAACATCTAATATGCAGGTCCAATCAAGGCAAACGTTCTACTATAGGTATTGAAGCTTAATTAATATGTGTCTTGGCGATAAAATTAATTATTCACAACTTTGCGTTATATTGGAAACGATCGATCGATATCGCATTTTTTTCATTAGATCGATCTCGCAGTAGAGCCGAGATGTTATTTTATAACAGTAATTAATATTAATAATTTGTTGAATATCCTTGTATAGATTTACATCAATTTTACGATGTCAATCGACTATATTGTTAGTTGCATGACTTCTGTAATATCAATTGTCATAAGTGATTGTATGATAAAACTGTAAATGCCATCATGTAAAATGCAAGTCCTTTAAAATGGCATTTCGTTTTGGCTGATCACAGCTGTCGCGGTTTTGAACACTTATTAAACGATCAATAAAAACCTATATTATTTATTTTTAATGTTTTTACTGTCGCTTTTTGGCAGAAAGGCATTATAATTAAACAATAAAACACAATGCTTAGTAGCACGGTTAAAAAATAGCATACATTTTAGTTCTACATTTTTTTTTTATTTAAGATATACTTGATAGCTATTTCCGTTCGAACTATATCTTATAAAAAAAATTGTAGAACTAAAATACATTTCTTTTTTTTCACCGTGTTATAATGGAGTTCTACCAAGTAAATGCTAATTTAATCAATACTATGTTAAGTCACTTTTAAGGTGTTAACTGTCACTTCTTGATGGAAAGGCATTATATTTTAAATAATAAAAACACATTTTTTAGTACTTATTTCCACAATATATTTTTTGATCCGGACCGGTTTCGCTCATCGCGAGCATCAGTTGATAATGCTCGCGATGAGCGAAACCGGTCCTGATCAAAAAATATATTGTGGAAATAAGTACTAAAAAATGTGTTTTTATTATTTAAAAAAAAAAAAAAAAAAAAAAAAAAAAAAAAAAAAAAAAAAAAAAAAAATACTATGTTAAGTACTATTTTCGCAATTGTATATAATACAGATCAAAACCAGAGCATTACCTATTCGTAGTTTAATTAACGATATCGAATGAAGGTGCGCTCGATCGAATTTCAATATCGAATTTAAATTGTTAAAGTACGGTTTCACATGCTTTGACACTAGCGACCCGGGTTTCGCCTTTAGAAATCGTCAGGCATTTTATCACATGGATGCAACAGAATTGACTTCATGCCTTCATACCATCATGTATGAAGATGCCGAAAGGCGAAACCCCAGTGCAAAGTTTCAACAATTCAAATTTAAGATTGATGAGTATATTTAAAGCATTTTTTCACACGGATGCAACAGAACTGAAGTTGCCGAAAGACAAAACCCGGGTCGTTTGTGACAAAGCGTATGGAATCGTACAAAGTTGTAACAATTCAAATTTAGCACTAATTTATTGTTTAATTTAATTATATCAATTCTATGATTTTAGTGTTGAATAGTTGGTCAAGACTATGAGATTGGAAGCCCTATTATAGTTAGAATGATTTATTTGCGTAATTTCTGCTATATTGTAGAGATATACGTATATTAATAATTATATATGAGTTGTTGCTAAAAGCCAGATTAATCTGTTACATTGAATATTTTTGCCTTTGCCTAAATACTTAGATACACAAAGAAGTCAGTCAGATAGGCAAAGTCGATTTATTACGGATTATGCAAATTCGTCGTTTCATAATCTCTTTAAATATTTCAAAAATAAGCAAGCGTCCTTGCAATATTTTTACAAGGCTTGACCTTTGTGTGGAGACGATATTCATTTAAATTTACAATGCGCAAACAATTCGCCCAGTTCCACGAATCGTAGAAAGTTTCTTAGATTCCAATCAGACGCCGTCCATATCACATCAAACTTCGCTGTAGCCAATTTGTCAAACGAAAAACTTTACATGACAAGAATGAAAAAGTTTTACGTACTGTCTGCATCGCATTAAGTCACCGTTTCGTGAAATGTATAGGATTACAAAATTCTGTACAGCACGTTGTCGATTTGTTATAATTTTAAATGTGTTTTCAATGAAATACAAAATGTGAAACTATTTGTTGATTGAATTGGCATTCACTTGGTAGAACTTCATTATAACACAGTGAGAAAGTAGCAATGTAATTAAGTTCTACAATATTTTTAAAGATATAATTGATAGCTACTTCAGCTCACGCCATCGTCAGAAGTATGCTTATCTATGTTATATATAGCCGTGTAGGAAAGGTAAACAATACATCTTCTCTCCTGTTTTAGCCACCTAGCTTGTTTCTTTTTGCAATAAAACTAAAGATTTTCAAAAATTGTAAATGAAACTAAAAAGGCGGCTATATCAATAAGTTTACATATGGTACATATTATGGAAACAAAACAGCCCCCTGTAGTGGGTTGAGCAACGGTGACCAACATATATTAGTTTGTTCATTTGATATTTGACACGGTGAAAAAATAGCAATGAATTTCAGTCGTTTTATTACTAACAAACGCCTTTCGGAGTCATCAGTTCTGTTGCATCCTTGTGATAGAATGCCTGAAGATGATGAAAGGCGAAACCCGGGTCGTAAGTGGCATAACCTATGTGACGCTACTGGATACTGTTGTATTTAATAAACGGATAATAAAACAGTGGCGGGTAAACGAGTGCAAGGATATATATTTCGTAAAATTTCGCATCAAAAAAAAAACATTTTGACATGTGAAACCAAATATCATACAATACTTCTTTGCGTTGTGCAAGCTCAAGAAAAGACTTAGTTTGATTTTTTAAGATTTCGACTAAAGGTTCTTGATGGAATTTCAATATCAAATTTGAATTGTTACAACGTTGTACGATTCCACATGTATAATTATTAGTAACCTCTGTTGCATCCGTGTGATAGAATGTCGGAAGATGCCGACAGGCGAAACCCGGGTCGTTGGTGACAAAAGATTTGGAGATAATTCAAATTAGAATTAGTTTCACTTAATACAATATTGAAGTCGGTTATTACTGTTTACCAATAAAGCGATGCATCACTCTTGCGTATGCGATACTCTTTGAAACAATGTTGTGTGAACAGTCGGTACGTGTTCTCACATAGTAACTGGGCAGGCCGACTTCAAGTCTCCGTCGAGATAGCGATCGTGTGACATAAACAAATTGGTTGCTGCTACTTCATACGCGACCGGGTTCAACTCCCCGCGCACACTGACGTGACTTGTGCGCCTGCTTACCTATCTACTTCATCTGGTGCTCGAGAATGGATATTGTCCAGGACTTTTGTATTATCCTCGAATCGTTTAGCCACAGGATGGCCGGGAAAGAAAATATTTTTTTTTAATATACGATATAAGTTGGCAGAAAAAGTTGCTTGATGAAAGTTTATATCAAATTTGAATTGTTACAACTTTGTACATGCTTTGTCGCTAACGACCCGGGTTTCACCTCTCGGCACCTTCAAGCATTCTATCACACGGATGCAACTGAATTAACACAACAACAGTTGGCAACGGTTATATACGAAAAGAGTTAAAAAAAGTTTTCCTTTATTTACAATAATACCTTTGGTATATAGACGATGCTAACCGTTTATTGTACGACAGTTCTGTTGCATCCATGTGACATAATGCCTGACGATGCCGAGAGGCGGGACCCGGGTCGTTATTGACAAAACGTGTGGAATCGTACAAAGTTGTACAATTCAAATTCGATATTAAAATTCTATCAAGCACCTTCAGTCGATATCATAAAAGAAAGTTTGTATATTTTCAGATGATTTGTCATTCATAACCCGGGTTTCTGCTTCCGACATCTTTAGGCATTTTATAATACTGAAATGCATATAGGTCAGCGGTCGGGGAACTTTTTAACCATTACTTTTTTTTGTGTAAGTCGATATTACCCCCTCATTTTGAAAAAAGAGAAAATCAATGTCAATTAAAAAAAATCATTAAGCTAATTTACACGGAAAATAAAATAAAAATCATCAAAATACTAAGTATGTAATAGACAAACCAAATAAAATTCTCATATTGGAACAACCCTTCAGTTTTTTCCTTATTGCCCCCAAAAAATTACTTTTTTCCCCAATTGGGGAAATCCACTCTGGTTTCCCGACCGCTAATATAAATGAATCAAAGCCTGAATTTTTTTTTTTTTATTTTAATATGAAAGAAGAAGTCCATTTGTCGAGGGCTTGTCAATTTTTTTTATTGTGTCACAGGCTATGTTTTCGATTACATTCTTTCACGGGTTATCCAAGAAAATGATTTCGAGTAGCATGTAATTTTTAATAAGATTAATGTATAAACAAAATTCCCTTATTGTATTAATAATTATTTAATTTTTTTTAGCTCGCCCGGTATGATTTCCATACGGCGTAGTCCAAGTTCTATTAAGAAAAGGCAAGTCTCTTTGAATGATGTGAATCAAAACTGACAACAAAAGAAAACAGGCCGCCAAACATTTATTTCATAATAATGACTATTTATTTTGCTTTAGTAAATTGAAATATATCTCCTGTTACATTGACTATTATTGTCTATTAGGGTTGTGCAATGCACAATCAGGAAAGAAAGGTTATATTAACAGTTTCTTACTTATCATAGATACCGTTTCTATATTAAATTTAATAAGGGATTGTATTCATATATATTCCACTACCCTTAACACATATTATAACATGTTTCAGAAGTTGATACTCTTGCTTCTTGTATTGTCAATAATTATTAATAATTATTGACTAAATTAAAACTGCACGATACACAATTGTCAATATTAATGACTCAACATCTAGCAACTATCGTCTCATCTGTTGAAACGGTTGAATAATAAGCTTTTAAGCGGTTGAAGTAAGCAAACTATTAGTAGTATTGTTTGAAACTTAATTTTGTATGAACTTCAAGCCTTGTATAACACGTAGTTTTTGTGGGGCCATATAATATATGTGTTATACGAAGCTGAGGTGTACACCAAAAAATAGTATTCGCCTGAACTAACTTTAGTCCACATGGAATATATTAACATCCGAAGCAATAATGTCCACGATTTCTCAAAAAATGTCCGAAACATACAATTTAATATTATTAAGGATGGCGGAGATCTCGTATATGTAGCATACCGAGCTTGTATAGGTAGCGCATTACGTTAAAGCTCATTAAAACTAAATGTAGTCACAAAGCTTCCGATGTTTATAATAATACACATGAGAGATTATGGTATCGATATTATTAATTATTATGACGATGTCGCAACGCTCTAATCGTGAACATGCGTTTGAATCGAGATTTACTAGACTCCTTTAATTGGAAGTGTGCTCCTATCGCGTGCTGCTTTGTACTTGCTGACCACCAGTAGCGTCTCCAAGAAATCGCTCAAGTCTTTTAAGCCGTCAGAAAGTAACGTTGATAGTGTCGTTATAATTCTACTTATTTATTTTAGTGCTTGCGGAAACACGATATTTATTATTTTTCCGTCTAGTGCTTACATAAATAAGTCAGAAGGTTTTTACGACGCGTGAGCGGGTCACATAGAGTGGTCTGTAAGAGTTGCACGGATTATTTAAATCTACTCTACACGATTGCAGCGATTGATTCGAGCGATCTGTCTTTTATGAATACAAACCCTTTTCTAAATCAAGTCAAATTGGTATATATATTACTCAAAATAGCCACTGAAAATGTTTGATGGTATTTCAATATTAAATTTAAATTTGAAACTGTACTGGTAAGATGTTGAAAGGCGAAACAATTCAAATTTAGTATTCATTATTTATTCAAAGAACCGAAACAAGTGTAACATCTCTAAGTATTACGAAAAGTAGAACGGCAAAGTTATCAATATTTATTTATATTAAAGATTAATTACTGCTACATTCGAAAACGTTGTGAATATTTAAAAATTTGAATTGTTGAATTATTTTAAGTTTCAAAAATTTAAATTTCAGAATTAAAAGAAGTCAGTTCTGTTGCATATATGTGATAGAATGCCTGAAGATGCCGAAAGGTGAAACCCGGCTCCTTATTGTACAAAATTTCAACAATTTAAATTCAATTTAATTATTAACTATTATGTACGCCTTTGCGCAAGTCACAAAGTACAAGCTTAATCAATTGTGATTTATCGTTTCTAAATGAACTCTTGGTTTCTGTCATTTCCATTTCGTAAATGGGCGATAGTGACAGTGTCTCCAAAGAGGTACAGCAGGTCAACCTCCACAATTGTGGCAATGGTTTGCCTTCAATCTGCAAAGTAACTAAGTTGACCAGTTATGCGGATTACCATTTCAGATCATTTACATTTGCACCGACAACAAATGAGTTGATTTTACAGGTTACATGATGTAAGAACCGCTTTTTCGTTATTTGCGAAATTGTTTCATAACCATACATAATGTCATCGTCACTCGATTTGTCGTAATCGTCGTTTGGTTGAGTTGGAATGGATACATTATATTATATGAAGAAACTTTGAAAAATAAACAGATCTAAATTAAATATTTTGAATAATAAAAACACACTTTCATTTGATCAGGACCGGTCATCGGTTGATAATGCTCGCGATGAGCGAAACCGGTCCTGATCAAAAAACATATTGTGGAAATAAGAACTAAAAATTTGTTTTATAATTTAAAATATCATGCCTATATATATAAATATCAAGAAGTGACAGCTAACACCTAAAAAATGCTAAATTAAATACTTCGATTGAGCTGGATGTTTTTGGTAGAACTTCATTATTACACGGCGAAAATAAAGCAATATATTTTAGTTCTATAAATTTATAATTTATAGTTGATAGTCTGGTCGTGAATTTCAAATTGTGTTAATTGTGGTGTTTAACAGTGCTAGAACAAAAGTGCTTGATGTAACCTTTTAAATGCCGTAACGTATTCATTAAGCAAAACCCGAAAGAATGAGGACCAGAATTGATAAAAAATTAAAAACTCTGGTCGTGAATTTCAAATTGTTTCATTGTGGTATTTTACAGGGTTAAAACAATAGTGCATGACGTAACCTTTTTAATGCCGAGACGTATTCATAAAGTGAGCTATTAATACACATTGAGATAGTAATATAACTGTGAGTATACACGGAAATTTCATATGGCCGTGCAGAAGTACATGATTTTATAGCGCGTAAACTCGTTTATGGCATATAACTGGTTAAAGAACTGTTTCGGTATTGGGCTAAAAAAATAGAGTGGTATATTCGATCAATTTTAGTATTGCGTTATAGAAGACGGCCGTAATTGGATGGGGAAATAGACATGTGCCTGTAGATTGGAATTATAGTCCACGATTCGCGACCCACACATTCGTTAATCGTACTGTAAAGCTAGTTTACCAGGTTCGTTCACATATGAGCCCCTTAATCATTTCTCTTTTAGTTTGAATCCTCACGATGATAATAATAATAGTACCAACAACACGGAATGCAATTTTCCACCGGCTGGACTGCATTCTCGAAAAACAGCTCGCGTTATTCGCTATCCGTTGTTCCGGATAGATTTATCCGTCGTCGGAGCGGATTGAGGCAGTCGCACTTTTAAGTTGACTGAAGCTTTTCCAACAAGCCGTTAAGTTGCGAGAATGCTTTTTGTCTAAAGCTTGTATATAATATAGAAAATTTGAATTGTTACAACTTTGAACGGTTCCACATGTTTTGTCACTAACGACCTGGGTTTCGCCTTTCGTCATCTTCAGGCATTCTATCACACGGATGCAACAGAACCAACGTACAATAAACAGTTAGTGTGTTCTTGTGGCTTTTTCCTCAGCGACATTTCTGAATGAAATATTAAATTGCTCAAAAAATGTCTGAACACAAGATCGGAACAATGCGTGAGAATATGTGGCATTAATGTGCTAGTGGTACTAGTGCTTGCCAGAGACTGACACACTGACGTGAAGATAGGACTTCCCTTTTATGGGTTATTCGTTATGCGAACTCTTTAATGGAGATTTTTTTACAATATATTTCGCTCTTTATGTAAATTACTCGAAACTAGAAATGCTCGTTATGTGAGGTATACACTGTATTATATATATACATTTTTTACTATAATTTAAGCTCTGACGTTGCAAAAACTAAAAACACTTCCAACGACCACATATAAAAGTTTACATAGCTTAAAGCCTTTTCTTATTTTCACCTGATATAAGCTGTGTGCACCAAATAATTGTCTATTCAATAAACAACATATTTTCTAATGCAAATGAAGTTGTCTTAAAAAGTTGCACTGTTAATTCAAAGTATTATATATTATATAAAAATGCTATGAAGTCGTTAAAAACAAACAATATTGACCAACAACACGACTTTGACTAAAAAAAGTTTATTTTTTTCAGGTTTTTTCCAACCTTTTACATTTAAGTGCATTGAATTAAATATCAAACAACCAATCCGGAAAGTTGTTCATAGAGGTATACTTCATAACCGTTCAATCGAAAAAGTTAAGTAAGAAACCGCTATTCAACAGCCCTGTTACATACTAATAATATTTAATTATACAAATGTAGTGAAGCAAAGTGTTATTGCTTAATTCATTGATTACATAATATGAGACATTCGTTTTAAAACCCGATAAATTTTCCTAGACATAAAGGCCGCTCTTGCGTTCTATAAATGTAACAATTACGCAGATAAATAATATCTAAATGAGAATTACAGAACTGGACACATGCAGAGAATATAGTAAACTTCTATTTCTGTGTAATAATTACACACCAGTCTACGCGAGAAGAACAATTTTGTGATACTATCTGTTGGATTCTAGATTTTCTCTTAGCAATTAAATATCACATACAAATAATTTACCCGCAAACGGGCGTAATAATATCAGTTGCTTGTGACAATCTAATAAGTGAGCACACTACGAATAGGGGTCGGCAAAATGTCAACGCGAGCCGATGTAGGATGTAGTTTTTTTCCTACTTTTCCTATTAGTGTGCATTCAATTAAAAATAACCAACCAATCCCGCGAATTGTCACTACAATATTTGTACTGCAATTTCAAAACCCTCTAATTGAAAAAATAGTCACTCGGTTTTCACGACTCTGACTCCGAATCAACAGC
This sequence comes from Himalopsyche japonica, assembly GCA_028555115.1. Lineage (NCBI taxonomy): Eukaryota > Metazoa > Arthropoda > Insecta > Trichoptera > Rhyacophilidae > Himalopsyche > Himalopsyche japonica. The sequence continues at coordinate 1,600,338 of JAHFWJ010000068.1, read as the reverse complement.
CTTTCTATTTTACATTCGTTTCCTGAAAGTAGCTTAGCGATCGTTATTGAATTTTAGCTAAGGGTTACAGCTCTACATTATCGTGTTTTAATGAAAACAATTAGATTTATTGTATGCCTCCGCGAAGTATTTCCAAAGTTTTCATACGTCTGCAGTAAATATAATATAAATGAAATATGTCTGTGCCTCGAACCTAAGTTGTTATATTGCAAACTGATAGTAATGTTATAGTAATATTATTTGAAACAAAACTGAGGTAAGTCGAAAACCATGTAGTGTCATGGGGAGTGGACACGCACCCGCCCAAACAATCTATGACGTATTTATTGTACGAGGCACTACAATAAATCCATTAGCTTCTTACTCCACGCAGTAATATTATCGAATCGTTGAGCCAAAAGGGTGTAAGGGAAATTATTTTTTACACAAAATACATTAAATAAATAAGTTTTTTTTATTATATCAAAAATATATAATGTTTGATTATGATATCGACTGAAGGTGTTTAATGGAATTTCCTAATAAAAATTGAATTGTTAGCCTACTGTATATATCCACATGTTTTGCTACTCACAACCCGAGTTTCACCTCCGAAATAATCAGACGTTCTATCACACGGATGCAGAAGAACCTTTAGATATATAATATTAAACATATTGCATTGGTTATATGCAAGCTGAATTATACAAGAAACAAAACACACTAATGCTTGGATTCAAATATATCTGATTTTTTTTACTAACCATTGATTTGCTTATAATGACATTCTATAATATAAATTTTAATATAAATACACTTTTCAGTAGTTCGAATTTGAACTGCTAATGTGATTAAAGGGACAATCAATTTTGTTGATTGAATTTGTATTTATCTGGTAGAACTCCATTATAACACGGTGAAAAAATAGCAATGTATTTTAATATAAAAACAAATGTTGAACTCAAATATATTGCTATTTTTTCACCGTGCTTGTAATCAATTTTTTCAAGTTTTTACAATAATTAGCTACTACTTTTGTGTAAGTTGGTATTAAGAAACACCTACATATTTGAAATTGGTAGGATACGGTGGTATTGAATATCAGGTGACGTAGTTTAAAACATCAATTATTTTATATGAGAGGTTTAGTTGATCGTGTAGAATATACATTGAATTTAATTGAGCTTTGTTTATTTCTAAAATTTATAAAAAAAAAAAAATGTCTGATAGTGAGGGAGAATTATAATGATAAGGTTAATCGAGATAATGTCAAAAGGCGAAACCCGGGATGTGAATCGCAAAATATATAGGGATGTACAAAGTTGCAACAATTCATATTTCATATTAAAATTCAATCAAATACTTGATATCGTAATAATTAATTGTATAGCTCTGATGAAAGTTTAAGCCAACCTATGTTATCAAAAATCTTAGAAACAGACATCATCTTTACATTTTGACGTAAAAACGTGTAAATTAGGAAGTCGAAATTGGTTAAAAAAAAATTAAGCAAATTTATTTTGTTCTTTTGGCTTTGTAGCATCATATATTATATTATCTTTCTGCTATGAGTGAATAACTGACTTCAAATCTCTTGTATTTAAATTCTGTATGTTTTATTCTATGACATTATCTACTATAAAATAGTTAATTTTTTTTAGATCTAACTATAAGCTGCCGTTTACTTTATATTTACCTCTATATATATAAAATTATATTAATTTGAATAACAACCGGTGTATGTAATTAAAATGATACAATTAATATAATTGCTAGGTTTTATTAGATCCAAGAGTTTATTTGAACGATTGTGAGTCATTGAACATTTATTGTTCTTATGATGGAATCACGTTTCCTGTCGTTTGGCTGCCGGCGTTGTAAAAATCGTATAGTGTAAAAGTTAGAATGTGTATAGATTGACCATTTATTTTTTTCCTCAAAACGGATCATTAATTTAAAATTTTTTTTTTTATATCCTTCTTACATTACACAATTTATGATTTCGACTGAAGATGCTTGATGGAATTTCAATGTCAAATTTGAATTTTTACAACTTTGTACAATTCTACATGTTTTGTCACTTATGAAGATGCCAAAAGGCAAAACGCAGGTCGTTAGTGACAAGACATGTTGAATCCACCAAAATTTTAATAATTTAAATTCTTCATTACACAAGTTTTATGACAAAAAATACAGTTAAAGAAAAATATTAGTACAGTAAAATCTCGATATAAGGGGCTAATTTTTTTCCGTTAAACGCTTAAATCCGTTACATAAAAATAAGTATGATATAAATTTAAAAAAACTTTTTTTTTGAAAGAACACTGTATTTAGATATAAATAAAAAATACAAAATACAAATGAAATTCTATTTAAATGTCTTCAGACACTTTTCGTGAAGTGACTGACGTTGCTGTTTGATATCGACGTCTATGTACGATATCTCAAATTCTAGTGCAAGACGTATAATGTGATTATGAAAAATTGTTTACATGCAATTGAATTTAAACAAATGAAAATGACGTTTGTTATTTTTTTTATATTTGATGATAGTTCTTATTTTCACAATATATTTTATGATCAGGACCGGTTTCACTCATCGCTAGTATTGTCAACACATCATTGTCGCCATGAACGAAACCGGTCGTTGATCATAAAATTTATTGTGTAAATAGGTACTAAAAATATATATGTTTATTATTTAAAAAATCATGCCTTTCCATGAAGAAATGACAATAAAATCTGAAAAGAAATTGAAAATGAATCCGAAAATTTTTTCAAATCGTCTAATCGAAAAAGGAGTCACTAATTTTTCACGAATCAAACTCCATAGCTTGCAACTGTGTCTTATCACTCGTCTACGACTTATTCATTTCTAAAAGATCGTTTCTTCAGACACATTATTGCCGTGCATAGATTATGTCTAAAAATTTTAAAACAATTTCACCTAACGACGTTTGGTTCACTTCTTGCTATGAAATATATGATATTTTAAAATAAGTGAATACTCATTGACAACTTTTGTATCTTGATAACAATCAACAACAGTTTTTTTGAATTGTTATCGTGTGTGGCACTTTTTCTGTGCTTTTAGACAACGCGACAGGCAAGCTTAAAACGGAACGTATGGTCACACTGTATATGTTGCAGTAATTTCTTCTAATTTAAGAATAAAGGCATGAGTGTGATGGAAGCGCTAGTGTATGCCTTTAGCAATATCACTTAAACCGGCGAGCATTTTTCTAAAAAAACAATATTCTCATATGAAATCAGTTTAGCGATACAATTATCGTCCATAAAATAAAGTTCGACGGTAGTTAAAATGATATAAATATGATTAATGATTTATTACATAAGTTTTGAAAAATATCATCCCTTTCAATTAACTGACTAGTTAAGTTGATACAGTTATTGCAGCGCAATTATAGTTGAAACTAAAAAACGGAGTTAGTAATCAATTTTAAGTTGTTAGCTGTCATTACAAAGGCATTATATTTAAAATATTAAAGATTTATTTTTAGTAATATTTCCATAATTAAATTGTTATTAAATTGAAAATTTCATTTGAGAGTTAATTTTTGTATAGAAATATAATCTGTATTAATTTATGATATCGACTGAGGGTGCTTGGCGGAATTTCAATATCAAATTTGAATTGTTACAAATTTTTACGATTTCACATGTTATGTCACTAGCTCCTGAAAGGCGAAACCTGGGTAGTTAGTGAAAAAACATGTGGAATCGTACAAAGCTGTAACAATTTAAATCAAACGTGATAGTTTGATTTATCCTGATAAATAGTTAAGCTTTCTTCCTCATTTTTTGTCATTCACGAACTCGGTTTCGCTTTTTGACATCTTCAAGTATTCTATCACACAAATGCAGGATACTTTCGCGGGTAGTGATTGAAAAAACATGTTGAAATGTAAAAAAATCAAATTTGGTATTGAAATTCTACTAAGCACACTCAAACGATGTCGTAAATTACTACTCAATTAATTTGGTAAATATGTGGTTAATTTTGTAAATATTTTTTTAAGTATCTAAGTCAACAAAATTCACAACGTGCAATCTATTACAAAATTAATTTAAATTAAGTGTTTTATTAATACCCGTTATGTGTATGCACCTGTTGTTCACGGCCACGTTCCATAACGCAATAGTAATTGAAAGAAACGAATCTAATGACCATTTTCTTATTGAAATTTAGAGCTTCACATATCAAAATTTAAGCTTTTCACTTTTATGTTTAAAAATGAAGAAATAGGGAGAAAAATAAATAAAATCTGAATTGTTCAGCCACTTTGCTTAAGTGATCGCAAAACTATATTTACGCTAATAAGCTAAACTACGAGCTTTTTAATCTAGGCCGAGTTATATCACAATAAATTTAATTTCTATCAACAAATAAATACACAAAGATATAATAAAGGATTTGTTCTGGAAATATATAGCTATTTTATCGTTTGATATTGGATAATCACGGCTTGCAATAATAATCATTTAATAGCCAATTAAAAACGCATTCTTAGATTTTATGATAAGCGGCGTACGTTGGACATACATGCGCCCATTATTTTACTATCTAATTAACAATATCTCATTAATACAGCAATTTACTATTGCAATTAAGGTTAATACTATTTTCTTATCAGAAATACATTTAGAAAAGTAAATAAAACTATGTTTAGAAAATCTTTCATTTTTATAATTGTTTGCTATAATAAATTTAAAATATTGATGAAATATTTTCCAGTATTACGTCATCGATAGAGCTTGTTTTAATGAACATTGTTTGTTAATAATGAACTGATCTAAGTTGTATAAAATTCTGCAAATAGTAAAACAAGTTATGGTTTATGATATGAATGCTAAAACAACGTTAAAAAAGCTTTTTTCTGCAATGTACCAATTCATAATGTCCTTACGTAAAATTAATTCAATTAACTGATTTAATTCTTCTTTACCCCACAAAATCTAAAATAAGTTGATTACTCAAAGTATCAAACTATTCAAGTATATTTTAGTGGTAGTTGGTAAAAAATAGGACAGTGAAGACGGAATCGGAGTCGTGAAAAACGAGCTACTCCGACTACTTTTTTTGATTAAAGGATTTTGAAGAATATCTCAATGATTTGCCGGATTGCTTGGTTTATCTTAAATTTAATGCACACATATAGGAACGGTAGCAAAAAGCCTGACAAAAATAAACTTTTTTTTAACCGTAGTCAAAGTCGTGTTCTTTATACGACTTCTCAGCCCTAGTGAAAACCATTCATCATAAAGTCAGAAACTGTAAAGTTTTTTTAAATTATCATTGACAAAATTGAATGTACATTTAACATTATTTCAAAAATTTAGCGAGCCTCTACCTTAGAGTTTAATTTTCTCCTGTGTATATGCAATCAAAATTTTTTATTGTGTGTCAGTCATATTGAATCTGTGATACAGAATGCCTAAAGATGTCGAGGTGCAAAAAACATTTTTAATTAAAATTATGACGACTTTCTGGAAAAGAAAACGGAAAATATTTATAAGCAAAAATTATTTCATACTCGACGGTTTTAAAACCGTTAAAACTTTTATATTTTAGAGTACTAACCATTAACAAATTTCAATCAGCTGTATTAACAGATGAGACGTAATGAATCAGTGGTTCTATAATTTAATTATTCAAAAAAACAGATATCTAATGAAATCTAATAATAAAGATTAGAAAACAACATTACGACAATTTGAATTGTGACAACTTTGTACGATTCCACATGTTTTGTTACTAACGACCCGGGTTTCACCTTTTGGCATCTTCAGGCATTCTATCACACGGATGCAACCGAAATGAAAAATGAAAGAATAGATAAGATATAATGCCTGAAGATGCCAAAAGGCGAAACCCGGGTCGTTAGTGACAAAACATTTGGAATCGTACAAAGTTGTAACAATTCAAATTCCATCAAGCATCTTCAGTCAATATAATAAATTATTACAATAATTGCCAATGACGGTAAATTTTATCAATTTGAATCAACATCAAAGCCATTGATTTAGTCAAAAATTATGGTTTAATAGTGTATGGATTATTATGTTGAATTTTTAAAATTGTATAATTTAAATTAAAAGTTTACGACCCCCTGTGTTACCTGATAGAAATAATTATCACTAGTTAACATAACAGATCGATGAAAATACATTATATACAAGAAACCGTAATAATAGGCAACAAATAAACACTGCGACTAGTGTGTCATAAAAGCTCGCAGATAGTTTGCACGGAGAAAGTTTCATTAAATGTATCGATACGTAGAGGCCGGAACAAATCTACGCTAACATAATAATTGCATTACGATGCATTAATTAATATAACTTGCATTATTTAAGAGCCATCATATATTTACTTCTCTTCAAGCAAATTCTCGTAATGAAAATAAATTGTTATCTAACATTATCGGTCGATAATATTGCATATTCACTTAATCACCTGTCGATGTAAACATTTACAATAAGTAAACACGATTATTTGTTACTTTTTTATGTGTTACTTGGTATTTTTTAACATTCTTATCTTAGTGTTAGTGATAACATTTAAGATATCGGCTGAAGGTGCTTGATTGGAATTTCAATATCGAATTTGAGTAGTTGTAATTTGTTAGTGATAAAACATGTTTTGTCACTAACGACCCGGTTTTCTTCTTTTGGCATCTTCAGGCATTCTATCACACGGATGCAACAGAGCTGACGATGTCGAAGAAAATTGAAGAAACCCGGGTAGTTAGTGACAAAACATATGAAATCGTATAAAGTTTCATAAATTAAAATTTGATATTGAAAATCCATCAAACACCCTCAGTCGATATTATAAATTACATTTTTACGTTAAATTAATAATAATATATTAAGCAAATTTAAACGAATGTAGGTTTGTTAACTTACACAAGAATATAAAACAAAATCAGACATTTAAATGGCCGATCCGTTATATTCGTTAACGTTGGACATGTGTCCGCAATACTATAATAGTTATTTCTGACGCAGCTCATTGCTAATATAACAACACCAATATTTATAACTGGAAAACCGTTAATTTATCATAATAATGTGACAACATAAATATATACGGATATGTTGAAAGCTGTTAATTTAAATATATAGGCACGCTTCGAAATTATTCTTAAGCAATTAAATATTACTAAAATTGAAAATAATTTACATTTTTATCACAAACAAACGAATGGATTTAACTGTTTATACAATCGTTGTGACTTAAATTTATCGCTAAAAACTATTACGATAAAAATTTTCATATTCATGCAATAATTTAACACTTTCATTCAGGTTTAATGAAGGGCTTTGCAATAGTAAATGTTTGGCAAATGTTTAAATATTATTGCAAGAAAAAAACAATTCCACTAATTAATTAAACAGCCTTGCTTCGGATATTGACACATTCCACGTGAACGAGTGTGAGTTCATTCAAACACAAAAGTATTTCAGTAAATTTCTTGAAAAATCTTTGCTTACTTGATTGATTTCCTAGAAGACAAAATAAGGTACTATTTTCACGATTTTATTTTATTTGTATCACGACTGGTTTCGTTTATCGTGAACATTCAAATTAGTTGATATTTTTTAGATAGCTTCCATTTGCTTTCAAAGAAACTCTTTCACAACTGATGAAAATACATTTCAAGCAACATTTTTACTATATATAACATCTTATTTCTATAATATGATCATATATTTAAAGAATTCAAAATACAAAATAATGATATATCAGCAAATTAAAAAGAATCATCACTACCATTATGCAAACACTAATATAGCATTTTTTGTTTAAATAAATATAAAATTATATTTAGTAGAATTTCCATAACTTTTAAATTAAAAGATCTTAACCGGTTTCATTCATCATGAGTATTAAACCATTCGTTTTGTACCCTGTTAATAATTAAATCTAAATTTATACATAATATTTTGCATTGTGTTTGTAAATCACTCCTGATCTGAATTATATAAAATTGTGAAATAGTACTTCAAATTGTGTTTAATCTTTTGATTTTAATGTACTTAACAGTAAAAATGTGACAGTTTACACATTTAAAGTAACTGCGTATTAATGGTTTAACATAAAAAAATCATTTCACTGACATTTTTTTATATTTTGATGTATCAAAAAATATGTTGAGAAATGCGTTGATAAAACTAGGGATGTGTCGTTAAATAAACACGACTTCGATATTGACCAACAACACGACTTCGACTAAAAAAAGCTTATTTTTCCGGTAAACTGTTCATTGAGATATTCTTCGAAATTGTCGAATCGAGAAAGTAGTCGCTCGTTTTTCACGACTGCAATTCCGACTACTGTCCTACAGCCCTGCAATAAAGTGACAATTTTTTATATTTTTATGCGTCAAAAATAAATTGAATACTTATTGAGAAACGCGGTGTTAAAACGATTTATTTTTCTCAATTCAGTTAAGAATCGCGATCATTAACTGCTATATTTTCTCAATAATTTGCATTACGCTACACGGCATTGCTTAGCAAAAGAGTGGATAACTATGTCGGCTACGGTATAATAAGGCTTTATTATAGTTGAAATAAATCCTCATTCTAGGATACACTTGAACAATTATAAATTGCCCATTGTTGAATTACTGATATAATAACTTTTCATTCCTAAAGAGGGTTAATCGCCTTATGTCGAAGGCTTGTGTAAAAGGCCACGCACTCTCGTTTTGTCGTCACTTTGCACACACAGCAACAAAACAGTTTTTTCAAACTAAAGGGATTTTTAATCAAATTCATTAAATTTACTGTCATTTCTCAAGCATAGACAGCATTATATTATAAAAATAAAATGTGATGTTAAGTCCAACTTTTACAATTTTAAATTAATAAGATTTGGATCTGTTTTAACTGATAAAATACAAATATACATTGGAAGATAATTTTAATTATCTGATATATAATTTGCGATATCGACTTAAGAAGTTTGAAGAAATTTCTATATCAAATTTGAATTGTTGAAACTTTGTACGATTTCACATGTTTTGTCACTACGATTTGGGTTTCATCTTTCGGTATCGTCAGGTATTTTATCACATAGATGAAAAAGCCATTTTACTGAATTTTCTTTTTAATTTGTGATTCGACTAAGAAGGCGCCTGGTGGAATTTCAACATCAAATCTGAATACTTGAAACTTTGAATGATTCCACGTGTTTTGTTACTAATGACAGGGTTTCGACTTACGGAATCTTCAGGCATTCTATCACACAGATGCAACAAAGAAATAATTGAGAAAGAATGCCTGAAGACGCCGATTGGCAAAACCCGGATCATAAATGACAAAAAATGTGGAATTGTACAAAGTTTCGACAATTAAAATTCTCTGTTAATGTTCAACAACAGTGTAAAAATATGAAGTGAATATCAATAAATGAATGATTGAATTATTAAATTTGACCGTGTAGTTTCGATTTCATTTAAAAAAAGAACATTTTGTATAAAATATATTTTGAAAAAATTAAGATCCATTTATGTATGGCAAGTAACTTGTGTATCAGGAATTATGGAATTCGCGCATTGGCAAAATGGAGCCGATAGTTTGACTCGAGCCACTTTATTTAAATTATCGCCGGTCGGACCGTTTACATACTTTATCGAAGTTTATCTTTAATTATGCGCACGCACACATATTGAATAATTATTATCCAGTAAATTTAAAACTCTTGAATTGTTGCAGCACTGCTCGTATTGCATATAAAGTCGTCGGCAGATGGTGAAATTTGCCATTACATAATTAAGTTGAACCGATGATCAATTTGAATCTAATTTGTAGTATCATTTTGATACGGAACGCCATTAGATCATTGATGGAGATTAATATGATGCGAAGGAAATTAAAGCTGGTATACAAAACTCTTTAATGAATCGAACGAGTCAGTAGACTTAGTGTGTCGTTTGATTCATTAAACTAATTTGAATCATTTAACTGATTGGTTGACTAATTTTAGGTTTAGGTAGAGGTTTTAATAGAGTAGGTTTTCGGCTGACGAACAATTCGGATTGCGAACAAATCGGATAACGAATACTATGACGAAAGATTTCTGTGTTCGAAAAATGAAACACATATTCGGAAAACGAACAAAAGCGATGTTTCTAGATTGCCATTAAAATCTAATAAATTGATTATAGGTTAACGAATAATTCGGATAGCGAACATAGTCTTCGATCACTCAATGTATAATTATTTAACGTATTCGTTCAAGACCTCATTTGAGTGAAGTGGTTAATTAGTATTTATTGATTAAATTAGCATTTATTTGGTAGAACTAAATTATAGCATAGTAAAAAAAACAATAATTTATTTTAGTTCAACAAAATTTATAAGGTATATAGTTGATAGCTATTTCGGCTTACGCCCTCATCAGACCTATGTTTAAACGTATATTTACTTATCTGCGGTGAATAAAAAGTATTCAATAAATCTTCACTTTATTCTAACATCCTTGTTACACTGTGAATTCATTCTTAAAAATAGCATTGCTTCTATTCAAAATAAGGATTTTAATTTCAATAAGCTGAAATATTGGACGGGGATGGTTTATTACGGAAAAGAATTAGCCCCCCGCAATGGTCTGAGGAGCGGACAGACTTATATTTGTTGGTTCGTTTATAAATCGCTTAATCATAAGGTATAGTTAATTTATAAAAAAAAAACAGTCGGCGTTACTCATTTTTCACGACTCCGATTCCGACTACGTAGCCCTACAATAAACTGCTGAAAAATATCAAATTGTGATTCAATCGCGAAGAGATAACGTCTGCAAATAATGTGAAAATGAATGCTGCATTTTAATCCATTTCACTTACATTTCTTGTGCAATGGATATAGACAAAATATATATGCGTGAAGCAGGGTGGTGTTTGTAAGAAAGCTTAACTGCGACTCTGTGGCACGGAGATAGCCATAAATGATATCTTGAGTAAAATATGAAACCGACAGAGATAAAGTAAATTATTTGCTGTGTGTGCCGACATTCCACGCCTTTTGTCAAACACGCTAATGTTACAATATAGACATTGTTTAACATAACAAACTGGTTTTAATTGACAACGTGTCCTTGCAAGAGACTCGAACCCGGGGACGGCTTCGTGCAAGTCACTCTTACTCCACTAGGTCACTTTGACGGGGTTTTAAAATGGTTTCGATCAAAAATTTCTTATTCTACGAGAGGAGTAGACAATCCTGTCGTTTAGTTTATCAAAATTGACCATTTGACACGACATTTGATTCGCCATTGACCAACAACTCGACTCCGTCTAAAAAAAGTTTGTTTCATACATTTGGACTGAATGTATACTGATAAATGTGAATTAAAAGCAAACAATATGTTGAAACAGAGATGTTTTACGGTCATTTAGGTTACAAAATATATTTTTTGTGACTTTTTCAGTCACTTTATCAACAGAAAAGAACAATCTAAAATAATATGATCTAAACTGACAAGCGGTATGAAGATTGTTTATTTAAAGCTATTTATGGTGAAATTCAACAATTATTTCATTGGAAAATATATCTTTTGATTAAATTGACATTTACTTGGTTAAATTCCATTATAAAACGGTAGAAAAAAAGCAATTTAGTTCTGATGAGGGCGTAAGTCGAAATAACTATCAACTATATACCTTATAAATTTCGTATAACTTAAATACATTGCTATATTTTTCACCGTGTGGAATATAATATATATCGGTCATTAAAAATTTAACAAAAAGTATTCATTAATCACTTTTAAGGTGTTAACTGTCACTTCTTGATGGAAAGGCATTATATTTTAAATAATAAAAACACATTTTTTAGTACTTATTTTTTAGTACATAGTTGATAATGCTCGCGATGAGCGAAACCGGTCCTGATCAAAAAATATATTGTGGAAATAAGTACTAAAAAAAAAAAAAAATGACAATTCTCAATTCGTCTGTCAAACAAATAATATATTTTTATTCACAAATATCTACGGTTCATGATAGAACCGATTTAATTATTTGAACAGTTACTACTCTTCACTGAGAAACAGAAAAGTGAGAAAAAATTGACAAAGCTAAACTGCAAGTACAAAACAAAACTAAATACTCATATCTGAAGAAAACCAATGTACCACGTATTCGACAAATATACATCAAAATGTCTATACAAATAAAATCATGTTATTTCATTTAAAAATCACATACAAAAAATAAACATTTGAGAACATTCTATTTCATGTTAATTTGAATGAGGATAGTCTTTTTCTGACATTTATCTTTGGTTGTCATTAATAATGGAATTTATATTAAATATATAAATTAATTTGTTTATTATCAACGTAGAATGTAATGTTTAAGAAACTAAATAAATCAAATAGTCACTTCAATATAAAGTTAAGAAAGTTTATATTTAATCAGTGAAATTAGAACTATACAAATTATAGCAATAACGGGTCTTTTATTGCACTACTTAACAATGGCCCAATATTTCATTGATATTGTATAACAAAAATAATGTCCTATTAATATGATAAGATTGTATAAATATTATTTATATCTGTGTGGTTAACGACTAACATTCAATCTGCTTTCACTAGCTTTAAAGTATTTGTAAATAAATAAAAAATTATAAAGCTAAATAATTTACGTGATATTTTTAATATGGTAGGTAAAATACATTCGTTTGTTGCAATTGAAAATTTGTTATATTTTAACATATTATATGCGGGAAGCGTGGACAACGTTTTTTGATAGCTTACCATAGAAAACAGGAGATCATATTTTTACTCATAGCTATATAGGATTTTTTTGTATCTGTAATAAAAAACTTATTTAATGTGATAATTCGATGCTTAGAATCAATACATTTTTGATGCTTCGTATTCACTACCAGTTGAGAAACTTTTAGTAAGAAGGTTTGAATTCTAGCTCATCCCTTTGCCTAATGAACCGCAGATGTGATATTTTCAGAAAATAAATCAGCAGTGTAGACGTTAAAAAAATTTGAAAAATCAGAATATACTTAAGACTAATTTAATGTGCATGAATCGTGAGCATTATCAACTGATAAGTTGATAGTGCTTGCAACGAGAGAAACCGGTCCTGAAAACAAAACATGTCATGGAAAAAGTACTAAATAATGTATTTTCATTATTAAAAATATAACGCCTTTCAATTTAGAAATGACAAGTAACACATAAAAGCTTCATGAAACACTGTTAACACATTTATATTTTTCGATAACAAATATAACGGACATTGTAATTAACTATCTAAACCGTTGGGGCATTAGCAGTTAGTGGGTTAAACTAGGATATTATATTTGTAGTGTGATTTGAAAAATTCATTCATTCATTGGCACGCACAATATATTTTGAATTAGTTGAATAAGTATATACAAATATATGCATAAAATCGGATGGTTATTGTAATTCATTAATGTCTTGCTAAAATGATAGTTTTATTTATCAATAAAGGCGTAGTTAATATTTATTTTAATATGCACCGATCTTTATGTTCTAAATACATATTAGAAAATGCTCTTAGAAGTTACTTATTGGATGATATTATAATGGTCGCAGACCAACCAGTATGAAAATACAATAATAATTTATTATTATTCGATTTCTAGTTGTCGACGCAACTTTATACAGTGAATAAATAAATGCATTTGATATTGAGAATGCATGCACTTCGCAGTGTGTGAAGTGAAGTGGGGACTTGATCCAAATCATAAGAATATGTGCAGCTTACAGTTTACTGTATCATTCCATTCACTTGATTCAAGTTTGCCAAGATCTGTGCTATTTCACATATTTTGTCACTTTTTTTTTAGTTGATAATGCTCAGTCCTGATCAAAAAATATAATGTGGACATAAGTAATAAAAAATGTATTTTTATTTTATAAAATATGATGCCTTTCCGTTAAGAAGTTACAGTTAAAACCTTAATAGTGATATTTTGTCACTCGTGACCCGGATATTCCTTTTTTTTTAATATCAAATTGATAGAGGGTTAAGATTTATATACAACACGTTGCGATAAAGTCAGAGCTTTTAAAGCCGTCCTCATCTCTTCTAAGTGTATTAACTTTAAATTTGGTTTTAGCCTTTCAAAAGTTTAATTTGTTATATATATATATATATATATATATATATATGAATGTGTACTTATCAATTGAAACTACACATAAATAACAATATCAATTGAAGATTTTTGAAGAAATTTCAATAAAAAATAACAAGGCACTTGTAAATTCATAAGTTTTTAAACAAGCGATCACAACCGTGGACTACTACTGAACACAAACTTCTTTATTATAAAGTAAGTATACATATGTATGCATGACTGAAATAATTTTTATCACAACCCATTTGATTGTAATGGCATTACAATGAGAGCTTTACAGAATTGTCATCTACCATTGAGATGCATTTGGGAAATTCAATACTTAGATATACCTAATTATTTTGATGTTATGTATTTGGTATTAAATATCAGATGACTTACTATTTTTTCCATGATATTGACTAATCGAACTAGTCGCACGTAATGGATATAGCGAGGAGAATAAAGAAAGCCTAATTGTTCGTTGCGTAAAGGTAATGAACTAACTAGGCCTGTTAATATCTAAAGTTTCTTGAAAACGTATTTTATGGTCTTTTATGTTAATATATATTAATTCAACACTTTTATCTGTGGTTTTCTTTTAACAACTATATGGCGAATGTTGTTTTATCTTATTTTAAATAGGTTCCTTATAGGAAGGTTAAATTCAAATTTAAAACAGCATGAGTGTTGATCATCATATTATAAAAGATTTTATAAAACTATCACGTGTATTTTTTTGAAATTTTGTTGAAATAAAATATTGTTCCTTTAGAACGATAGTGATTTGATATAGTGTAAAATGCATAATGTAACATGCACCGGTTTCCCGATAAAATAATACAATGTTTTTGCATGAAGATAAAACCCGATAAGAGAAATTATTCTATATGAGACAATGACTTTGGTTCGGTTAAAAGGCCAATTGCATGCATGAACAAATGTAGAGGCAATCGGTAAATGCATTTAACTTGTTCATATTTTTTCCCACATCTCGGGTTATAGTTACACGGTGACTGCAAATTCGTAAAGTAATATTTTTTTTTATTTTGGGTAAAGGGCATTTGATGTTGAGCGGTAATATTATTAAAATGTCACCCGAATATCTATCTAATGAACCTGTGAAATGTTAACCATTTCAAGAACATTTATGTGCTTAATTTGACCAACGTCAACTATCACGGAAAAAATACCAAGCTACTTTTTAATCAAATTAAAAATGTTGGCTATCATTTATTGGTGGAAAGGCGTTGTATTTAAATAATAAAAACACGATTTTATATAATTTTGACCAAAGTATATTAATAAAAAAATAATTAAAACGGTTGAAATACTACTTAATGGCTTCCCATAAACAAATGACTTAGCTTTTAAAATGTAAGAAGCGAGTTAACGCGATCGATTATATAATTCCGCGCATAGTAGACCTGCCGTAGAAAATGTGCGCGGAATTTAATATCCTTATCCCAAGAGCGCAGTAGTTACAGTGAAATATTAAAACGTCAAGAATTATCGATCAAAATCGCCCAGCTGAGAAACAATTTAGTGTGAACTCTCAGTTAAGCCTTTTTCTACTGACGCGGTTCAAAAAGGATATTTTTGATAAATAAATCAGCATTTTAGGTGTTAAAAAGATGAAGCAAATATAATCACTTTTACTATAATCACATTTCTCATTATCAATTATTACAATATCAGCCGTCTCATTATTATCGAAAAAAGATGTATTTATTACTAATTTATGATATCGACTGAAGGTGCTTGATGGCGTTTCAATAGCAACTTTGAATTATTAAAAATTTAAACGATTCCACATGTTTTCTTACTAACGATCGACTTTTCTTCGACATCTGCAGTTCTGTTACATCCTTGTGATAAAATGCATGAAGATGCCAAAAGGCGAAATCCGGATTTATAGCGACAAAACATGTGGAATCATACAAAGTTTTAGCAATCCAAATATGTATTTATTACGTATAGATTTTTCAGCAAAATTGCCAGCTCTCCGGGTACCGCTATATGTATACCTCTCGGCATTTGAAGTGTTAAAAGTGATTTGTAAATGCGTAAAATATGTACGATTTTTTAAAAATTAATATTCCATAAGTAGATCATATTAGAATGGCGACATGTCTTCCCACACTGTGTATATTAGTAGAATATATTTAGCGAGTCCTTTTACGATACAATTTTAACATAATTCTTGAATTAATTCAGAGCTTAATGACTGTATTTTATTGGCCTCTTTATATTATTGGAAAAGATTTCATTCGGTCGATGCTCGCTTATATTGCACGTACGATTAAAAGCTTTGCCTTATTTGAATCGACCACATGAGATAAACAATCTGTTTTAATACGCATGCGAGATTATTTGATTATATTATGCCAATGATCTTTGCAAAGCTGTGATACACACATAGAGATAATATTGTTGTCCTTTTTTTACAGACAAATTTCGTTTATCGATTTCCGGTTGATAAAAAAAATAGTTAGAAAAAGTTATTAACGCTTTCACTGTTAATGTAAAATCCCACGTAAAAGTGTCGTGCTGAATATATTTTAACTATAAAAATGTATTGCTTATTATTAATAATATGAATTATTTCAAAGACAATAAATACATGTGAGTGTTGGTTAGTACAAATAACTTAATGTCGGCATTTCTGCGTCTCATATTACACTGATAAATCTGCGGCAAGTTCATACTGTAATGGTTGGTCTATACGTGTATTTTTTTCAAATGTTTATTGATTCATGATTGTTAATATATGCTATACACAATAATTTCTGTACTATATTATTCAAAAAGCAATTCAATAAATTCTTAAGGTACGGGATATAATCTTTTGTAAGTATATTATATATAAGTCGAAATAGGTATCAACTTTATAATTTATTAACATTTAAGAATTTATTATCACATTAAAACAGAAGAGACAATGTACTGTGTTCTTTCTCTGCACCACTATATATGTAGATTAGTAAATGTACGTTTAAACATAGTTCTAATGAAGGCGTAAACCGAAATAGCTATATATTAAAAAAAAATTGTAGAACTAAAATACATGCTATTTATTTACTATGATTCTAAAAATGTGTTTTAAATATAACGCGTTTCAACCAAGAATTGATAATTAACACCATAAACACGCGTTGACATTTTGACCGCTACGATGAAGATGACCGGTTTTATTGTGTTGATAATTGATACTTGAAAATATGAGCATTAAATGAATGTGTTAAAATATGTATTTTGGAGACTACAATTCACAGTTCAATTTGAGATATAATTAAGAACAAATAAAAAAGTTATATATTCATTTTTTTGTATCAACATTAAATTAAACAGATGTGAAATTTTGCATCATGGCAAACATGCATTTATTATCGATATAATACTATTATATATGATTTCAGGTACTGCTGATGTTCTACATAATATATTTAAAATGTATAAGATAAATGGTTAGTGATTCATTATCGAGGAATAAACTTACAAAATATGTGATGTTATATATATATATAATTATTATTTAGACGTCGTATGCAGAAAATCGAGTTGTAACTGACAGTAAAAACAGCAAGTCCTTCGGGCATACGCGGACGTGATTTAGATGTTTACGCATGAATGCAGAACGTATTAAAAATAAACCGGACAATTTTCCTTCGTTTAAGCTCATATAAAAGCTTGTTTTCAAAACAGGATGTCAGAAGTCGGATACATATGTGTGTGTGGAAGTAGGTAACTAGTTTTAAAGTTTGCAGATATCGACGACCGGTGGCAATTATTCAATTCTCTTAATACGGTTTCCTACCGATAGAGTTGCTTATTAATGCTAATAACCGGAGAAATGTGTTATTACAGCAATGATATTGTTAATTTGTTGTTTTAATAATTCATTTTAGTCTATTATCCTTTATTAACAACGAACTAAAAAAAAATACCAGTTATTAATCGTTTTGCTTATTGAATCGGCATTAACTTGGTAGGACTCCATTATTTCGCCATCATCATCAGAAAGTTCCGATGTGGGCGTAAGCCGAAATAGCTATCATCTAAATTCTTTGTATTTTTTGTACAACTAAAATACATTGCTGTTTTTTTTAATGTGTGTTGTATATATCAGTCATTAACAACTTAACAAAAAACATTCATTGATTTCTTTGTTAGTAAAATGACAATTTGCCATTCCTTTATGAAACAGATAAAATATTTTTATAAAAAAATATTAACGGATAATGATATGAACAATTAGATTAAGAAAGCATATTTTTCATTTAAAATTCACATACAAAAAAAACCTAATGTCACCGTGTTATTATATATTGGAGTTATACCAAGAAAATTTGGGCTGGACAAGTTGGATGAAAGACCGGATTGCACATGTGGACACAACCACCAAGACGCTAATCACATTCTGTCGGACTGCCTCAAGATGAACGACGAACGAACAGAGCTATTTGCTGCGGTTCGTTCTCATACGGGCCTAACAGGCCACGCAGATTTAGTATCAACCAGAGCCAACTTTGAGGCGTACGATATATTTGAATTATTATACGGGGAATGAGATATTCTCGATTCGTATTTAGATTTTACGCAGAGCAGATTTAGCTCTTCCACCACGACGGATTTTCAGTACACAGATATACAGGATACTCAATATCATGTAAGATTTTTTAATCTTTTTTCTCTTTTAAGCACAATAATTCTTGGTTTAACGATCATCTGTGCAGCTCTGTATTGGGCCAAGAATATGAGGAGTAAAATAGATTTTTTTCAGTATTTCGTTATGGAAGGCGACCGTGTAACAGCGTCTTCATACACATAACGAGTTAAGGTGGAACATCCAACTTGTAAATACTAATTAAATCAATATATTTAATAATATTATTCTTTTGAGTATCGTTTATCAACATACTTGAATCAGCAGGAATCACGAACAGAGTCTCAAATATAATAAAACTTAGAACGATAGTTTTGACGATGTGTGAGTCGAAATAGCTATCAACTATATATTATAAAAAAATGTAGTACTTAAATAGATTGCTATTTTTTCATCGTGTTATAATAGAGTTCTACCAAGTAAATATCAATTCAATCAATAAATTTGGAACGTTAGCTTTAAAATTTATTATCTCATGGATTTTTAGTAGTTCAGATTTGAGGCGTTTGTCAAGCTATCCGATGAAATAAAATATCGAGCGCAAGTATGGGCAAACATATTCGCTGTTTACCGATAGCTTTAAAAAGCTCTTTCAACGGTACTAGTAACTTGGTCGTATGTAACGCGTCTATGGAGGTGACACAAGGCGTGCGGGCGTCGATCGTGCCCGATAAGGCCGCCACTTGTGGCACCGCGTGTCCAGCGCGCGCCAACCCACTCCAAACGTGTTTTCTTGTAATAAACTAGAAAATCGACACTTACACTATTACGTGTGTCCGTAAATTTCATCTAATTAACTAATTAACGCCGCCGGCTAACTGAGAACGGTTATGTAATATTTCGTTTTTTGTTGAGCTGACAATGTGTGTCGCCAGTGACACAATAGCTCGTTATCTGCCACTAAAACGGTATTAAATGGTAAACTTTCATGGATTTTGCGTGAAGTGATATACAGTGCTAAAGATATACATACAATTTGTCGAGAGTCTGAAATCGAGCTTTTATTGTTGAGCTGCGTCGAGTACATATTTTCAATCATCAATGTAAGTGCTAAACAAACTATTTGAGCTTAAATTTGAATTGTTGAAACATTGTACGATTCCACATGTTTTGTTACTAACGATCCGAGATTCGCTTTTCGGCATCTTTAACCATTCTATTACACGGGTACAACATAACTGACAAACAATAAACAGTTAGCATTGGTCATATACTAAAGGAGTTAATTACAACGAAAAAACATTTTTCCTAAGGCTAGCATCCAAATATACAATAAAAATAAATTCCAATGATATAGATTTAATAATCATAACAGTTAACTGCAGGTGATAAGGTTTATAAACGCTTAATACTGTTTATGAGTTTTTCATGAAAGGATTCTACATTGAATAATAATCAGTTATCATTAAAATGCAACTGGGCAATTTTAGACTTGAACCAACTTGGTTCAAATAAAAGTAACAATTAAAAAAGCACCTTCAGTCCATATGATAAATCATTGAGTTTACTTGGGAAAATCAGGCTATATTTTATTACAACAAAAAGCATGAAGTAAAATACTTTAACTTGTGCACACTGAAACTTCACCTCAATTATTCTCTTATAGTTTATATGTGAACACAATATAAGCAATAATACAATAATTAGCTTAAAGCTAAAAACATCAATTCACAAATAGTAAATAACAAAATGACGATAATTTGAGAGGACAAATTATGAATTTATTAACATTTTTTAAAGGCGGTGGATTAAACGTTGGAATCGTGAAGACACAGTGTTATGGCCGAAGTCAGAATTTTGAAGTACAAGTGACTCTATCTACTCTTTTCTATTAGACGATTTTGAAAAATATTGCAACGGACAATTCGCCGGATCGGTTGGTTCGTCTTTAATTTAATGCACATAAATGGAAAGGGTGGGAAAAAAACATAAAAAAAATAAACTTTTGTAATCATGTTACAAAGTGTAGTGTCACTTCTTGATGGAGAGGCATGATATTTTATTACTTATTTACACAATATATTTTATGATCAGTAAAGTTTTCGCTCATCACGAGCATTACCAACAGATAGAATACATATCAGTTGATAATCCTTGCGATGAGCGAAACTGGTCCGATCAAAAATATATTTTGGAAATAATTTCTAAAAAATGTATTTCTATTATTTAAAATAAATCTTTTTTCGCCGTAGTCGTGTTGTTGGTGAATGTCGGATTCATGTTTTTAGTCAATGTCGGAGTTGAAGTTGGTGTTGCACTTTTTCAACGACTTTACAGTCCTGATTCGAATATTGAGTATTTGTTTTAATTAATTGGACAACGATGTATGCTTGGGATTATAGTGGATAACACATTGGTCGCCAACAAGTCTTACGTAAAATAGTGAAAAAAAATGATAATATGTTTCTAAGTAGTATTTGTTAGGATATGTCAGAATGCATTGCTTTAATTTTGATTATTTCTTTTTTCTGCTGGTCACCAGTGACTCTTCGTGCCCCCCTTAAAGAAATCCAATGCCGCTCACCGGTAGCCCCCATGGCGATCAATGTGTGAAAAGCGCGAAGTAAGTAAATCATGTTAGTATTATACATATTGTGTAGGGATTTTATCATATGTAATATTATTCACGATTGCATGAGAAGAGCCTATGGTAATATATTTGACCATCATATTACCTTGCTACTGCTCTGCGCGATATCTGGTTCGGTTACGAGGAAGCGAATTCGTTCCGCTCGGGTATTAAACGTTACATGTGTATAGAGAACAATATTTTATGAAAACGCACGCATGTTGGATATAAAAGCTCACTGCACTTCGATTCGAATCGTGTTGCTTTCACTGCGAAACGATTGCTTTGAAATAATCGACAACGAAGCATGTTTGCATTGTGGAATAATAAACATTACTTCTTTACCTATCAGACCACCTATTGTAAGAATATAACGAATATATTCAACGCTGTAAATATGAAAAGAGAATCCATAACATACGAAGTGTAAGAAGGGTTGTAAAGCTCAAATAAGTTTTTGAAGAAGAGTTTCAAATATTATTCTACGGTATTTTAATTCTACGAAAACGTTAATAGTTGATAGCTATTTCGGCTTCCAATGACATTTTTAATGAACAAACAAATACAAATCCATCACCGCTTCTCAGACCATAATAAATGGTCTGGAACGAAAGTCGGAGTCGTTCGTTTTTCACGATCATCACAGTCCTGGTGTCAATAGAATAAACACAACATTTTTATGAATACATGTAGCTCCTTTTATGCTCAACGATTCGAAAGAGCTTATTAAAATATCGAATTTGAGTATATATTAAGTAAAACTATTTTTACCCTAAAACGCGCCACACGCGGCAGCTCAGGGATATCACAATTATGAGATACCTACATATTTAAAATTGGTGGGTAATAATGGGAATTAAACAAAACAAAATATTTTATTTGAATTTAATAATTGACTTGTATTTATTTGAAATATTTCTTGATAAAACAATTTTTGACACTTTATTTTAAAGCTGACAGAGGTTTTTATTTTGTAGTCTGAGACTAAATTTAAATAGAAGCTTAAAAAATATTTTTAGTGAAAATTGTATGATTTTTTGTTGAATAATATAAAAATATTGTATTGTATTATATATTATGACAGAAGATAATGTGATGAGATGATTCTATGGCAGTATTAAATAATTGTTCTTTCAACATTAAACGAATAGTAAAAAATCAGCAATTACGCGAGACTCGTTCAGAGATCCCGTTTATATTGGGATATTTTCAATACGGGAAAGATAGTGTTTTGTTATTTTATAGCTGAAAACATTACGAGAATATTTCTAGGAATCGGAAAATAAAACTCAAAGCAAGCTTATAATTTCTGAGAATTGCCAATAAAAAATAATATATAATATAGTTTCTAATGCTTTTTGTATTGAAAACAAAATAAAATGAAGCTCACATTAAAGTTATTTGATTCAAGGTTTTAATTAACTTCTGTAGAGCGGAAATAAATACGTGACTTCTAACATTATATTTCAATAATTAAAACATATTTTAATACTTATTTCTAGAATATATTTTGTGATTAGTGCCGGTGTCATTACCAATCGATGCTACAAACGGTTCTGACCATGAAATAAATTATGAATATAATCACTGAAAAATTTGTTTTTATAATGATGATTTTACATCAAAAAGTCCCAGTTATTATATTAAAAGCGCTTAATTTGTATGTTATCGGTTCTTTTTTTGTTAAACAATTTACGATGATACTAACAATCAATGTGAAAATGTATACATGCAATGTTTTTTTGACACGATTTTTCATTAATACTTCTTATACAATTCCCAAAAAAAAATTCCTTGTTCCATTCAATTTAGCACGATATTGCGTCCCCGGCGATTCAATAAACGTCGTTGATTTATATATGGTATTAGGACATAGTTTCTTAACCGTGAGCCGAAACAATCAAATTTTATGTTGTAGTTATAGTATATATTTTAAAATTACATTTTTTTTGTTACTGTCTGTTTTAATATATATTTAAATATTGTTATATAAGCATACTAAGGTGTTGAAAAATTAATTGTTTTGAATAAAAAAAATCAATCATTAAAATATTTATTATGTTGATCCAAGTAGACAATCCGTAAAATATTGTTGAATTTTTTGGTGGTCCGTGGATGTAAAATGGTTAAGAACTGTGGTATAGGAGAGATTTTATTATAAAAATTAGATTCCCCTAAACATTTGTACTGAAAGAGTGAAGAGCTTAATGTTTAAGGCGAGCTCCGAAGCTTTTTTTTGCAGTGGTGTATTCTGAACGCTACACTTTCATCTTACGAATTATTTGTGTTCATAACCGATAGTTTTGAGAAACAAAATGTAATTTTTGAATATCTTATTATCAATTTTAAAATGCGTTTCATTGAAAGGCCATCATATTGGCACCCATGCACTTAGTATGCGTCAAACTTCCTCGTCCAATGATTGCTTATTGTACTCACCGCGGAGCATTTACGGCTGGCAAACAGATAGTAAGTTAGCATTATAATAATACACACAGCGCGCTAATTTATGTGTTCACGCGTGTCGTTGTTATACTTTATGGCCGGCCGTTGATTTTGTCCTTGTTTGCTATCGACGTACTAAAACGGTTTTACATAATGGACGCTCTCTTAGAAAGTCGATTAGATACACCTAACTTTACGCTGAGAAATGTGGAAATGTTTGTTTATTTTGTATAACGATATCTAGTCTGCTACGAAATTAAACCAATGACTTACTATTGATAGATAGATATTCAGAGAAAATCTGAGCACAACAGTTGACTTTGTAAAGAAATTTATTATTTGACTATCTTTTAAGGCTCATTGTAATGTCACTTAATTTTACTAGGGTTGTTATATTGATCTGTTACATGCCGTCGAGCGAGTCATGCGAGTCGAATAAAAGGTACTCCAATAAGGAATTTTTAAAAAATGAATTCAGATGTTTATGACATCAATCGCGGGTGTTTGATGAAATTTTAATGTCAATTTTTTATTGCAGAAACTTTGGAACCAACCCAAGGAATTGGGTTTTGTCATTCATGACCTGGTTTTCGTCCTTTGGTCTTTCACACGAATGCAATATAACTGACATATGATATTTATATTTTGCATTTATCATATCCAAGATGAATAGAACAGAAAAAAACCTTTTGTCTAGGAGCCAAAATTATATCCGAAACAACTTAGAAAAAAGACATACCCTTCTTAACCCACTGATTTTACAACTGCGTAGAAAAGGTAAACAATACATCTTTTCTTCTGTTCTAAAACCTAGTTTTATTCGTTTTTGGGGTATAACTAGTCCCGAAAAATAACCCAGATTGACTATCAGAAGAAAAGATGTATCGATTACTTTTTCTACACAGCTATGTATAGATAAGTAAATGTACATTTAAAGATACGTCTGATGAAGGCGTAAGCCGAAATAGCTATCAATTATATATCTTATAAATTTATTACTTTTAAGGTGTAAACTGTCACTTCTTTATGGAAAAGCATAATATTATTGATATTAAAAAAAAAAAAATTTTAGTACCTATTTCCACAAAATATTTTTTGATCAGGACTGGTTTCGCTCAACGCGAGCTTTATCAAATGATCAGATGATCATCGCGAGCGAAGTACTAAAAATGTGTATTATTTTAATATTATTTTCAAAATTTTAAATATATATTATTTTTCACTGTGCTATAATAAATTTCTTCCAAGAACATGCCAATTCAATCAATAAAAAATTTGTAATTTATTATTTTTCGCGTTGAAATTGTGCTCAATAAAAATACGACATGTTGATTGCGATAATGCTAAATATTATTGGTTTTACTTTGTCATTAATTTTAATCATTTTCTATCTTTTATGGCTTTTATCGTATTTCCAGCCGTTATTGTTGTTAAGAACTGCAACATAAAGTAATATAATATATAATATAATCCATCGGCAGTCACTGATAATGGTAAACGGCAAATCAAACCATTACTGCCTTGCCGATATTTGATTTTATAACATTATCTGATATGCTGTGTACAGTTCAAAACAAAAACACGACGGATAAAACGTATGTAAGTGGGTACAATACGTAAAGCATGTGTTTATATAGTGACTGCACGATTCTGCAACAGTAATAATTATTTTATGTTACGATTAACCGCTTCAATGCCGTACGTACAAATTGATGGTATTTTTTGTGTATGGCGTATTTTGAAGAACCCTCAAAATATTGTCAATTGTTTTTTTACCAGGGCTATAGAGACGTTAAAAAATATTCCGGCATCGATCGTCGGAAGTTGGATATATATATAATATGCGTGTGTGGAAAAAGGTAACTTGTTTTAAAATTAGCAGATATCGGCAATTAATCATTCCTTTTAATACGGTTTCCTACCGATGAAGTTGCTTATTAAGTTTAATAAGCAACTTCAAGAAAAGTTCTATTAGAGCAATAATATCATATTCTTTTTTATTTTAATTATTCATTATAGTGTAACATTAAACCTTCAACTAAGTGAAAAAATACCAAATCGTTTCCTATTGATGTTTTTATCGGGACCTTGTAGTCGCTTAAAAAAGTATGACTTCGACTTCGTCTCTGACATTGGCCAAAAAACACGACTCATTCATCTTTTATCAGGTTTTTCGTATCTCATCTATTTATATGCATTAGATTAAAGATCAACCTACCAATTCCGGCAAATTCTTCATAGAGATATTTTTCAAAATCGTCTAATTGAAAAAATAGTTGGAGTAGCTCGTTTTTCTCGATTATGACTCCGACTCCGACTGAAACACCGCAAATTCATGACTCCACAATCCTAATTAACTAATATTAACAATATGATTTTTGGTTAAGCGTTTTGACTAACATCTGTCAGCAACGGCATACAAATTATTCAAAAAATAATGCAAAACATAAGGGTCGAATGAGATTTGAGAGTGATACTAACACGTCATAGATCTTAACACACCATCAATTTGATGGTCCAAAAAAAATGTCACTATTTTTTTATCATAATGGATAGAGATTGTCGTCGTAATGTATCTCGGATACCGTTTTCCACATGGCATTCAAGCGGTTAAATGCCAACGAAATCAAACAAACGTTATTATATTGCACTAAAAATTATTTGATTGCTAAAATATACTTAAAATCACATTATCATTCATGGGAGCCGGTATTTGGAGCGAGTTTTTTTTTATTCAAATACTATGTGGAAAGATATAGCATTGCATATAAAAAAATCATGATAATTATTTGTTGAGAAATACTATAAGTCATAATTGTTCGATTTATATATATTTTTTTATGAATCAGAATTGGTTATATTGCCCTTTAAAATTTTTTCACTAACTTGTAGGAACTTAATGAAAAAATCAATCAAATACTTGGAAGTATATTTTGTAATGAAAGAACATTTATTACATTGAACATTTAAAATTTTTTATTTTTAATAATAAAACGTAACGTTAGGCAATATTTCCACATTAATTAGGAGTATACTAATAGACCATAAAAACCATTCCCTTCATTTACAGGATGCCTGACTGATATATGAGTGTATCAGAACCAGCAGAAGACAGAAGAATTCGGGATTCAAGAGCATCTGGGGATTTGATTGTTTGATCTCCTCCGAGGGTAAAAAATTTAAAAAATGGCAAACTAAAAATCATTATTAATGACACAATAAAGCAGCCACATTATTTACAACTAACAGGTCGAGGTTAATGTATAAGCGTTCAATAAAGAGAGATTTTCGTACCGAGGATACCATGAGAAACAATCCACACCTCAAAAACCTTACACCGCCTGGGTACCGCGTAAAAATGGAACAGATACCAAACAAGCAAATTGATAGAGACAGTTTTATCAGTTCATAATGTTCTCGATTATCGAAACCAGTTCTGATCTTTATAGTGTAAAATGGAGTGACTAATTTATTTTAACCGTACTGTGAGGAGTGAGTTTTTTTATACATAGCATTTTTTTAAATCAAATCATTGCAAAAAAAAATACAACCCACGTTTTTAGGGTTTTATCGTAATAAAATCAGTTGCATAATCCAGGGATCACAAACCGTTGACACATAGCACTTGAATATATTACCACAATAATTGTTGACATATATGACAAGTACGTCCATACTCCTGGAAAGGTGAAGTATAATGCCTTTCATCCTTTGATCCTTTGTATTGTATCGGGAAGCTGAACGGCGGCACCAAGCTTTATTGGACGAATAAAAGAGATATTTTTTACACTTCAATAAACTGATTCGTTTACAACCATTTCTCGGTAAATGGATCGTTATAGAATAATTCCCTTAGCATGAAAAAATTTCAAATATATTGCTTAACATTGCGATAATATGATTTATAGTATATGATATCGATTGAAGGTGCTTTTCAATATCAAATTTAAATTGTTGAAAATTTGTACGATTCCAGATGTTTTGTCAGTAACGATCTGCGTTTCGCCTTTCGGCATCTTAAGGCATTCTATCACAAGGATGCAACAGAACTGACAGTTGAATATGATATTGATATTTTAAATAATAAAAACACATTTTTTAGTACATATTTCCACAATATATTGTTTGATCAGGGCTGGTTTCACTCATTAAAGAGAGAAAAAAATGATGGTTTTACAACTCAAAAGTAACAAAAACTAAAAGATTATATTAAGATCCAATTCACTTCAAATAAATTTTAATTGCAAAACGAAACGGATTTGAAAAAACATCATATTCGTAATAGGTTAGTAATATAACTTTTTGATTGAAGATTTCTTTACTGTTTACTTTACAATGAAAGCATTTTAATCGAATAAACTCAAGTCATAAATCAATAAATCGACAATACGTCAATTGTAAAACAATATGCAATAAATTGTATTTTAACATTATCATAATCTAAGGCAGACACCTGCTGAAACTTGTCAAACGTAAATATTATAGTCAAATCCGCGAGAGATGGGACCTTGGTATTATACTGTTAAATTTTCATTTGTGTAACGAATTATGTAATCTTTGAATAATAATATTTCTTAATTAAACAGCTTTTATTTTTTGTTATTCGAGCTTCTATTGTTTTTATAAGAATCCTTAGATTACTGTGGGCGTAAAAATTGTTTTGGCTAAATGGATTTTAGATATTTGTGATAAAATCCTTTTTAATTAAAAACAACTTTTTAATTGTTTCATGTTTCATTTTTGCCAATGACGAAATTAGCGCAAATTTGAATTATTTTTAAAAATCTTATCTTTAAAAAAATATACACATCAATAAAATAAAATAAGATAAAAAAATCATCGCATAAAGTATTAAAAAAACTAACCAACAAGAATATAATTGAACGATTGATTGAATTGGCATTCACTTGGTAGAACTCCATTATATAAAGATGGTTATTTCAGTACCACGCGTCTATCATTTATATTTTATATAGATTCTTACAAATCAAATTTAATTGTTGGAGTAATTTCAATTATCATAAACAAATAATTAACAATTTTTTATGCATCATTTATACAATATTCCATAATTTATTTCAATATTTTAAAATATATATGCGAAAATTTTGCAGAGAATATTGATGTAAACTTTTTAGGTGTTGATATTTACCCTTGTTTGACAAATCTCGATTATTTTATATGAGGCCATATCTAGAGGCCATTATTTTTTAAGTCTTTAAGTCCAGCGTTTGCATTCTTTTAGTGATACTTACGGGAGCGAAAAAATTTATGAATATAAATAATATTCGCATAATTAGTTACAAGAAGAGAAAATTTTATATGTGTACTATTGTCAGTGAAGTGATTTTTTCCATGAGAGGTTTGGATAAAAGACAACATACAACGAGCGTTTTCTTACGTCAGAGATTACGGAGTGTCGTTAACATTGCCTTGGTCTTGTGCCACTAGAGAGCTTCATCCTGCTTGCCTCGTATTCCGACTAGATTATGGTATCCTCGACGATCGCTGAGTGTTATCTAAAAAATCTACTTGCTTTAATGCTTAAATGTCAAAAAAGGAAGGAAATAAATTTGCGGTTGACAGTCATTCATGAATTTTTTTTAGTTTAATTAAAAAAAGAATTTAAATAGCTCGAGTCGCTTTCGTGATGCCAACTATTAGCGTGATTGTGCAACAAATATAAGCCGCCGCGGCAAGTCCTGCAAACGCAAAATAACTTCAGCTGGTTGTTAGTTGTAAGACAACGGAATATTGACAAAAAACGTTGAGCACAAATAACTAAATTATTTTATGTAGTACGAAAAAAACAGTACTTATAATGCAGTCAGTTCGTTTATACATCCATTAAATGTTTATCTTAACTTAACTAAGTGTATAGTGAATCAAAACTAAAGTAGTAGAATTTTGTTTGAGATGTGAAAACACTAAAAGAGTTTTACGGTTATTTTGTTGCTGGGCAATATTTTGTTAAGTATACAAAAGATTGTGCCAATCTTTTCCTACCTGACAATGGATTTTAATCACACATCGGAAATAGTTTAAAAAAATACATATAATAAAAAACGAAGTTTTTATATGAATAAAAGAATATGTATGGGTTAGTTTCTTTAAAAAACTTTTATTTTTTCAATATAGTTTTAAAGAAAAATTTCCCTGATTTCCAACCATATAATTTAGTATTTTTTTCTTTTATAATTTACTAAGATACATAATTGCATAGCTATTTATAATCGATATTAAGTATACTTTTAGAAGAAACTTGTTAACACGTTGCAATTTCATATCATATTTGAATTTGTGTTAATTATTATTAAATCAATATTATTGAAATAATTTTTAGCTGTCACTTTGGGGTCTGTGTTTTCCATTTATTAAGCCCTTTGCTACAATATGTTACTGTTTATTGTGTATAACATGTGGAATCGTAGAAAATCCTAACAATTTGAATTTGACATATAAATTCCATCAAGCACCTTCAGTCAATATCGTAAATAAGTGAAATCATATATTTATTGAATGAATTGGCATTTACTTGGTAGAACTCCATTGTAACACGGTGAATAAATAGCAATGTATAATATTTTAGTTCTACAATTTTTTTTGTAAGATATAGTTGATAGCTATTTCGGCTCACGCCATCGTCAGAACTAGTTCTGTATAGTATATCTGATAAAAACAATTTTACCGCGTTAAAATCGTATATATTTATCTTAAACATAAAAAAATGATTTTTAGCCAGAATGGTACAAAGTTTGGATCTGATGGCATTCTAATTCGTTAAAATGCGTACTAACCGAAATGTAATGGCTGTAAAAACGCTCAAATGTTTGCGGAGAGCGTCTCAGGAGCATTGCTTATTTTTTTGCTTTCGTGAACGGTGTTGACATAAAACAGTTATTCCTAGCTCAGAATTTTATTTGTGAAATAATCATTTTTTAAATTTGAATTGTTTTCCAACTTTGTACGATTCCACATGTTTTGTCACTAACGACCCAGGTTTCGCCTTTCGGCATCTTCAGTGGAGTCGTAAAAAGATGTAAAAATTCAAATTTGATATTAAAATATCAACAAGCACCTTCAATCGATATCATAAAAATATTTTTTTAATGATGTTCAAATGACATCCTTTCGGGACATTCTGTATTGCATAATAATAGATATTATTGTAATAAAAAAAGTGGTAGAAGGAAAAGAAACAGGCTATGTTAGACTGACTGGTAGAACTAGGATTTATCGCCCGAGCTAGGTCGTGACTCGTGACTTGACCCGGTCTCAAAAGGCGATTTGACCGCCTCTTTCTCTTGCCTGCAGAGCCGGCCCTGGGGACCTGTTAAGCCTACGGCAGCTTTGCTACTAAAAGCTTTTTTTATTGCCCAACAAACGCTTTCTTGACTTTTCGCGATAGATAATAATGCGGCAGGCATTGTATCTAGTAGAACAAGACATATTTCGTAATAATGACAGTTTTTTTTATTATAAACTATTAATTAATTTATTATTAACTTTTTATGTCCGCATTATCTTGCTTGTAGATTGTATTCTATCAGTTGATAATGCTCGCGATGAGTGACACCGGTCCTAATAAAAAAATATATTCTAGAAATAAGCACTAAAAATGTGGTTTTATTATTAGAAAAAAAAATATTTTTATTTTTCTGTAAGTTTAAAAAAACAATTATTTAATCCGGTAATATTTTCTTTAATATGATATATGTTCTACGTTCAAATTGAATTTTATTTCAACTGTAAAGACGTTTTTTTCACAAAATATGTAAATTAATTAAATTTACTTTCGAAACAATATACGTTTATAATTATTATATGAAATGTTTTTGATTGTTTTAATTTTTGTTTGATACATTTAATTCGTTTTTTAGGTGTTAACTGTCACTTTTTGGCAGAAAGACGAAAGATTTGATCGAATTTGAATTGTTGAACCTTTGCATTAAACAATTTCACATGTATTGACAGTTTTGTTGCGTCCGTTTGATAGAATACCTGATAATACGTAATTATACAATATGTACATGAATAAAATAGTAATTTTTGACATCAACTGAAGGTGCTTGATGGAATTTAAATTTAAATTTGAACTGCTGAGAAATTGAACAGTTCCACATCATTGTCACTTAATAACCAGGGTTTCACCTTTTGGTTATAATTATTTTCTTTAGTTTTGTAAACCTAATAATTAATAACTCATTTTTTATAAGAAGCTTTGTTTGTGATTTGAATCAGATGAAAATGCTCGTGTGAGCGGAACCGTTTTTAACATAAATATATTGTGAAAATAGTATTAGAAACGTGTCTATATTATTTGAAATATAACATATGAAGAGTAATTAAATCATATCAATTATCAACTCCATGATAAAAGACATTAGAAATGCCCAAATTTTCAATTTTAAATTTAATAAAATTGGAATTCTTAACTCACAAGACTGCCAGTGAAATGTTTTTTATCACTAAATCAGCGAAGCCAAAACATTTTATACTGTCAATCTTTCATTATATTGAAAATAAAATTTGATATATTAATCATTATTGCCTTCACTTATTGCCAAAATTATCAAAAATATATTTGTTTTTCGACAAAACGCGACAGTTAAAATCTTAAAAGTTACAATTTTTACGATGTTTTAAGTAGATATTGAAGCAAAACTTTTTAATGTATCTCATTGGGTGGGCAAATAATCTAAGCCGATTACTCTAAACTACTGTAACGTTTTTTGCCATGTCGACGACGATATATTATAAACACGAGATAGCTGCCAAAGGTTAATCATCCAATCAAAGTAGATAATAAACAGGCAGTCGATTAGAGGATCAAGCGAAACTAATCCCTAGCGAATGTGTGCTCGTGTTACTTAGAAATATACACTTCCTATACTTGCCGAGATGTTTAATTGGTTGCATTTACTTTGCATTGCTTTCATTACGTAGTAATAAATCTCAGACGTATTTAACTGAATCAAAAGGAATGAAAATTATAGGTCATTTAAAAATAACGGCATTAATTGAACTGCCAGAAACATATATTACATAGAAAGCATGTCAAATCGCAGTGTTTTGCAATTATAAAAGGTATAATATATACCATTTATTATTTCCCCGTTGAGCCATGTATATGATATTCTAATAGAAAATGATAATTTATTGGCTTACAATAAGCAAATAGAGTATTGATTGAATTGGCATTCACTTGGTAGAACTCCATTATAACACGGTGAAAAAATAGCAATGTATTTTAGTTCTACAAAATTATTTTTAACAAATATAGTTGATAGCTATTTCGGCTCACGCCATCGTCAGAACTATCAGTTCAGTGAAGCAAATAGAGATTTTCAAGATAAAGCTGTCTGTACGTTATATAATATATATAACTCAAAAAATAGTTCAGGGAAAAAATAGCAATTTATTTAAGGTCTAAAATTATATGAAAGGTATATAGTTAATACCTATTTCGGTTTAGATAGTGTTGATGAGGGCGTAAGCCGAAATAGCTATCAACTTTACACTTTACAATTTTTGTAGATCAAAAATATATTTCTATTTTTTCACCGTGTTGTAATGGAGTTCTACTAGGTAAACGCCAATTCAATCAACAAAAAATATTGCATAAATGAAAGCCTTAATAAATGTTAATTGTAATTTGAATAGTGAACGTTTGTACAATTTTACATTTTTTTGTCACTCACTACATAAGTTTCACTATTTGTCATCATTACGCATTATATTACACGAATGTAATTAAACTGATACAGAACAAATAATTTGCACCTGTTGTACACAGCAAAACACAAAACCTAAGGCTAGGACCCAAATATTAATCCTAAATAACAAGTTTTCCTACTGACTTAACTGATGCAAACTATTTAATGTGTGTCAGTACAATTGCAAACGTGTGTATGGATGCCTGAAGATGCCAAAAGGCGAAACACGGGTCACGAGTGAAAAAAAATTGTAACTGTAAAATGTTTTAGTAATTAAAATTTTATATTGAAATTCTATCAAGTATCCATTCTCTGTCAATATCGTATCATGATTTCAAAAATAAAATTATCAACCTTATAACAAGCGTGCTTAAATTAAAAGAACGTTCTGATGATAGCATGATGACGAAATATCTATTAAAAATATTGATTGAATTCTTTTGGAAATATGTATTTTTTTTTGTTTCCTATAACACAGTTGTAGGTATTTAACATT
This sequence comes from Himalopsyche japonica, assembly GCA_028555115.1. Lineage (NCBI taxonomy): Eukaryota > Metazoa > Arthropoda > Insecta > Trichoptera > Rhyacophilidae > Himalopsyche > Himalopsyche japonica. The sequence goes on along the minus strand of JAHFWJ010000068.1, from coordinate 1,566,325 downwards.
TCATTTAATTAATCATTTAATATTGATTGAATCGTGAATAATGGGCAGATTTATTTACACAGTAAAAAATCATAAAGTGACATAGATTTATACACATATTTTTTTTATTCATGCGACTTCAGTTTTACTGTTCACAAATAATCACTGACAACTGTCTCGAATGAAGATCTTTGCGCGCAAAACGAACATCAACAAAAAAGCATTTTTTGCTTAAAACTAGAGTGCTTTATTATTTTTAATTAGCCTCAAATTATCGGCTAGTTGTTATTTACAGAAGTGGTGAAAAGTTTTTTCGAAATTAGTGGCCAACTTTTAAGTTTAATAACGATCGTTAAATGCGGTAATTGCAAAGTTGTGCACTCGACTTGCATGTTTATTTTGAGTTGCTGCACGCGATAAGCTATCTATGTGTTTCATATTAATGAAACATAATAAAGGAGTTGGCCATACATTAATCTCGGTAAATTAAATCAGGCCTCTAACATCATAGTGTCGCAAGCTAAACTAACCACGTAATTTGTATGGTCAATGCAATAAATAGGTAACAAAAAGTTTGTTATGCGGTGGAAAAATAGCAATGTATTTTAGCTATATATATCTTTTTAAAGCCGTTCGGAGAGTTCATGCTGTACTCAAAATCCAAGCTTGATTGTTTCCCTCAACCGTTACAAATGATCTTGCACAGTTTATTATTGGACAGTCAATGTTATGTGATAATTCCTTTATTGTTTTACGCAGATCAGCTTAAACCAATGACTTTAAGTCGTCATCGTCGATTTTGAGAGGTTTTTCTTGTATTAGTTCATCCTTCAACTCCCTTTCACCACTTTTGAACGTTTTAAATTATCTAAAGCATTTTTGAGGCTTCAAGATGCTCCTATAAATATGGCAGATGGTCTGCGTAGGTCTACCTATCGTCTATCCTTCATCGAATATAATCAGCATGAAATACCAGAAATGTGTCTCTTTAATCGTAGAATTTTGTATTTTTCTACCATAACAAAAATAATAGTATATTAAAACAGAAGAATACAAAGAGAACTTCAAAACGATACCAAATACGACGTGCTAACTCAACGGCAACCGGTGAAAAACTGATTTTAAAGTGACGCGCTAGAAAAAATGTCATTTCTTTCCGTTTCGCCTAATATTTTAGTATCATAGTTTGTTATTTGAGACACATGATCGGATCGCGAATCGTAAATTGAAATCCCTGCTAACCAACCTCTGGTTTTGCGAGTGGCTAACCCCACTACAGTCACACATTTCTCGACTTGATATGCGTTTTTAAAAGCCTCGCTGCAATTAATTAAGAGACGTGAACGCATTTAATTGCTCTGCAACTTGAATAAGCGCGTGTGGGAGGACTATATCGTTTATCTTAGAACACTTCTTTTATTTCACAAGTCTTTTTCTATGTCAATTTTCACTTATCATCCAGTAGATAAATTCGAAGCAATTGACCATAGTTTTGCAAAAAATAATGAATTTTAAATTAATTCAATGAATTCTATAATTTACGATATCGACTGAAGGTGCTTGATGAAATTTCAAAATAAAACTTGAATTCTTACAACTTTGTGCGATTCCACATGTTTTGCCAATAAAGAACAGGGTTTCTCCTTTCGGCATCTTCAGGCATTCTATCACATGAACGCAACAGAACTCACCAAAAGTCCGTTTAGTCAGTTCAATCAATTTTTATTTAAAATTTATGTATTTAAATGCCATCATTGTCAATAAGTGGGTTGGGTAATACTTTGGGCTTTTGTTATTTAAAGTGTTACTGGTTTTAATCTCAGAATAGAATCTTTAATAAATTTTTAATTGAAACTAAAAATTTTAACACGTTTTTCGTTTCTTTGATAACCATCTTCTGGCTACAAGTGTCGTTAATATATTCGTTACCGAATTTAATCCAGAAATCATCATTGAAAATTCAATACTGTTTAAATATACTTTTACTAGTAAAAATATATTTCAACTGGTGAAAATATACTTAAATATGATTTTAGTGTACTTTGGTAGGATTTTTTTAAGAGCTAGTAAAAAAAAATATTTTCACTTTATTATAAATTTGAGAATTCATATTTAAGAGCTGTTCGTCGACTCCATTCCATACATATGAAAGCAATCCTAAATATGTCAAAAGGTAAAACCTGGAAGGAGTGAGAAAACATGTTTAATTTTATATTCCACATGTTTTTTCACTAACGAGCCGGGTTTCGCCTTTCGGCATCTTCAGGCATTCTCTCACACGGATGCAACAGAACTGACATAGGATTTGGCTTTACATTTTAATATATTAATTTACCTTGCATATAAACGGTGATAGGCAGACTGTCAATTGGAGTGCATTCGTATACTAGAATATTTGAAAAGTCCGATTTGTAAGTGACAAAATATTTAAGATTTACACATCTAAAACAATTAATATTTGTCATCAAATAATATTTGAAAGACTCTAAAAAAACCGAATCATAGTTTTAAGTTTTTTTTTTTTAAATAATTATGTTGAAGTTAGTAGAAAATGTAAATATTTAGATTATATCGAAATATAAATACAGCAATTTTATGAATCTGCAAGTGGAGAGGAGCTAATGTCGTTTGGCGGATGAATGCGGTGTGAACACATTTTCTTCCAGTCGATCTTTTTGGCTATAAAAATAAATTGCTTAATGTGTTTGCACTATCTTTCTATTTAATTAAGCAATATCCATCTCGAAGGCTGCTCGGTAATGTTAAATTTATTGATATTATGTTCACGATAACAGATAACGAACCCCGGCGCGAAAGTTTATAGTTGATGCTTTAGCAAATAATATGTGAGCGGTGTAAAATATAAGTTTTTGTAAATCAGCGTTGGGTAAAATAATACATACATTTTAACCCGTTATCTGCTTACGTCATTGCTATCTAGCGTACGCCATCTATTAGCAGAAACATGAAGATCTCAATTTAAGATACAACATGGTGGAACAGCCAGGACAGGGCTGGATTAGGATGTCAGGTAATTGATAGAGCGCCACTCGACGTAACACTATTTTACAGGTATTTACAATTCATGCTGTAAAAGCTCTAGGCGTTCGAACTTTTGAGTTGATTCATTGGCAACAATTCAAATTTATTTCACTAAATAAAACTTTTTTAGATATAATATATTCGGCGGCTATTTTGTGAGAGAACTATTTGTAACATACAATTACAATTCGTAACATTGGTTTATCACATGGAGGTAAATAAAAGGGATACAAAACGCAACACGTATCACATATATCATAATACAAAATTGCATAGCAAAGTTATCAATGTCTTAATTTGATTCGTTGAAACTTTGTACATTTTTACATGTCTTGTCACTCATGCTCCTGGTTTCGCCTTTAGGCATCTTCAGGCATTCTATCCCATGAATTCAACAGAATTCACACAGTTTGCATATTTAATACAAGAGGATTTAACACAGAAAAATATATACTCAAAGACTAAGAGAGCTATGAGATAGAGTGTCTGAAGATACCAAAAGTCAAAGCTCGAGGCGAAAGTGACAAAAAATGTGAAAGTTTTAAAATGGGGACGATGACTTCTTAAGATTAAACTTTTTTAATTATTATTTTAAGCTTTCTCGCATTCCTCGTTTCCCGCATTTTTCGTTTGTTTTGTAGGGTCCCCTGAAAAATGTGAAATCGAGGTTTCACTGAACCTTATAGATTAAATGTAAAACTATTATATATTTCTATTTTTTCGGAATGCTACAATTAAACATTTTTTTTAATAGTCCGGCCCTGATCAGCAGCCGGTACACAGGCAGTGGTTGCTTGCACTTTTACTCGAATAGCAATAATGCCGCTCCTTTTATCACGACTAATCCACATACACAATGTGTTATAATTTCCCGTACACGTATCGCGACAGAGTCGGCTCGGGCACTTATCACAAATAGGCACTGTTTATTTTATCGATTTACGATAATGGCCTATTGAAACACACATTGCGTATCGAATTTATTGTATATTTAATAAATGAGGATTCACATTTTGTTACAAATATTACTATTTATAACAAAATGTAAATGACTGATGCCGTCTTAAATATTATCCTGATTGATCGGTTTTGGTAGATAAATCTTTCCATCCAATACAATTTGTTTTTTTAAGGTGTTTACTGTCACTTCTTGATGGAAAGGCATTATATTTTAAATAATAAAAACACATTTTTAATTCACAATATTTTTTTGATCAGGACCGGTTTCGCTCATCGCGTGCATTATCAACTGATCAAAAAAAATATTGTGGAAATAAGTACCTATAAAAATGTGTTTTTATTATTAAAAAAAAACAATTTGTGAGTTTGAGCATATTAAATCTCATATATAATATAAACCAAACAAATGAATGATGAAATATATAGTTCGCTCAAATATCTTGAGATTTTCTTTAATAAAGAATTTCACAAGAAGAAGTTTGAAACACTATTTGATTATTTTAATAAGTAAAATTTAATCAATTTAACGTTTACAAAGCCCTTTCATGTTTATTAATTTTTGTAAAACTTCACTTTTGGAAATTAATTTCATAATATCCACAGAAGTTGCTTGATGGAATATCAATATCAAATTTGAATTGTTACAACTTTGCACGATTCCACATACTTTGTCACTAACGACCCGGGATTCACCTTTCGGCATCTTCAGGAATTCTATCATACGGATGCAACGGAACTGGCACACAAAGGAAAAACACAGAACTCAAGGCAAGAACTAATTAATGAACTCCGTTGGTATATAAACGATGCTAACTGTTTGTTGTGTGTCAATTCTGTTGCATTCGTGTGATTGAATACCTGAAGTTGCCGAAAGGTGAAACCCGGGTCGTTAGTGACAAAACATGACGAATCATACAATGTTTCAACAATTCAAATTTAAAGAATGTTGAGTTACGTTATTTTTATATTATTATTTTAAGCTTTTTCGTTAACACAAAAGTTTTTAGGGTCTCTTAAAAAACGTGGAATCGAGGTTTTACTATTCAACATATGTACCTGTTTTATTGGCTCTTCTAACGTTTTTTTTTTAAATTTATAATATACAAACCAATCACACCTATTTCAAATATTGGGAGTGTATAATATCAAAATGAATTCTTTCGTACATATGAAGTGTTTTGCGTAGGCGAAGGTGTATTTGTGTAGAGTCTACTCAAATCATAAGATTGATTGCTATTTCAGATGTTTTATTGCATTGTTTCATCATCGTCTATATACTTACATATCAACAATAAACGTATTTGGTAAATAATGACACGGTTTTGATATTAAGAGCTTGTATTGCCAACACTAAAATTTCATAACTGTTCACAAGGTGCAGGTGAGAATATTGATATATAAATGAAGCACCAATAATCAATATTTGAGTTGTTAGACAGGGGTATTCAAGAAACAATATTTATCACAAACGAAATACAAAATCAAATTTTAGCTATTGAAAAATTGTACGATACTAAATGTTTTCTTACTTGGATTCGCCATTCGGTGTTTACAATGTTCAACAGTATTGCTGCGGATGTCGACATATTCCACTTTAACAAGAATGACTTCAAACAAACTCGTTTGTTATGTATTTTACTTGATTAATATAAATCTTTTTTACGTTAAAACAATAAACCTATACGACATGAGTTTCGCCTTTTGGTATCTTCAATCATTCTATCATACGGATGCAACAGAACTGATACAAAATAATCAGTAAAAATCGGCTATTTATCACAGGAGTTAATTACAAACGAAAAACACTGACCCAAATAGTAGGATGAAATTAACAACTGAAATAACTTTCATTGGTTTAATTTAATAATAATGACACTCAATTGCCTGTGATAAGTTTTATTGACGTTGAATACTGCTTATGAGTATTTCCTCAAAGGATTCTACAACAAATAATTATCAACTATCATTTAAATGATATTGAGTAATTTTAGGCTTAGAAATTCCTGTTAATTTCAAATTGGCGGATAACGGTGGGAATTTGACATTATGTGACGTAATATAGAAATTTCATTTGTGAGATTGTCTACTCATTGAATTAATCTCACGTAAGGGATACAACAAGAGGTATTAGAAAGATTAACCTGGTCATTAAAAATATTACTTCAATTTAATAGTGATTATGATCCTCCGTGATATGATGTAAGTATTGAATATTTAATCTAAAGGTAACTACCGGTATTAAAATTCTAATATTTAAAGTACGCGTTGTTTTACCAAAGTAAAAATGTTGGCATTCATGACACTGGAATTTATAAATGACAGACTTATCTAGTTGTGTCGTTATTTCAATTGTTTATTGGGATCCTAGCCTCAGGGTCTGTGTTTTTCATTTGTAATTAACTGCTTTAGTATACAACCGATGCTAACAGTTTTTTGTGTTTTAGTTTGGTTGCATCCGTATGATAGAATGTCTGAATATGCTGTAATGTGAAACTATGTCGGAAAGGTTTTTTGCTTTAACGTAGAAAAAAATTATAATAAATATTATTGGAAATTTTAAAAAAGTAGTCGATAAACTACCGAGCATGCCCAGTCAAAATCTATTGTATTCCAATACATAAAAAACGATTTTGTTAAAAGTCACAGTCGTAAAATGGAATATGTTGACATCCGAAGCAATAATGTTAAACATTGTAAAGATTGATAATTAGCAGGAGCAAGCTGGTTTTACACTTTAGGAAAAAAAACTCATTAAAAAAATATCAGAATCATACTATCGAATATGACTGAAATGTCATTTTGGCTTTGTATGTCAAAAGAAGTATTTGGTCATATATTGTACAATTAATTCTCTTTGAGTATTCAACGTATTAAAAGTAAGCATGATTTATAAAAGGGCATGTTATTTGGATAAAACCATTGGTACTATTAATATGCAATTAAGTAATTAATGAAGTTTCAATAATCTTTTAAAATCTTCGGGACCATAATACTAAAGCTAGTCTAAAATATATAAATGTATTTTGATAAGAATGCATATGTATTTAGAGTTATTAATAGACTGATGTTGTAGAGAATTGATTAAGCCATTGCGTATACCTTTCATTAACTTTATGACCTCTTAATTAATGTACCGAAAAGATTATTAAAGTCTGTTTTAGCGATTGAAAAATAACAAGTTAATTTTATTTCTGAGTATAGTTTATTACTCAGTATGGAATATATGACAAGCCACAAATCTACGGAAACGGATGTTCGCTTTTTACGCGTGGGTCGCCTTCGATTTTCATCAGTAAAAAGCGTTATGTTGTAAATCTTCGTAAAATATTCATATGTTTTCATTTATTTATTATATTTGATTCGACTTCGGAATACACTTTTTAAGTATCGATAAATCAAACAATTAAATTCCACATATATATTAAAAACGCAATATATGGATGGCGGCCATAATCATATATTATTATTGGTATTACCAATTGCAAATTTATTAACGTACAATTTTTATAGCATCCTGTATTTGCTCAGTGGTTCGAAACATTGCAGTAACAACACTTATTTAAAATCGTAGCATTTAAGATTTTTTTTTTGTCATTTTTACAATCATTCTTAGATTACATCTTAACATGAGAATATAAATAGAAAAAAACGCATTTAGATCAATATTTAAATTGATAGATATTAAAATATGGCTATTATTGAATTTACGATATCAACTTAAGGTGCTGATATAATTACAATATAAAATTTGAATTGTAAAAACTTCGTATAATCCCACAAGTTTTGTCACTCATATGCTGAGTTTCGCCTTTCGGCATCTTCAGATATTCCATAATATGGTCATTTTAAAAGTGAACATAGTCTAGTTAAGTTCATTTCCTTTATTAAACACTTTAACCTGCCTTCCCTACTTTGTAAGTTGTGTGTAAAGTGCAAAATATTTTCAGAAAGCGTTATTATTTGTAATGTGGTTTTATTTGATTTTAAATTAAAATTATGATTTTGTGAAACAATTAGCCCATTTGTTTTCGTTTAAAATTTTATTATAAAATGTGTATCTGTACATAAAATACCTTTAAAATTATTAAGATTTATATTTTAGAATAATTAAAATGAATAATAATAAGGGTACTCGTTTTATACCCCAAACCAACTATGGCTTCACATTAGTTTAACAGGGTTAAATAGGGTTTTATGTAGCGTCCACGGTTACATTCCCTCAAGAATCCAGAAAGTTAGCACAAGTAAAATAATATTTATATATTCAAGTGTTTATTATTAAGAGCTTTATAATAAAATAAAAAAGGGAATAATTTGTAAAAAATAAAGCATATTCAAAAATTGTTTATGGCGCAGGAAAGTTTCGTTCCCCAAGAATAAAACGGACAACCAATTGTTAGCTAAGCCGAGCTCACACAGCAAAGTATTAAAAATTATCTTTTATATCAAATTTTAATTATTGAAATATGATTACACATGTTTTGGCATCTTCAAGCATTTTTCACACTGGAAGTGATCTTCATTTAATATTGAAGTAACAAATTTAAGTTAAGTTAATTAAAAGTTAAGATTGTAGAATAATTACTTCAAAGTATTATTATGTTTTCTTTTATAAATTGACTGAAAAATCTATTACGGCGAGCTAAAAGGTTGCCGATGTATGATTTTCTCAATAGGTAAAGGCCGACACACACTCACCTAAGATAACATATAACCCGTTCCAGCGCAGAGCTCGAGATAATTTATAATCCATTATCACTTGTTTGTATGAAATTCTATGAAATATTAATCTTAGAACACAATAACGCGAGAGAAGGTTATCCTGCAGCGGAAGGATACATTCACATATTCGTGTTGCACGATCTTTCCACGTCTCCCACCTAGTAATTTATGAACTCACATATAATGTTGGCAATATTATTATTATGAAGTCCAATTGTATGATATTGCGGCAATAATTGAAAACATGATGAAATGTTTACGTTTGATACTATTTTCGAATCGAACCGTTCGCATACAAAGTGCGCCGCAAATGGGAAACGCACGAATAATGTTATATAATATAATATGATACCAAAACAGGTTCAATGCATAGTTAGATTCAATGATTTTTGCGTTCCGGGCTTTCGACGGAATGCGCTATTGTCTTCGTGTAAAGTTTATTACTGCATTTCATATATTTTATTATAATGCGCGCTGAATTCAATTTTATTCTACGCGACACGTAAGGTATAATAGCGCGATAAATGAATGAATTTTGACATTAAAAATTTATAAGATATAAAGTTGAACGATATTTTTCATGTAATGAGGGCGTAAGCCGAAATAGCTATCAACTACTTACCTTATAAATTTTGTAGAACTAAAATGCATTGTTATTTTTTCACCGTGTTATAATAGAGTAAATGCCAATTCAATCAATGAATAAGATGAACTTTGGTTGATGAATTCAGAATGCTAAATATTAACAATCACCAGCAGAAAATATACCATATAAAAATTATTAAGAATTGATTATTGAATTTTAAAGTGAAGTAAAGTGTATTGCCTTGGTTGAAACTGTGTCAAACATTCCAAATATGTTGTCATTCACGACTTAAGATACAGTTAATATTGAAATAGATACAATAATGTAATTAGAATCCAATTGGCGATCCAATCGAGCTTATTGTATTGATGTCCACGTTATAAATACAATAAGAATACGAATCGATAAATTTGTTTACAATTCAACACCTTTTGGCATACTCAGGCAACATAATCAAAAGTCAGGAAATATTACAAGAAAAAGTGAGTAAGTTATGAATGATAAAAATTTGAAAAAAAAAACGTAGATTAAAACGTGATTCAATACTAATTGTTTTATGATCATATCTTCTCAAATAGATCTAGTAAAAAACGTACTGTAGTATTTTAAAAATGAACTTAATTGTGGCTTAAAGGTTTTTTTAATGCATTATGTATTTAAACACTATGTTTAGTAAATTTATACGTATTTACATGGTTAATTCTAAACTGATATTTTAACCAAATAAACACGTTTCAGTAATTCATTTAGAAACATATTTGTGATGTTAAATAATCTCATTGCTTTATCGGAAATGAATTCAGTATTGAGTTATCTTTTTTCAGAGAAAAAATGAATATAATTCATTTAATTATCAGAAAAGGAGATGTGAAAATCAAAAGTTGAATTCATCGATTGATAATTGAGGGCTATGCTAACAAAATTCATTATTTCTAGCGTATGGAAAAAAAAGTTTGAATATCATCTGCGTTCTGCATTCTGCGCTTAAATAACTGTGAAACAATATTTTTTTGATTGAATTGGCATTTACTTGGTAGAACTAGATTATAACACGCTGAAAAAATAGCAATGTATTTTAGTTCTACAAAATTTATAAGGTTAGTAATTGATAGCTACAATATTTTGGCTTACGCCCTCATTACATGAGAAATATCTTATAATTTTTTAATGTCAAAATTCATTCATTTATCGCGCTATTATACCTAATATAATTATAATTTTTATATGATATAGTTGATACCTATTTCGGCTAAAATCATAGTCAGAACTATGTTTAAACGAACGTTTGCGTATCTATATATAGCTGTGTAGAAAAGGTACACAATACATCTTCTCGAGTATCGATATCGACTGAAGGTGCTTAATGAAATTTTAATGAAGATCAATTCAAATTATTATGCCGAAACCCGGGTCGTTAGTGAAAAAACATGTGGAATCGTACAAAGTTGTAACAACCCAAACCTTATTAAGAGTTTGGAAACAGTCATGATAATCACAATAGCTAGAAAAACGATTGGGAAATTTTTGTAGTCAAAATTGTCCATACTTAAATATTTTAATATTAAATGTATTACACGATGAAAAAATAGCAAAGTATTTTAGATCAAAAAAATTTATATACTATTTCGACTGACGCCGAGGCGTAAGCCGACATAGCTATCAACAATTTTATATCATTTAAATTTTGTATAACTAAAATACGTTGCTATTTTTTCACCGTGTTATAATGGAGTTCCATCAGAAAAATGCCAATTCCATTAATAAATTAAATTTATTGTCTTTGATCATTAGGAATTTGAATCGCGGGCAGCAAAAAAGATGTAAAGGTGTTTATGTTAAATAAATTTAAAAAAAAAAAAAAACGATTTTATTTCCAATCTGAATGAATTTAAATCTGTTTAGTTACTTATCATAGATGAATATTTTATGTCATAGAATGAATTGTATATGTTTATGGGTTAGAAATTATTTCGTATTTACACCCGAGCAAGCAAGTGCCGAAGGGTAAAGGGGGTAAAAAGGGGAACATATTGAATAAAGAGTAAGACAACATGCCAACGTCAGGACACTTGAGTCGTTTGCCAAAAAACGAATTTAGCCACACCGAAAAACCAATACACACAAACACACGTACACGTCTACGTAAACAATCCTTCAAAAATATACGTTCACACATATTATATAGGCGGTGTTGCAAAGTGAATCAATCAACGCACCCTTTTTTTTAAATACAACTGCAAAATAATCAACATAGCGAAAGATTTTCTAAATGTTATTTGTTGCTTATTCGGCACACATGTTTCACAAAAATACAAATTATAAGACGGTGAAAGAATAGCAATGTATTTTAGTTCTGACGATGGCGTGAGCCGAAATGACTATCAACTATGTCTTTAAAATTTTGTAGAACTAAAATACATCGCTAGTATTTCACCGTGTTGTAATGGAGTTCTACCAAGTGAATGCCAATTCAAACAACAAATCATACCACAACAACATCAACAATCAATAAACTTATAACAAACTATAATTTTATTGATTTTGCAGCGTGGAAAAAAAATACAAAAAATAACATTGGAAATTTAAATATTACAAAAAAGTCAACCAAGCAGTCTCAGTAAAAAATCTTAACTTATTTGAATGCCTTTTAAAGTGTTTTCTGTCACATTTTGATGGAAGGCGTGATATTTTTCTTGATGGTATGAAGTTTTGTATACCTGCTACTTTTAACTCAAAATTTTGTTCATATAGACATATTATTAGTATTGTTTGTATCAGTTGATAATGCTTGGGATGAGCGAAACCAGCCATGATCATTAAACATGTTGTAGAAATAAGTACAAAAAAATTATTTGAATGATATAAAAGATAGTTTTCGTATAAATTCACTCTTCTACACGAGGTATATATGTCGACATCCAAAGCAATACTGTTTAAAATATGATAGAATTATAAAATTCGTTAAAAAAACAGTTTTTTTTATATAAATACATAGCTCAGATGACGAAACTAGAGATAAACAATCATTTAAAAATTTAAATACTCGAAATGGTCAGTAATTGAAGCAGAAAATAAGGAATAACTAGCGCGTAGCCGCATTTACCATTTTATATCTATGAATAATAATTTATGTCTTAAAAAAACATAAACGATTCAAGTAATCTCAAACCTTTATGTTTCTCACAGTGTATCACTATTATTCGATAAAGTTTGATAGCCTATTCTTGATTCACTGATTTATATTGGTTAACTTGTTTGACTAACTGTTTATTGTGAGTCAGTTTTGTTGCATTTGGGTGAATAGAATGCCTGAAGAAGGCAAAACCCCGGTTGTCAGTAACAAAACATGAGTAATCGTACAATGCTTCAACAATTGAAAATTTATATTGAAATCGTTAAAAGCTATGAAATGATGACCACAAGTATCTTAGGAGAAAATTGATTACTATGCACCAAGGACTATTGAAGAACTGTACTTTTAAAATTTTAAAATAACCATTTTACATTCGATAAATTCAATTGATTTTTGGGCACTCTTTCGTTATAAAAAATAAAGAATTCTAACAATATGGTATACAACGTTACAAATTTTATATTATATTAACGATTTTTTTAACTGAAGTCAATAAATACTTTAATTATAGTTTATCAATAATTACACAAAACGAAACATGCTATATGCTTACTCACACGCATGTAATTTACACGTCCGCCCCACCACTACAATCACAAATCTTCGTTTTCTTCTTCTGCTTCTTATATCGCTGCTCCCTTTCTTTCTGGATTCTTAATTAGTAATGCTGCATCCCTCTCACACTCGCCGGCGCTAATTAGCCCGTCGTCTCACTCACACCTTCTTACATTCTTCTCCTCTCCTTCATTCTTTCCATTTTACATATTATTATACAGGGTGGTGGATAGCTGGAAAATGGGGTGGCATTTACACTCTCTGATCAAATTATTTTCAATACATCACTCTAGTAAAAAAAAATATTCCACTTAATTATTTGTTAGATATATTTAAGACCGAACACCAACCCGCCTGGGCAGCGTGGTGTTGCTATGTCCAAACAACCCCCCTGAAAAAAAAGCAGGGGAGGCCTTCATCCAGCAGTGAATCGACCCCGGCTGATGATGATGATATTTAAGACGTGTTTCGCTTTTTTTTATAAACATCATCATACTATCATTTTTAAGGCGTTAACTGTCACATCTTGATGGAAAGGCATGGTATTTTAAATATTAAAAAAAATAAAATATTATTTCCACAATTTATTTTATGATCAGGACCGATTTCGCTCATCGCAAGCATTATCATCCAAAGGACATCATACTAAATAAAAAATTATATCATAATTGAACATCCACATGAATATGTTATCGTCAAAGCATTTATCAAAGTAAAGTTATTTTCATTTGAAAATATAATTAAATTTAAAAAAAAATGCAAATCACACACATATTATCGAAAGTTACTTTCCTTTTCAGTATTGACCGATTCGTTTAAGCTTTTGTTTAATTTAAGTGTAGTATCCAAAGTCTCAAATCATCGTATAACTTCTTAAATTTCCACCACCAAACAAACACTGTTTTTATATCTGATAATTTAAAACTTTATTATCCATTGACGTTACACACGTTAAGCGTATTTATTGATTTTTCCAAAACTTGGTAACGTATTCTTAAATGTACAATCAAGTTAATATTTTTTAGATAATCGAAAATCTACTTTTAATGAAGTTCTGCTCGCTCTTCGTATGACGCTAAAGAAACTGAAAGGTTAAACTGACTTGCACAGATCTTCGTTTTCCGCATTCATTAACCTTCTGACTGATGAGGTCTCAAATGTTGAGACAGCTGGTTGCAGTGTATGGACAATTGAAATTGAATTGTTGAGTATTACCAGTATTAATGCATTTCTACTCTAGTTATTTGTTATTTTGAGATAAAGTCTGATTCATACGGGTAAACTGCATAACTTAATTTGACTTAATTAATTATTTTTTTAAATATTTGATGTTTGAATATACTTTCTGTAGCTCAGCAGGTAACTGGTAAAAGAACACATCTCTTTTGTTTTAATACACCACATTTGCATTTCGGTCGTTTTCTATGGTAACAGATTTTTGCAGCAAAACTCTTTGAAATGTTTTCTAGTTCTACAACCTGGGGTAAACCTTGACCACTTGAATTATGCCACTCAAAACTGTTTTCTAATTTCCGACACCATATAAGTCCATCGATATCATGTCTGTTTCGAAAAATCGCGTTTTTGCAATACTCAGGACACTCTCTTTCGAACAATTTTATTAATTTATAGTTTATTCTTCAAATTTATGGATGTTTGTATATAGAATACAAAACTATATGTGGTCTGTAACATTTTTAATGATAACCTGTAAATTATTTCATTAGTTCTTGAAGCACTCGTTTCGTACACCTAATTACTAGGTCAAAAACTTATATACACAGCCTTTTTTTAATTCAATTTAAAATATGGTAACACACTATCACATGTTGATTTATTACATTGTTTGCAATGAGTGAAACCTGTCATGAATATAAAAATATTATATTGTGAAAAAAGTGTTTTTTTTTTTTTTATTAACACTTAACTGTCAGGAAACGACAAATATCGTATATTGTGGACTGACAACACAAGCGGGGCCCAATAAATGAGTCTCTTCAATGCCACAAATAACGGACATTTATCGCGTTAAAAGTGTTATTATTGAAAGTTGACTACAATATAGTATGACACAAAAATCTTGTATGAAACTAATGTCTTTGGCGAAAAACTTTTCCCTTCGAGTGTACTGCGGGTGAATATGGGCAAGGGGGTACACGGAGGGGGTAAAGAAATGGGGAGTTAGTGTAGACACAACATGCTACCAAGAGACTTCAGAGCGATGGAGACAACATTGATTAATTAAAAAGAAAAAACGTATATGTCTTCAATTTCTACATGTAAAGGGAATCAGGGAAATCCATTTGAAGGGATCTTGCAAAGGACTGTCGTGTAAAATTCATATATATTTGTAGGACACTGTACTGTGTTCGATATTTGTTTTTTTGAATCTGTGATAGTATATTGATGGTTTATATTTTGATGTATGTTTTGTTTTATAGTTATAAACAATATTTAATCGTTTTTTACTTTCATAAGAAACAAATGGCTACTAAAGAAATTTTAAAAAGAGTTTTTTATAAAGCATACTGATATAAATCTTAGGAAATCTTTAGCAAAGAGAATAAGTGTAGAATATAAAAGTGAATATGACAGTTGAAATAATAAGCCAATAAATCTTAAAACAACCCGTTATTTTTTATTTTAACTAGAAGAGAGAAAATACATACAGATATCTATCAATTTAAAATAATAACTGTCTTTCTTTTTATACCGACACTTTATTTAAAAAATAAAACACAATTTTGTTCACAAACACAAATATAACTTTGATGACGGAGTAAGCCGAAATAGCTATCGACTATATACTTTTTAATTTTTGTAGAGCTAAAATACATAACCAATTTTTCACCGTGTTATAAAACACAATGTGTATACTATTTTATACTATTTAGATCAGGACCGGTTTCGCTCACCGGGAGCGATCAGTTCAGTTTGTAATTCTGTACAATCAAACTTAAGCCAGTCTTGGTCCTAATATAATATTAGGAAGATGATACTAAAACGTTTCTTCATGTTTTGATACTCACGAAACGGTTTTCGCTGTTCAATATCTTCATGCAACAAACACCACTGAAACTAACGCGAACAGATAATTTATTATGTCAAAGGACGAAGCCCGAGTGAGTCATGAGTGACAAAATATGTGGAAACGTACAATTTTTAATCAATTTTATTCAATATTGAATTTCCATATAGCTTCAATCGATATCGTTAATTTCTTATATGCCTTACAACCTTGACGCTTACAAGTGACATTTTAGACCTACGATATAACATTAACATTTTATTTTATAATTAATAAAATTCATCGCAAGAAAATCAAAATTTAGCGTTGAATATAATCTAATGATAACGTACACTATCATGTTAATATGCCATGAGGCAAAACCTTGGTGGTTATTGACAAAGTATGTCTCGTCAGTCAAAGTAAGAGTCGTAAGTCTTAACAATTCGAATTTGATATCGAAATTACATCAAACACCTTTAGTCGACATCATAAAAGAACTTTTGGTTTCGATATCATTACAAAAGACATTTATCTTCCAGACAAAACGGGTTACGGTCCGGAGTCAATAATTCAACCGTCCGCTCCGTTGATATTTAACACATCACATAAGTAATAAGATATTTTTTCGTATTCACTTCCAACTCAAAATGTAAAGTTGCGTGGGTTTATTCTCGAGATGATAATGTTATTAATTTGCAAAAAAATGATTCCAACACCATTTCGACAAGCGCTCAATAAATATTATAGTTTGATTCTATAAATAAATGAGTAACACGTTTTTCATATTACTTTTGTTTCAGAATATATAAATAAAAAAATAATATTGCTTAAAAAATACTATGAATAAATTTGGATTGTTACAAACTTGTACGATTCCATCGATGTTTTGTCACTAACAATCCGGATTCCAACAGAACTGACGCACAATAAACAGCGGAAATCACGTGGAATCGTACAAAGTAGTAACAATTCAATTTCCATCAAGTACCTTCAGCCGCTATCATAAATAAATTACTTGGTAAATATGCTTTGAAACATGATGCATGATTTTTTTTTGTAAATTATAACATGTAATCATACAAAATATATCTAAATCAACTTAAATTTTACCTAAGAACTAAAATAAATTTATATCATTTCACCGTGCTATAATGGAATTCTACCAAGTAAATACTAATTCAATCAATTAAAATATCATGGTTTTCCACCAAGAAGTGTTTTTTTTTTATATCAAGTTGATTGAGCGTTAAGATCTATGAGGCGTTAGCATCAGAGCTCTTCAGGTCTCCTTCTTCATCTCTTATATATAGATTTTTTTTTAATTCTTGTGTTGTTGCTGAAAAACTTCGGTCCCTGGAGAGCTGAGCAATTAATATAATAATAACTATAATAAACTAGGGAAGTCATTTTAATGATAGTTAATACATTTAATGTGATCATGTCAGTTTTTTGATTTTTAGAAGGGTTGATTTTATGAACTCACAAAAGGTTGCTATTATAATATGATTGAAGACATTACAGTATATGGTAAATATGGTTAGCGTTCGATATGATACTGGATTTTACTATACAAAATTAAGGAAACGGAAGCAGTGGTGGGTTAAGAAAAGTTGTCACCTAAAGACTTTATTTTGAAAATTTAATTCTAATATTCTCGGATATATATGATTAACTGGCCTTTTTTGTAAATATATTATGAGGATTTAGTAAACAATGAATATTCATTGTTTATCGTCATTCGATATCGAAACCTCTAGAAAAATTTGTTGTAATTGATGATTATTGAAGATGTTTTTACGACAGTACAATCAACAACAGACGAGAAAAATATAAACGTAGTATAGCGGGTAATTTTTGTCTCGATCAAATATGGATGAAGTCTGAAATCGATAAAAGAAATAAAAACATTACGAATGATTTTAAACCGATATCACACGTTTAAATTTTTCAATTTTCTAATAAATTTAGAATATGAACTTTTTTCTTAGTATGGTACAGTAATTAATACTAGAACACCAACCCTAACTTCTTATTGATATAGATTCAAAAAAATACTTTATATGTTGTGTAATTGCTTCTGAGTTGTTATGGGAAAAATGTTGAGTACTTTAGAATGATATGTTTTATACATTTATGGTATATATATTAACTGGATTACCGTTTTTTACTCATCCACTATCAACATAAACGAAATCATTCTTTAGACAATACAAAATATTTTATATTAAAAACGTCACGTTAGTCTAATAAAGTCAATAAACATTTCAAACTTTGTGCTCTTAAGGCATAAAGGGTAGCAGAAACAGTAGTCAGCAACGCAGAAGTTAAACTCCATAAATAATAATATTTTTTTTAAAATAACAAAGAAATATTATTCATAGTTTCTTCACTATATATTTTTGATCAGGACCGGTTGCACTCAGAACGATCATTATCATTTTTTTCATTTGTTTTTTTGTTATTAGATTTTCATAATTATTTTTTGACTAAGAGTCCTTTCATTTGGTTTTATATTTTAGTAAAAAATAGTGCTTATTAATTTTTAAGGCGTTCTTAACATATTTATTTATTTTATTTAGATTTATTTCATATGATTACCACCAAATTGCTTTCATAGATCTTGAAACAATTAATTATATACTCAAGATATTTGTTTTATGTTGTATTGTATATTATTATATTGTATTGTATGTTGGTATATTATATAAGCTGATAATGCTTGTGATTGACAAAACCACCCTTCATTTTAATGACATAAAATTGTTGAAAAACAACTAACCATTTTGTTTTATTATTTGAAAACCCTTCTTATAAACTTGTGCCGACTTACCAAGAAAACCTTTACCGTTAGCCAATAACTGCAAGTGTTACCCTACTAACAAAAATTGTAGAATACATAATATAGACAATAATAAAAGAAATAAAATCAAATTGAACAGCATTGATAATTTAGTGACAGTATATATGTAAATTCAAATGTTAGTCTGTTGTTTTTCGTCAAATGATAGCTTTTCTTGCCAACACGTGTATTGATTGGTGCTTTTATTTTTAACCGGCATTCAATTTTAAAGGTCGATGAATATTTTTGTTCAGATATGTGATCAACATAAACAGGCTTAGGGCTGTGCATCATAAAATATTATAAAAGCTCCAAGTCTTTTTTCTGCACTAACACCATAAAATGCCCATTCTTAATGATTGATTTACAATTTTCCTGGTAAACTTATTTTAATCAAAAGAAGAAAAAAATAGCATAGATAATAATTTTAAAAAATATTAATTTATAATATTTCATCTAGCAATGTTGACCGTAATTAACCATCTGAATGCTTACGTTGCAACTGTTAAAACGTCTGATTGCAGTGTGCTGTTATCCGACACTTAAAAATATAAAGCAATGATAACGTTTAAAATTTTCACGTGCGAGCTAATTTAACTATAGTAATATAGCTTGATTTGTCCTGATAATATCCATAAATTTTTGTCAACCCAACATTACTGAATTTTTTTTTGAGTTATTAAGTTAAGGAATATTATATATTTAATTCACTCAGCAAGGAATGGGTTAAATGCAAAAAAGAAATTAAACATTCAGAAGATATTTTAAAACAACTTTTATATTCTTTTATCCTTGCTTTTTATATCAACACAACAAAATTAAATTATGAACATTTTGAAAAACTATTTTATTATTTCTTTATTGTTGTTTATTGTTGTTTCTAGTGTTATTATATAAACTCTAAAAGTTTCATTAACACGATAAAAATCTTCGGTGTGATATTATACACTAGATAGTCAAAAAAGATAACATGTTAATTGATTCAAAATTTTCATAAAACGATAATTTGTTGAATAAAAGAGATGTCACTTATACAGAACTTACGTGTACTAGAGTTAAGCGGTGGTCTTTGGAAGGTTGTTGAGGATACTAAGTGATACGCCAATAGTAAATTTAGGTTTATATAAGGCTATAAAAGAAGTCAACATTTTTTATGGGATAGTATACAGTTGATTGTAAATCTCGGTTGATCCTTAAACAAATAACAAATATAAGTTGATTGAATTGGTAGAAATCTATTATAGCACGATGAAAAAATAACAATGTGTTTTAGTTGTACAATTTTTTTGTTATAGTTGATAACAATTTCGGCTCACGCCATCGTCAGAACTATGTTTAAATGAACAATTGCCTGGGTAGCCATATCGGCTACTTTCAATTTGAATTTGAAAATTCAAAAATAATTTTAGAACTAAATTACAATGGTATTTTTTCACCGTGTTACAACGTTTGTTTAATTGGAGTCAAAGTGAGCTTTTTAAAGTACTTTTTAGTAATTTTACAAAAAATTACAATGTTCATGTACAATATATTGAGAGTATTTTGAATAAATTATTTCTGATATTTTAAATCAGATAGTTATTTTTTAGATTATTGCTATTAAAAAGGCACTAGTACAGAAATATTGATGAAAATACGTATTTTATTGGCAACACAATCCCCTTGATAAAGGACAGAGGTGATGTCTTATGATAGATTTTAATTCCCACCCCTGCGCTGGAAACAAACACGCATAAAAATATATGATCCATCGCAGGAGAAACTTCTTATTTTACTTACGCAGGGAAAACTGAGCCCAATCTCCCTGACCCCCCCCCCTCGCTTCAATGAGTGGGGGGTAAGAAGAAAAGGTTTTCGTGGGGAGTAAAGGGGGTAATGAATTTTCTCAAGGGGGAAGACAACCTCTACACATCTGGAACATTACTCTTTATGGCGCAAATTAAGCGGTAAAGTATGGAAAACAAAGTAATTTCCACAGTTCAAAACGGTTTTTTGCTTTTGTATTCTGCGAATGTCTCCTTGAAAGAGTCGATGTCATGCACTAATGCGATCGTTTTGCATTTTTGTGATTCGGTAAATGCTTGATTTCATTAAACGAAGTGTGCCTGATAAAAGCTTATGAAGTCGTTTATAAAAAATCGACTCACTTAAATATTTATATAAACCTAGCAATTGAATCTCATAAATCCGTATTTTTAAAAA
Organism: Himalopsyche japonica; assembly: GCA_028555115.1. Lineage (NCBI taxonomy): Eukaryota > Metazoa > Arthropoda > Insecta > Trichoptera > Rhyacophilidae > Himalopsyche > Himalopsyche japonica. Next base: position 1,545,297 of record JAHFWJ010000068.1, on the reverse strand, counting down.
TCTAGTGGCGCTTTTGTGGAAGCTCATTTAAGATATTAATTAAAAATGATAACATTTCTATATCACTCACAATTTTTTTTTATTTTACTCTTTTAAACTTGCAGTAAAAACGAAAAATTCCACCCCATTCTTCATATAAAAGATAATAATTAGATTCACTGCTAATATCACGATAAATTTAGTCTGAAGATGATTTCCAAAGAAACGAAACACGTGTCAAATCTAGTTTCACACAAGTTGGAAAAAAACGGATTTCAATTGAAGTTTATTAATTATATTAATTGTTATAATAAATTAACTAAAAAATGTAAAATAAACTGATGTTTCATTGCTGATAAATTAAATTGTTAATAAATGAAATAAACAAGCTATGAAACTTTCAAAATAAAAACGTATTTTTTTGTAATATATAATATGCAAAATTGTATTCAAAATCTTTTATAGGTTCATTAAAAAATGAAGGAAAAAATGCGTTTCTTTACTAAATTTAATATAAATATAATGTAGCAGGTACGTACGTAAAAAATACATCAAAATCATTCCACTTTGTTATGAATAGTAAAGTTAGTCCATAACCAACAAAATTTTGAGAGAGATGATTTTCGCATTTTTTATAGAGATTTTTAAAATCATAACGTTATAATAATAGTATGATTAAGTTAATATAATATATAAAAAGCCACAAACCTTCTTTACATTTATGAAATAAATAAAGTTATCAAAATAAATCTCTGAGTGAAAAAAAATTATCTATACAAATATTCGTATCAGAGATTGAATCTACAATAATAGAATAATGTTTTATTTACGAAGAAAAATAAAAAAAAACCATTCATTTGGCAAATTTAAATGAAAATACAAACAAAAAAAAATATTACATGTTGTATCATTGAATAAAGAAATTTCTCTGCAAACACAGCAATCTAAAGATAATAATCCTGCCTCAGTCATGCTATAAAACTATAAAAAGCAATGATTACCCTTTCAAAACAGTATCTGTAGACCACGGAGCCAACCCAACATATGGAGGACACAAAGGACGCGTAAGGGGGGGCACAAGACGGACGAACTGGGAGATTAGATTGGGGAGGGTTTTATTAAGCTCGGGTAATACAGCATAATTACAAATTGTTATTTTACCAATCTTAATAGAATATTGTCATTTAATATGTCGTATTAGCATAAATATAACGCGACGTACTTAGTTGGAGCAGGAATGAAAGTAAATATTCAAATATAACACCAATAATTTTTTTTTAAGCATTTAAGATTAAAAAAGTTTTCTAAGTAAATTTTGAATCCATTGTGCATTAGTTAACATTGATGACTTTCGTAACGGATCGAACGAGCTCAAATGCGATTAAACATAGTTCTTGGTGGAAAGACATTATATATAAATAATAAAACAAAATTTTTAGTGGTATTTTTATAATTATATATATTTAGAATCAAGACAGGTTTCACTCATCACGAGTATTATTAACTTTAAAAGTTTTGATAATCGTTAGATCTATGCATTTATATAAATAAAACTTTTTTTTGTAAAAATTGTGTACATTACAATATAATTGTGTTTGAGAATCCACTGCAACGTATCTGAGAGATAATTTATTTTCATTATTACCATATTTAATGCGTTATGCTAAGCACGAAGAGGTCGTTAATATTTTATTTGTTATTCATTTTTCTTCATTTAGATAAACATATATATATATATATAAAAAAGTCTTCAACCAATGTGTATTACCAGTGCTGACGTATGCATCTGAAACATGGACCCTTAACACAAAGGAAATCCAAAAATTAAGAGTAACACAACGAAGCATGGAAAGATGCATGTTGGGCATAACGAGAAGAGATCGCAAGAGAAACCAGTGGATAAGGGTGCAGACAAGGGTACATGATGTAGTAGATGTCGCCAAACAGATAAAATGGCAATGGGCTGGACACATAGCACGACGAATAGACAACCGTTGGACGAATGCGATCATACAGTGGTATCCAAGAAACGTTAAAAGACCACAGGGCCGCCCTAAGACCCGATGGTTAAACGAGCTAACCAAGTTCGGAGGAAATACGTGGCAACGAATAACTAAGGACAGAGAAGAATGGAGAAAGCAGGGGGAGGCCTTCATCCAGCAGTGGATCGACCCCGGCTGATGATGATGATGATGATGATATTATATAATATATTCATAAAAATATTTATTTGCTGTTATAACTTATTTTCTGTTTTTTTGGAAAAAGTTTAAGAAGCTTTCATATTCTGCTTAGATTTCAGTGGCGTAGGTGTCACGATGCTTGATTTTCTTCCTCGTTTTAATTTTTTTGGTACGAGTGGAGTGTAGAAAAAACTGTGATAAGCGTAAGAAAAATTAATGTATGGCAGGTGCTGTAATGTCCTGAAAGCTTTTTTCAGAATATGTTTTGTTTAATACAATTATATTTTTATGCTGACAGATTTGCTTTGTAAAAAAGAAACTTAAGGAGATATAATTATGTGTTATTCTTATATGCACAATATAATTTTGTTTAAATATGACTGAATTTTAAATCGAAAAAAAATTATTTAAAATATATGAAATAATCATTGAAGATTTTTTTATTATTTAAAATAATAAAACATTCAAATAATAAAAATAAAATTTTACGTAAATATAATCATTTTTATTATTTTTTTTAATATATGATATCGACTGAAGGTGCTTGACAGAGTTTCACTTTCAAATTTAAATTGTTAGACTTTGTATGATTCCATACGTTTTGTCACTAACCACCCGGGCTTAGAATACCTGAAGATGCAGGATGACGAAACCAGGGTCGTTAGTAACAAGACATGTGGATCGTTCAAAGTTTTAACAATTCAAATTCAATATTTACATGTTAAAAACTACTCAATTAATTTCTCATGAATTCTTCAATATCAGTGTGGTGCGGTTAAAATTTACAACTACAAAGGTTTATTATATGATATAATGCCAATAAAAGAAAATAAAATGTTTTTTTTTGTATAATGTATAATGATTAACTTTTAAATACCATAATGGCAATAAAAAAAGCGATTTCATTACCATAAATAAATGTGATGTTTCCACACACAGCGTATTTTATATGAGGGTTTTTTCGTCTTTTAAAGATACACATAATACGTAAAACAAACAGTTAGCATCTATATACCAAAGTTATTAATTACAGAACTGACAGTTCTGTTGCATCCGTGTGATAGAATGCCTGGAGATGCCGAAAGGCGAAACCCGGGTCGTTAGTGACAGAACATGTGGAATCGTACAAAGTTGAGACAATTCAAATTTGATATTAAAATACCGTCAAGCACCTTCAGTCGATATCATAAATTGTATTGTGAAAGTTAATAAATACTCACAATGAGCACAACCGGTCACAAATTTAATTATATAAAATAGTGGAAATAGTATTAAGCATTTTGTTTTATTGTTTTAATAATATATTAATTAATTTGCTTCAATTAATTATACCGTGAAAGCTTTGCTTAAGACTTGAAGTATAGCATAGCAGGGAAAAGTGAAGAGGGGGGGTAGGGGGTGATTATACGAATATGTATGAAGTTAAAAAAAAGACCGCGTCTTCTTTTGCATACGTAATCACGAAGGAGATAACGCGATATGCACGCTCGTCACTCGCCGAATTAATGGTTACATTCTAACGATATCCAAGGGATGCTTTCCCGACGCCGGGGTGGTACGAATGGACACGGATTCCTGGAATAAGACTAAATCGAGGTTTAAGCCCTCCGCATGGGGAGATTGTAGTATATATTATTACGTGTGTAATAAATTTTAAGACGGCCGTCTCTCTGATTATTTTTAAAGACTTTTTCATTGCTTTATTTTTGTCGTTTTCTTCATAGTATTATGTGTATCTTTAAAAGACGAAAAAACCCTCATATAAAATACGCTGTGTGTGGAAACATCACATTTATTTATGGTAATGAAATCGCTTTTTTTATTGCCATTATGGTATTTAAAAGTTAATCATTATACATTATACAAAAAAAAAAATTATTTTCTTTTATTGGCATTATATCATATAATAAACCTTTGTAGTTGTAAATTTTAACCGCACCACACTGATATTGAAGAATTCATGAGAAATTAATTGAGTAGTTTTTAACATGTAAATATTGAATTTGAATTGTTAAAACTTTGAACGATCCACATGTCTTGTTACTAACGACCCGGGTTTCGTCATCCTGCATCTTCAGGTATTCTAAGCCCGGGTGGTTAGTGACGAAACGTATGGAATCATACAAAGCTTAACAATTTAAATTTGAAAGTGAAATTCTGTCAAGCACCTTCAGTCGATATCATATATTAAAAAAAATAATAAAAATGATTATATTTACGTAAAATTTTATTTTTATTATTTGAATGTTTTATTATTTAAAATAATAATAAAATCTTCAATGATTATTTCATATATTTTAAATAATTTTTTTAGATTTAAAATTCAGTCATATTTAAACAAAATTGTATTGTGCATATAAGAATAACACATAATTATATCTCCTCAAGTTTCTTTTTTACAAAGCAAATCTGTCAGCATAAAAATATAATTGTATTAAACAAAACATATTCTGAAAAAAGCTTTCAGGACATTACAGCACCTGCCATACATTAATTTTTCTTACGCTTATCACAGTTTTTTCTACACTCCACTCGTACCAAAAAAATTAAAACGAGGAAGAAAATCAAGCATCGTGACACCTACACCACTGAAATCTAAGCAGAATATGAAAGCTTCTTAAACTTTTTCCAAAAAAACAGAAAATAAGTTATAACAGCAAATAAATATTTTTATGAATATATTATATAATATCATCATCATCATCATCAGCCGGGGTCGATCCACTGCTGGATGAAGGCCTCCCCCTGCTTTCTCCATTCTTCTCTGTCCTTAGTTATTCGTTGCCACGTATTTCCTCCGAACTTGGTTAGCTCGTCTAACCATCGGGTCTTAGGGCGGCCCTGTGGTCTTTTAACGTTTCTTGGATACCACTGTATGATCGCATTCGTCCAACGGTTGTCTATTCGTCGTGCTATGTGTCCAGCCCATTGCCATTTTATCTGTTTGGCGACATCTACTACATCACGTACGCTTGTCTGCTCCCTTATCCACTGGTTTTTCTTGCGATCTCTTCTCGTTATGCCCAACATGCATCTTTCCATGCTTCGTTGTGTTACTCTTAATTTTTGGATTTTCTTTGTGTTAAGGGTCCATGTTTCAGATGCATACGTCAGCACTGGTAGTACACATTGGTTGAAGACTTTTCGCTTTAGGCATAGTGGTAGGTCGCTTTTGAAGATAATGTTCAGGCGTCCGAATTCAACATATTCTAAATAAAAACTGAAAATTAATTACGCATTTTTTGATGTATCATATTTTTTTATATATAATATTCACTTTCTCTTATAAGTAATAATAATGTATGTAATGTAATAGTAAATTATTTTATAATATCGACTGAAAGTGCTTGATGGAATTAAATATCAAATTTGATTTGTTGAAAATTTGTACGACTCTACATGTTTTCTCACTAATGACATGGATTTCGCCTGTCCGCATCATTAGGCATTCTATCACACACATACAACTGTCATTTGTTGTTTTGTCTTGGGATATTGAATTAAATGAAGTGTTAAGATCTATGACGCTTCAGCATCAGAACTCTTCTTCATCTATTATTTATAGACTTATTTTTTTTTGTATAATGGTTCTATCGCGGTTGACATATGTGAATCACTGCAGAGATGAGCAATCAACAGTGAATCCGATTCACGTGGGCACCACAAGTATTATATTATTATTGTATTTATCTCCCCATATACTACAACCACAGACGCATAAGTATGCATGCAAGCACACACACAGATACACACAGAAATGAAGTAATTTTAAGATGTCGATGTTTTTTATTTTGAGATTAAGATTCGTGACAAGCACATAACAAATGTAACATAATATTCCATTATAAAAATTAAAAAGAGTTTTCAGAATTATTATTTCACTTGAATTTATTTTCGGTAAAATATTGACTCGTTCGTTTCAACGGCTGTCAAAAGTTTTATATGCATTGGCGTGCAGAAAACGAACAAGCGTAAGCGTAAAACAAATGCCCTTCGATTTTAACGGCATCAAAATTTTCATTTTAATTTGTTTTTCCAGCGGCGTGCTGCGCCGTTCTGCCCAGATAAACCAGCGACCGTTAGTAGGGGCCTACTCTAAACTTTTAAGGGTTGAAAAGATTTCGTGCGTTGATTACCCCCCTATCTTAGTGCCCCGGCTCACACCCCTGCCCCGCCTTCTATCCTTTTCTACGTCGTCTTATTCTTTGGGAGGCAGAGGGGGCGGATATTTTGTATTTAGCTGGAGTTTTTACATTCTTAATTACGTAAGCTATTTTAAAATGGAAATGTTTCCCGGGTATTTGTACGCATAGAAAGATCGCGTAGTCAAAGTTAAGGATGCTGATTTAATCCTGTGTACATAGCATCATCAACCAGAATTATTATTCTGCACCACCTCGCCGAATTTCTTACGAAGACTTACCTGGATGGCGAAATAATGACCATTACTAAAAAACAAAAAAAAACAAAAATTTTCCAACCTTAAAAAACAATCTATTATTTCTGCCCTACTTGTTTCATGCTTCATTGAATTAGATCTCTGTGAAATTTTATTTATACATTGAGATATTTAATGTTCTACGTATCATTTTTCACTATATATATATATATATATGGAATAGACAACACAATTATAAAACTATTTTTTTGAAAGCATTTTCTAAAATACATAAATATCAACCGTGTTTTTAATCAAATTTTAATTGTTACAACTTTGCACGATTCCACATGTTTTGTCTCTTACGACCCGGGTTTCGCCTTTAGGAATCTCCAGGCATTTATCACACATATTCAACAGAACTAACGTAAAATAAAAGTTTTAATAATTCAAATTTGATATTGAAACTCTATCACGCACCTTTAGTCGATATCATAAATTGTATTATTATCTATTTAATCAGTTGTATTTTTGACATATTTTCATTCACTTGCTGTAACCGTTACCGCTACAAAACAGGTTTTACTCAAATGTAAAGCATAATCATTTATTTAAATTTTATTACGAAAGAAAACTTAACAATACATTTTTAATTTTGACAACAAGCTTAGTCGTAATTTGAATTAGTACACAAAGTTTGAATATATATTTTTATTTTAAAATGCATATTCAGATTATCACAATGTACTAAAAACTTAAATTATTGTGGCATTAATTTTCATTTTTATCGATTATTCTCAGTCTTGGATTAATTTGTTTAGTCATTATTAGTGATGAACTGAAATATTGCAATTTAAACGAAATTCGAAAATAATATTGTGAGATAAGAAATTTATTTAAAAAATATCAAATAGACTGTCCTATTATAAACAAATACATTCAACCCTTCCACTGCTGAATGATAAATATGTCAACACAGAGTATTTGAAAAAAAACTAATTAAGCAGTAATTGTCACTATAAAATATTTTCAACAGCCGTCTTAACACTTGAGACGTTAGCAATATAAATTAAAATGATTTATTTATTTTATTTAATAATATTTTTTTATTTTATTTCTTCGATAAAGTTAATTCAATTACTATACCATATTGCTGACAGCCTTGCCGAAAGTCTCAATTCAAATAACGTATTTAATTTTGATGTCATTACTTCATAGACAATTTTCCAGTTTAATAGTTTAATAGTTTTTTTTAATCATTAACAAAATTATAACATTCATGATTAAATGGTCGTGGAAATAAAGATTTAAGAAAATATCTAACAGAAATCAATAAATACAGAAATGATAGTTTCTTTTACATTTAACCGTGTAAAAATTAAGTAGTGAATATACCCCTTGTGACTGAAAATAAAGATGTATACAATTCTGGGAACATTATTAATACGTATTGTTTTTCAGAAAAACTTCGCTGAGACAGTAAGAAATATTCATTTTGCTCGTTTTAAAGACATCAGCGAAATATGACGAAAATATCTCAAAGCCTTAAATTAATTATTGTGAACGTCCCTCGGCTCATAAGAGAGTGGGGGTGTGATAAAGGGGACGGGGGTGGGGGTAAAATGAGACGGCTGACTGACTTAAGAGAGAAAAGGGCGCTTTTTTTGGGTTATCATACACATACGGACATACATAATATGTATTCTTAAAATTAACACACCCATACGCACACACGAATACTGAAACAGATATCTATGGCATACACGTATTTACATATGGACGGTTGTGTACGGAAAATATGAATATTGAAAAGGTGAGCTGTGATTTTTTTTTAATATAAGTTAAAAGTATAAATATCAACACCAGTTATACTCGTCGATTACATAAAAATGATAATTAATTAACTGCTACGTATATAAAACAAATATTTCAATCGATAAGAAAATTAAATTACAGGATAATAGAAAATATATTTAAAAGAAGTATAATAATTTGATTTCATATTTAAAAATGAATACACATAGGCAAGAGGCTTACTCGATTACATTAGAATGTTTATAATAGCAACTCATTTCCTCTCGACACGTTTACCTTAGGATACAGGATTAACAACGAAAATATTCAAGAAAAAAAACCATTGATGAAAGTATTGCTCAATATTTTAAGGTAGATTATGAATATTTACTAGTTATAAGAAAGAAATCAATAAGAAGTGGTTTGAGTCGATTGGCCAGGAAACACGTTATTATTGATTGCTTGAATTGGCATTTACTTGGTAGAACTCCATCATAACACGGTGAAAAAATAGAAATGTATTTTAGTTCTTCAAAATTTTGTATAACTAATACACATTGATATTTTTTCATCGCCTTATAATTGATGTGCTAATTTACCTTTTCTTGTCCCCATTTTACCTGATATTTAGATGTTGTATATACAATATTTGAAACTGTGTGTAAAATTAGAATTATTGAAACTATTTACGATTTCACATGTTTGGCAGTGAAGACCCAGTTTTCGACTTTCGGCGTCTTCAAGCATTCTAGCATACGAATTCCTGACCTATACTGACCAATTTGATAATATTACTGCATTAAAAAAAAAAAAAATTTGGTCCATGCATATGTATACTACAATTGTTTTGTTTTTAATAAGGTCATGGAAAGCGGTCAAGGAAATCTATTTGCACATCTACACTATGTGAAAGTAAAGAAAAAAAATATGTAGAATTATTCTAAAAATATTTTTTAATTACAGCTCAAATTTGATAAATCGCACTATAAGATATGGAAAATTCTTAGACACAAACACGCATGGATTCTTTTTTAATGTATGTTGGCAACTTTTTTGTGTGTGTTTCGTGGGGGGCTTAAGGGGGGCAATAATGGGCAGGGGGGGTCTCAAGACGGGATGTCATGCATGTATGAAAGTTTGCAAGGAGATATGGCGCAGGGTAATAATTTTAATTTACGCAGGGCGCGTATTAAAAATTTTATATTCTTGGATAAGAATCGCTACGGAAGAAGGGGATTTTTTTTAAAATGTATGGTAATGTTTTTATTTCTCAAAGAAAGTCTTTCTATATGAATCATTTTTTTATTTATTAAAAAAAAAAAAAACTAATTTTGAAAATATTTCATAATTAACACTTTACGGTCCGCACATTTTTGCTAAATAACAACACCGAAATAGATTATTCCTATTTTGATTTTAGACCTCGTGTATATTCTTCTTCCATCTATCAATTAATTTTGAAAGTGTGAATTAAAATTCATATTAATTCACGGTAGTATAGCTAAGATGCCACAGTTTGCGTTCTCGGTTCGTCACGTTTGTCTCAAAAATGTCGCGAATGTGGCGTTCGCGGACCTTAAAGTGTAAATATGAACGCATTTTTGTATCAATTTAGTATTGATAACGAAAGTTTTATTCGTACAATAGGCTATCAAAACAACAAATAAATTTTAACTTTCCAACAAAAAAATATATTATATTTTGCAATACTAGTTTATCGTTAATGGCATCATAACGAGTGAAATTGCTTATAAAAAATGTATATTATATTTGAAGAGTGTAACGTTTCGTGAAATTACATACTTTGCAATTTCTCATCATTTATTCCTAAACCGATCTCAAAGTTTCACTTATTGGATGGTAGGCATTACAATTAAATAATAATGCACAATACTTTGTACTATTTTCACAATTTTACATAATTAAGATTAGGACCGGGTTCACTCATTGCGAGCGTTATCAATCCGGGCTCTTTTATAGTTCCATATATTTTACCCTTAATGCTAGCATTACCATCTGGCTTCTATCAATTGACAGCGTGGGTATTTCTAAGTCTAAAATTACCCAATAGCACTTTAATAATAGTTGATTATTATTTATTGTAAAATCCTTTCATGAGAGACTCATTAACACTATTTATAGTAAATAAAACTTATCACAGGCAATTGGGCAATTATTATTAAATCAATATTATTGAATTTTTTTTCGGTTGTCTATTTGGATCTAAACCTTAGGGTATGTGTTTTTCCTTTGTAATTAATTCCTTTGGTATGTAACCCATGCTAATTGTTTACTTTGTGTCAGTTATATTGCATCCGTTTAGTAGCATGCCTGAATATGCCGATGGATGAAATCGTGGTCTTTTGTGAAAAAACATGGAGAATTGTACAAAGTGTCAACAATTTAAATTGATAATGCTCGCAATGAGCGAAACTGGCTCTGATGATATTAATAAAAAATGTAATTACCTTCTATTCACATTATTTTGGTTCAGAAATATTACTGAGATGATAAAAACATTATTATACGTAATGTGTAATATTTAAATACATATTTGTATCTGTGTGCGCGTTTGTATGCATATATATATATATATATATATATGCGTATGTGGATATGGTATGTGCGGATATACAAATAAATATAATGCGTGTGACGTCCGAATCCACTTTGGATTGCTCAGCTCTGTAGCGACTTACGTCTGTCAGAACCAACAAAAAAATGATACAACAAAAAAGTCTATAGAGATGAAGGAGACTTGAAGAGCGCTAATGCTATGCGTCTCATAGATCTTAAGGTTCCATTAATTTGATATATATAAAAAAATCGTTGACTGGCTTAATGCAGTTAAGTTGCCTGAATTGATTTACAAAAATTCAACAGTGAAAATAAATTTTAATATTTATTTTCGCTGTAACAAACACTCTGAAAAAAACTTACTTAATTGTTTTACCTTCCATATACAATAAATTAACAATATTTCCTAGTATAGAATATGTAAAATACTGAATAAATATACATAGAGTTTTATTTACGTAATAAAAACAATTTTTTTACGATATTTCCAATTTAATAAATTTTAAGATAAGGTGTGGTTTCGTTAATTGCAAGCATTATCAACTGATATAATGTAATACAAAACAATTTATAATATTACAAATTTGGAGAGAAAAAATACCAAGTATAAAAAACTAAATATTCAAGTTTCAACGTTACTTTCTCAAATTGATTAATTATATTCATAGTCGTGGGTTTGATTTTGGTAAATTAAATAATCGTATTTATTGTAGTGGGTAAAAGAGACAGCATTTCATTTCAATCATTAATTCGCGAATGATGAAATCGAGTCCGCCAATCAATGCGAGCGCATACTTACGTCGCTTAACGTTGCCAGATATTATATAAAATGATACAATGTTTTATCACTTCTGTAGTGTTAACTATCACTTCTTCGTGTAACGTCATAATATTTTCAATAATAAAGCACATTTTTAAGTAATACTTTCACAATCAATACATCTGTAAATTAAAAACTAAAATTTTTGTACAAATCCACTGTTTGAAATCAGTTGATAATGCTCACGATGAATGAAACTAATCCTGATTACAAAAATATTAAATTGGAGAAGAAGTACTCAACGTTATTATAATTTACGATATTGAGAGTGCTTGATAGAATTTCGATATTAAATTTGCGCTTAATAGATAAATAGCAAAAAACTATATACACCAAAAATAAAAATTAGCTCTGTCTAAACTCATATTTTTATTGAATAAATTTTTATGTAAGTATTTTAATTTTTCTTGCGTGAAAGAAAAGGAAAAAAAATGCTATTGCTTATAGCACCCTTATTGCATTGAAAATTCTTCGTTAGGCGCACACGTGCTCTTAATTCTCATTTGCTTATACGTGCCTCACATCCCCATAAGGGCTGAAGCTTATTAAAAAATCTATTATATTAGTTTCATTTCTCAATGTGTGCAAGTATTGCATCGCACGTGAGTGTGAGGGAGTTTTATTCACATGTGTGCGCGTGCGTGTGTTGTGTGTGCACGGGGAAGATGATATCGCGAGAATTTTTCGCATGTGTATGTGTTGGTATCGCATTTTTGTTCATCATGTAAATTAGAATGAGTGTGTAGTCCGTTCGAATAAGATTGATTTTTAATCATTTAAACATATTTTAATCATATAATAATAATATCTTTTAAGGTGTTAACTATCTAAATCTTCTTGATGGAAAGGCATGCTATTTTAAATAATACTACATTTTTTAGTACTTATTTCAACAATATATTTTTTGATTAGGACCGATTTCGCTTATCGCGAGCATTATCAACTGGTTTATTGATGGAATTGGCATTTACTTGGTAGAAGTCCATTATAGCACGGTGAAAATACATTGCTATTTTTTTACCGTATTATTAACTGAGTTCATCAGTTGATAATGGTCGCGATGAGCGAAACCGATTCTGATCAAAAAACATATCGTGGATACAAGTACTAAAAATGTGTTTCAATTATTAAAAATAATAATTTGCTAATTTTCAGTCATTTTCATTTCATATTAATTACCTCGAGTGTGTGACTTATTCGCAATATGATCTACGAATATTTCATTAATTTATAAAAATCCAAGCCCGCACTCACATTCAACACGTGCAGTCCGTAATTTAGCATGTCAATTTTTTTTTATGAAAACTTATTATTATTAAGTTATCTTACTTCTTGATTTTGGAATTACAAAGATCAGATAAAATTAGAATTATTTGTTATATTGCCCTAAGGTCCTGGGCTTATGATCATACAAATAAAAGTTTTAAGTTGAAATGTTGGCACGAATAGATTGAAGGATCAATTCATTTAATAATCCAAAAAAAGATTTTAAAAAAAATATTGCGAACACAAATACTGCGAACGGACCATAAGAAAACATTTTCCTTGCGAGCATAATGAAAAAAAGAACTTAGGGTGTTGAGACAGTATGTGTGCACATGCATACTAATCTCCACATGACCATTCACACATGAACACACGTATATTAAATAAAATACATTTTTCTAACTAATACATGTAAAAATGCTTGTATTTGTTGGATATGATTAAAATTCTTACTTGTTCATTTGAGGGCAAATGATATTTTTAAATAAAGAACTTTACAATGAATCTTGTGTGTATTGGTGCTTATGAAATATTTAAGTCATATTGAATTTTAACTGTCACTTAAAAACAAATGAATAGGTATTAATATTTATTGAATGAAACTCAATATTCAAATTTGGAACCGTTTGACTTCTTTTAAATAACATTAAAACTTATTTCCCGCCATTTGAATATTATCACAACATTTTTTAATTGATTGTGGTCAGTAAGTGTTCAGGTTTAAATGATATATTTTTAAAATATTGACAGGATGTAAAAGAAAGTGTTTACGAGGGTTAGTTGTTAGGTAATTAGGCGTTTATGAAGTTTGTAGGGGAGTTTTAAATATCAAGTAAACTGTCAAAATTTATATTAGATAATGACACTTGATTATTATTACGAGGTTTGGTTGTTAGCGAAATAAATTTTCATTTCGAATCATAAATCTATTCCACTAATAATAAATACTTATTATAGCAAGAAACATAGCAAAAGTAGAGGCTTGAGGCGTTTAGATCCTTTTATGTATTATCATAAAATTTATAGAACGGCTGTATTAATTCTTTTTTTCGTTAATAAATTTTAAATACACGCGATGAGCGAAACCGGTCCTGATCAAAAAAGTATATTATGGAAATAAGTAAAAAAAAAAGGTTAAAATATCATGCCTTTCCATCAAGAAGTGACGACAGTTAACAGCTCAAAAGTGATTATTTTGGTATATTTTATATTTATTTGTATCTTGGAGATCAGTGCTGGAATGTGTCATGATAGAATTGTGGATAATGATCTCGTTATTACGAAACCATGACTGTCACATAAGATCTCGTAATCGCAATAAAATTAAACAATGCGGGACGTGTGTGGTTAAGACAGGAGAGATGGGGTCCACAGAATAGGGGTGAGGGTGGTCGCGGTGGGTGGTTTTGTAATATAAAACAATGCAACGATAATTTTAAAAAGTTTTGCTTCTTCGATATGAACCCTCTCTTTTTCATCCCTTATAGATTTTTCTCTATAATAAATTTTGGTAAAGGAATCTATTATATGATTTTTTCAACGTTTATTGCTTAACGATTCCATTTAGATACGACGTAACAGATGCCTATAACTGTATTAAAAAATACATCAATTAATTGATAATTAAATTTACAAGATTGCTTGTAATGTAACATAACGTTTATACCAGTGATCTGAAACCTTTTATCACCCTTGGAAAACTTAAAATGTCATTAGAGCTTACGAATGTACATCACAAAAAATGTGTGAAATAAAAAAAAACATTGTCAAATTTATGACTGTAAAACACATGACAATTTAATAATTCTTATGTGTTTATTCAAAATGAAAAAATATATTTTATCAAACTCAATTGTTTTTACAACCCAAAAAATTTAAATGGTATAATATAATAAATAAACATGTATAATCACTTTTAAGGTGTCAACTGTTGCTTCTTGATGGAAAGGCATGATATTTCAAATAATAAAAACACATTTTTTAGTACTTATTTCCACAATATATTTTTTAATCAGGACCGGTTTCGCTCATCGCGAGCATTATCAACTGATAGAATACAATTTACAAGCAAGTCTATTTATACATAACAAAAAATTAATTTCAGTTAAAGGTAGCAGGTGTACGAAACCATGGGTTCAAGAACTAGGAAACAATTTACATAAAATCATACAATATTGATACAAATAAAGTAAATTAGTATAAAAATTAAATGTTCACAATCACTTATTAAGAATTACAATTACGATTATGGTAAATCAATAATCGATTAGGAGCTCTGATACATATTATATCGTCGTCTCGCGGCACGCCGGTTGCGGATCGCTGCTTCAAACCATCGCAACCGAATTCAATAATTTTGTATCCTCTGCTAAGTGCAATTCACTTATTAAATAATTCGTTACTAGTTTTTTGGACATGTATTCTAATGTACTTATGAGTATGTTATAGTCCATATTGAAAATGCTATCAAAAACTATATGTATCAATTTATATAGTTTTCTGTTATTTATTTTTGCTTAGTTATAATAGATTTGAAATAAAAACAATTTTTATTTTTTCATCCTACAATTTATGGTTCTGTAAAATATTGTATTCGAAACATAAACGCATTTAAATTCGTGAAATAAATTTACGAGAAAACATTTTGATATTATTGTGATATAAAAGCAAACATTCCCAAACTCTCGTGTGCGGAAATTAGCACTCCTCGCGAGTTAGCGTTTCAGAAGAAAAGCGTGTGAGAAGTTCGATTTAGGCAGCGGGCGTGAGATATTTTCCAGCGTTTTACTTAAGACTGCCATTTACCTCACACATGGTTTAAATCCGCCCAGGCTACAGGGATGCTACAAAGAAACTACGAAGTATATTTCACAATATCGAAGGAGCGTGTTAATAATTTTAAAATAAATCAAAAAGTTACGTAAATAAAAATACCGCAGAAAACATCGAAAGTAACAATATAGTATATTTGAAATAGTGTTTGTTATTCTTTTTTACTCTCTCCGCAATTCAGAATATTGAAATAACCAATTGAGCTAACATTTTTGAGGATCTGTTTTAAATTGATTAAATATGCACATTACCCTTATACATAAGAAAATAAACATATGAGATACCATAAAATCGAAATTAATTTAAATTTTTTGATTAACAATACTGTACAGTTCAACAAAATGATTTTTTTTTAGGCTTAACTTCCACTTCTTGGTGGAAAAGCATGGTATTTTAAATAATAAATACATATTTTTAATACTTATTTCCACAACATATTTATGATCAGTAGTCGATTTCTAAGATTCTAGATTACTAAGTTGTAAAATCATTTGATAATGTTTGTGATGAGTGAAACCGGTCTTGACCACAAAATATATTGTGGAAATTAGTACGGAAAAATGTGTTTTTATTTTTAAAAATATCAAAAGTATGTTCTCAATTCTCATAATATAAGAGATTCATATATAAATTTATAACTTTAACCAGACAATGAAATCAGCCGTGTGAATTCAAATGCGTCAAAAAAATATTATCAATTATATATATGAAATAAATTGAAAAACTATTGATTATGTAAATTTTTTAGAAATATAAATCCAATTAACAAAACAGTTTAATGATTTTTTGATGCTAGGTTTTAAAAATTATTTATTAACATAAATAATGTGATTGGCTAATTTCATATTTAGAAATACCTACTTATTTTAAATTGGTGGGTTTTGATGAAATCAAGTGTCAGGTCATCATGTGTTTCAGATTGCTGACCCGTTGAACTAGTTGCACGTAAATGATATAGTTATGAAGAATTTGGAAGATTTAACTGCCCGCTTAATAAAGGTATTGAATTTAATTAGGCTTAAAAATTTCAATATTTGATGAAATTCCAAGAGTATTTTAAAAACTTCAATATTTTGTCTTATACATTTATATATTTTTGCGAACTGGAAAATTGAAAGACGATAAGCTTTTTAATGCATCTGTAGTTAGAGGCACGTGCAAATAAGAGGTACACGTCACTCATGACGTTTGCCAGAGAAAACAAGTAGAAAGGATGAGCAAACGTTTTCAAACTGTAAGAAAAGGGAGCTCTTGTTTGGGGTAGTTCAATATAAGATTTTAAAAATATTTATTGTTCAATATGTTAAAATGTGCACAGATTTTGTGAGTAAAAGGCATTTGGAGAAAAAAATATTTTGTTCATATTTTCAAAACGTTGTAAAAAATAATATCCACCCGTTAATAATCTATATCACCTGGAGATTTTGGAAAATTCATTTGAATACTTATATTTATTTATACATCAAAAATAATAGTGAAATATAATGGTCGGTAATATTTATTGAAATAATCGATATATTTTCGACATTATTAATTAAGCATAAAATATTCGGTGATGATATCTTGTTATCAATCTCTGAAAACAATATTAAATGTTAAGCCAAGTTTAATTTTAATCATTTTTCTGACTATGGCATAAGCCGAAACAGATATAACTTTATGTAAAAAAACTGAATGATGAAATACTTTACTATTTTATAAGTATTAATCACTTTTAAGGTGTTAACTGTCACTTCTTGATGGAAAGGCATGATATTTTTTAAATAATAAAAACACATTTTTTAGTACCTATTTCCACAATATATTTTTTGATCAAGACCGGTTTCGATCATCGCGAGCATTATCAACTGATCAATTGATTAAACGTAAATTGTGATTGACGAAATATGTAGAAGTGTACAGAGTTTCAGCTGTTCAAATTTTAAACTGAAATTTTATTTATATCGTAAATTAAATATGTATTCTTTTTGAACTGTTTATCTAATCCACCCTCGTGAGTTTGGTCTGCGAACATGTTATCATAACGTAATGCTTCAAGATTATATTATTTGATTATGCAGATGAATATATGTACGTTTGCACATGCTTCATACAAAACATGCACAATCATTATTATTGTATGAAAGCATATGAATTCAGTAACACATTGTTTTGTTTTTCTTTACTGCTGCTCATTCGCATTTTGAATTCATACTGCCGAGGCCTTATTTAACATTTCGAGGGGTTTTTGTATCTTTGTCTGATTAGGGTTATAGATATTCTATATAAATGTCTTCATAAAATATTATGAGAAATGACAACATACTTTTGAACAAGTTATTCTAAATACTTTCATTTTTGATAAAAAAAATAATATGTGATATGAATTAAAATTTATTTAAACTATGTTATTCCACTCGCTCTGACAGATTTCATGATTTTTATATAAACGGATGTTATGTTTTTAAAACATAATCTCACGAAGACACCATTTTTAAAAGGAGCCTTAATAAACGTATTCTAAATTTATTCATTTCAATATTTTGCTCATCTCTATGAATAGAAAAGAAAGATCAATGCTGGTATTACAAAAAAAGCAATTTATATAACTTCAAATGATAGTCAATTTAAACCTGAAAGATTTTTTATTAATCTTATGGTTTACTCGATGTTAAACGTATTTCGTTGCACTGAGAAACATTTTCTGACTAACTATATCGTGAGGCTTATCATCATTTAGATAGGCAGAGAATCTAATTGTTAGGTTAAAAATATAGTGAGAAGAGGGAATTTTTATTTTCCTCTTCTTAACTGGACAATTTAAAAAAACTTTTTAATAACAAAACAAAACTGTTAAATTAAATGTATAGCAAATAAAGTTTTTTTTTTTTATATATATAATAAAATTGACTGTGAGTGTCAAAAAGTATTAACTAATTTTTTTAACAAATTTTTCTTATATGACTTTTAATTGTTTTAGATAAACATGAATCGCAAAATTTTGTAATTAAAATTTGGCATCCTATGTGAATTGATTTGTTTTTTAAATAATATACTCAAATCATTAGTAACGTAAATTTTCAAAGACAAGATTTATTCAATTTCATTCAGAAGAAGTTCATATAAGACAATGTAAGCGATAAACGTATATCAAATACTACACGAACGGCAAAAGACGAAATGGAAAGAAAAATAAACTCATTTATTATAATTACGCACCGGCTGAAACCTGGAGGTGCTTATTTCCTGGCATTATTAATCTCAAAGAAAAAATCTCAATTCAAAATCTCCCGGAATATTCCTTAAGTCCAATATCGTTAATACGTCGGGGGAAGGGCGGAAGAGACGCGCAGGGAGGGGGGCGATGATTAATCCGCGCACACCCTTTAGAGACGAGGGGGTTATATTTACCCCCTTTATTTTAACCCGGCGTCACAACACTGGAATGAGAATTCGGAACCTCTTTTTTAAGAGGGAATTTTACACCCTCTTTTTTGACGGTTAAAGGAATGAGTCTTGGGGGGTTGATTTTCTTCCCTTTTTCGGCAGGGAGTTATTTTTACCCCCGACGCCTCCTCGCAATTAAGAAACAAAAGATCGACGCCACGAGGCTTAGTGAAGGGGAAGTAATACAAAGTAAACTCTCTCAGTGGGGCGGTGTTTGAGTTTTTTTTAAATACCCTCCCGCGAAAGATGCGGACGAATGTTCTAAGCTGGAAGAAGAGTCAGGGGGTTTCAATAAGGGGGGGTGGGTGAAATGAGGCTGGGTGGACATTTGGGGCTCGACTTTGTAAGGGGACACCGCGTGTGTGTGCTCGCTAGCGGGGACGTTGCTTAGCTCTGTAGATTCCAACCTGGGAGGCGCGGGAAATTATTTAAAAATTAACTTTAAAATATTGTATTCATGTTATGTTCAAATAATCTACAATATTTTTTAATAACACTTTCGAGCGCCGAAGAAAAAAATTGGATTCTTCTTAATGTTCTGTTACTCAACTCACCGATAAAAGGGAAAGGGTTACTATTGGGTTAGTGGTTAACTATCACTCTCTACACAAATTTTTTTTTAATCACATGGGTAATAAGAAGACAATTTTAGACTTCACAAACATCCACGCCTTCAATTCAATAAAAAAAATAGTTCCTTCTGCGGCTTAACCCCGTGAAATCTTATTTAAACTTATTTATAAAAATGCTAAGATCAAATGCAAATATTAATTTAGCAAAGAGTCGATAAAGATTTTTTAAAATTTAAATTTGAATAAAATATTCTTTAATATTTTGGCCACAAATCGACCCAACTTTGACCAAAAAATTGGCTCATTTCTGAAATATATTATTCTTTATTTAATTTTTATGTACCAAAATTGAAGAAAATTTAAATGAGTCGATATTTACTTATGTATAATCAAGTCCTGTTTGTTAGTTTATTATGAAAACCCTGTTAAGACGTTTTGTTTGATATTTGTAAATTAAAATTTTAAATGTTTCTTATTATGGACAAATATAATATAACGACATAGTGAAAAAATAACAATGTATTTTATACTACAAAATTTATTAGATACATAGATGAAAACTATTTTGTAAATTTTGCAGAACTTAAATACGCTGCTATTTTTTCATCGTATTATAATGCAGTTCTGCCAAGTAAATGCCAATTTAATCAATAATAAAGCAAAATTTTATTATGTGTTATCGTCAATAAAAAGGAAAATAAAATAATTGCTGTGCTCTTTAATGTTATTTAAAAAATGTATTGAAATAAAATATTCTCATTGCAAGGAAAAATTTTGATAATAGAAAGGGGAGCCTGCATTGAAAATGTTGAACAACATTTGGATTTGGCTCATTGCGGGGGACGAGACGAGGTTAATGAAAAAATTGCCGTCTCTGCAATCGTTCTAAGAATGTATGTAATTCGTATGCTGATTTCATAGTGTGCAGATGTATTAGTATTGATCGAAAAGTATTGTTTTGGCACAATATGTTACGCGGCATTTTTTCTTAATGATTTTATTTCAAATGCTCAAAAGGCTTTACCTTGTTTTTGCCTGAAGACTTTAAGCGGCCAATTCAACGGTCTTTTTAAAATACACAGTTTAGTCCTTCTCTACTGAACCAGGTTAAGAATATTTCAACAGAAAATACTTTATAACTGTTGGTGATAAATAAACTTGTTGAGACTTTCAGAACAAATCAGACTTTATATTAACTTTAAAAATAAACACTTAGGCAGTGAAAAGAATGCTATGTATTTAAGTTCTAGATTTACATCTCGACGATTTAAAGTTGATAGCTATTTCGACTTACGCCCTCATCAAAGTTAGTTTTAAAACAATTTTGTAACATGCTTCGTGAAGCTGTCACTTGGTGGAAAGGCATTATATAATATTTGTATAAAAAATTATTATGTTAAATACAATTTTTTACTAAACACTATCTGATACAATACTAATTGATAAAATACCAATCAAAGTAAGACTAGCTATAGAAATTTTAATAATTATCAGGTATACAGAACTAATGGTACAAGAGCTAAGAAATAATTTTACAGCTAATCAAACAATATTTTATTCTATTGTCTTTTAAGACTACTATTTGGCTTCTATTAAAATATACTATTTTAATGCATTATGTTCCAATAAGTACAGGTTATTTTATTTATTAAAATTTTCCACTCCTTACTCCTCCTAATGAGTCCTATATGATTGTTCAGAGCTCTTAATGGATTATTGGTTTACCTTAATTTCATTTGAAAATTATTAATAGGCCATTGTTTATATATAATTATAAATTTAATTTGAATAATTATTGCACGATTTCCTGTTAATTGTTTCTTAGTTCTCGAACCCATAGTTTTGTATACCTGCTACCTTTAAATCAAAAAAATTGTATAAATAGACTTGCTTATAAATTCTATTCTATCAGTTGATTATGTTCGCGATGAGAGAAACATGTTATGTCAAAAAACATGTTGTGGAAATAAGTACTAAAAAAGTGTTTTTATCATTTAAAAAAATACATATATTATTTAGATACTGATATAATACAAATCAAAACCAGAATAACTATAGAAATTTTAACAATTAGCAGATATGCAAAATTAATTTAAATCAAATTGTACAATATTTTATTGATTGAATTGGCATTCACTTGGTAGAACTCCATTATAACACGGTGAAAAAATAGCAATGTATTTTAGTTCTACAAAATTATTTTTAACAAATATAGTTGATAGCTATTTCGGCTCACGCCATCGTCAGAACTATCTAGAAAGTAGTTCTGACGATGGCGTGAGCCGAAATAGCTATCAACTATATTTGTTAAAAATAATTTTGTAGAACTAAAATACATTGCTATTTTTTCACCGTGTTACAATATTTTATCTTACTGTTGTATTAACATAGATTCAAGAACTTGACGGTTCTGATATAATATAAACTTTTTAAAATAGTGCTAATGATTGTGTTTTATTTACTTATTGTAAAGCATGATTGTTTTGATTACTCAAAAGTGGCCGTGTCACTTTTAAAAAACAAAAATTTGAGCGAATTAAATTCGAAAATATTCTTTTTCATCGAAGCTTAAAAGTTTTGAACAAGTCGTTTCGAAATTTAAATATTGGCAAGACAGTGTCAATATGTCTCTTTCCGTTACGAAAGTCCTTGAAATATTTTTACAACCCTTTTCGGAGAGTTTAACATTTAACCGCGATGAACCCAAGGGTAAATAAGAATCAAAGCTCATGGCAACAAAAATAAAGAGGAAAAAAATAAACACACGAAAAGTTCTCATAAAACTGAAAACGCTTTTCTTCGTCATTACGGAAAACAACAAACGACAAGGAGAGGAAAAAAAAGTTTGCGGCTTACTTTGACTCTTTGTTTCTAAAGCGAAGGAATATCGCATTTTTATTGCTTGCTATGGGCTTTTTCTAATCTCATGTGACTTGACTACAGGAAAACATTGCAATTCTCACATTTACTGTAACATACAAATTATATTAACTTTAATAATTTATGTAGTCAAGTTATTTTTGTCGATATATTCGTCGGATTCGTGGAGCAATGGTCAACGTCGATGGCTTCCATGATGGATATCACGATGAAAAAATAGCAACATATTTTAGTTCTACGATTTTTTAATGTATTTATAAGGTAACTACGTTCAGGAATGGTTCCGACGATGGCGTGAGCCGAAATAGCTATCAATTATACCTTATTAAAAAAAAAATTATAGAACTAAAAATAGTTCTGACGATGGCGTGAGCCGAAATAGCTATCAACTATATTTGTTAAAAATAATTTTGTAGAACTAAAATACATTGCTATTTTTTCACCGTGTTATAATGGAGTTCTACCAAGTGAATGCCAATTCAATCAATAAGAACTGAAATACATTGCTATTTTTTCATCGTGATATAATGGAGTTCTACCAAATAAATGCCAATTCAATCAATACATACAATATATTTAATAGTTAGTTTGCTGACGATTTCATCATATATATGATGGATTGTGTTATAATGGAGTTCTATCAAGTAAATGCCAATTCATTCAATTAACCTTTTAAAATATTTTTTTTCAAAAAAAGTTTATTTTTGTCAGGTTTTTTTTCTTTAGGAATTAGGAAACTCTCCCACGTTAAGCTAAAAAGGTTATGAAAATATTAAATACTTATAATTTGAATTCAATGCCTTTTTCAATATCCAAAAAGCTACATATTATACAAGAGATGTTATGAAAATCATGGGCCCTTAGTCTATGAAATAAATTTGAATCCAAAAAATAACAGTGACATTTAACATTGTAAGAGTGGATAATGCTTTATTATTTGTACGAGAAAAAATGCATTGATAAATAAAAATGTGAGTTTTTAATATGATTTGTTTTGCAATATCTGTTTCAATATATTAGTTAATATACAACTACTGTACGCAATGTCTTAAAGTGTGGCTTACAAAATATTATTGTATACATCCAAAGGCAATATTTCAACTTACTTAAGAGACGCTCTTGTTAAGTAAAATGCCGAAGTAATATTTTTATGAAACATTCTAATCAATTATTTTTTTATATTATTTTGATTATACACCAAAAAAATTAATCGTTTTAAAATCTATTACAAGAAATCAAAAAGAAATAATTGATGAATAAAATGCAAAGTTCATCAAAGATTGCCAAAGACAATCGGAAATTTTTTAACAATCTTAAATTAAGCTTGAATAGTGTTTTATCACTCACGAGTAGGGTTGTAAATTTTTTAAGTGTTATCACTTTTAAAGTGTTGCCTGTCACTTCTCGATGGAAAGATATGATACATTTTTTAGTTCTATTTACATAATACATTTTATGATCATTTGACAATGCTCACGATGAACGAAACCGGTCCCTGTAATAATTATGACAATAAACAGCTTATATTATTTATATATAAGACGAATTTTGAAAAATAAATACTCAAGATCTCAAAAAAATCACTTGGAACTATTTCAAAAATAGTGATATTTAAATTAGTAAACGTAGCCATATACACTTAACCAACTAAATGACTCTAATGAAAATTGTCAACAACAATAATGCTAAAATGATAATGAACTTAATTTTAAATGGATGGATTTTTTTCAATACTAAGTTGTAAGAAAAATGTCTTAATTCTCCAATTAAACCAGCAAACTATCAAAATAATCAATTTATTCAATTATACGTCATCATTATTATTTTTTAATAAAATGACTATTTTATCGACAACTGAGTTTTAAAGATACCAAATATCAAAATTTCTTTCAGCGTTTTATTAATTAAAATAATGTTATTCTATGTTTCTTTTAATATGAATTTATTTTGTTAAATCTTTTTCAATATATTATATTATCATGATATAAAGAACTAACTTTGTCTGAATTTCATTTATTAAACAACTTTACTAAAATGGCTTTCAGACCTATTGGTGTAAGAAAAACAAACACTTTTATTGAAAACAAAAATCAATCAATTCTATTAAATTTGACAAATATTTCAAAAGACTCTACGTGGAAGTGGGTAAAACTATTACAGGTGAATCCTTTTTTGAATCAACGTCTAGTTAAATTTTCAAGTATTATATATAGCCTCCGTTGTATAAATGTTTCAAAATAAGTTTTCTACGAGGGCTACTGTTTAACCAATTGTTAAAATTATTTTACATTAGAAAAAGCAGATATATAAAATAGATACATAATAGTAAATATAAAGCAGAAAAAGGTATTTAAACACAAGTTTTTTCTACAATAACTACTTGTTAATAATGTTTTAAATGATTATTTTTTTGTAATTAATAGGGATAAAAAGGATTATACTTGTGTTGAAATAATAGTTTACCTATGGCTTTTTTTCCTTAGAAAGTATTTTTAAGAAATCACAAACATATATGCCTTCAAAATTATATTTTTGGGATGGCCCAATCTATGGAATTGTAGTAATAAGATAAAGCTGAAAGCTTAATAATCTGAAGAGTTTCAACGCCCGTATTAATTACTACACAAAAATCAATTAATTTAAAATCAAAATTCATGTAATTTTATATAATAATTAAAAAAAAATAGTATTTATTTCTACATTATTTTAATGATCAGCACTGGTTTTGTTTATCGCAAGCATTATCAACTGAAAAAAATCTCTTGGGTCCTTTTTTCTGGGTCACTACCCTTTTCCTGGATTTTGACTACCACGGGTAAACACAATTGATTATCATGCTTATTAAAAATATATGTAGTAATTGGATAAAAGTAAAATAGTTCACATTTATATATATTATACTTATATGAGAAAGATTACAAAAAAAATGTCATACAAAGTCCATTGAACGGCATTCTTGCTCATATAACGTAAAATAATTTATATAAAAAAAAATATAAACAAAACGTTTACATTCAGCTATTATTAGTTCAGCATGCTAGTCTAACGTCTTTGAAGTAAAAAAATGCAGAATAGTTGCTTTTTAAAGACGCAACTTTTTTACTATATTTTTTTATTTTAGCTGTACAAATTTTAATAATAGTTCACATTTCGAGCCACCCTGTACGTACCCTTCTCATTTCACCTGTTAGAAAAACGTAATATAAAACCTTTCCGATACTCGTTCTTCATCGTCTTTAGGACTGCTATCTCTTTCATTCGAGTTGTCTCACGTATGTTTTGTCCTTGTCTAAATCTTCATTACCCCTTTTCTAGAAACGACTGAAATGTGAGCAGAAATATTGAGAGGGAAACTTCTTGAGACTTTTTGAATATCTTCTTTCGCGTAGAAATACCTCATATCTACAACGAATCTTTTCAACAGTAGAAGATAGCACAAGGCCATATAACTATGCAATTATTGAATTACTAGTGAAAACCCAAGTCTACGTTTCTCAATAAACTTAGAAAAGAAGCACAAAATAAATGCGGAAATTTTTCAAATAATACGTTTTTTATATTATTACTCAAAATATTATTTTTCTCCCTTATACCGAGTTATGTCACTGTCACTTTTTGGTGGACTGGCATTATATTTAATTAAATATAATGCAATGCTTAGTCAGTTGATAATGTTTGCGATGCGCGAAACTGGACTGGAAAATTTAGCTACATCGTATTTTTTTTGCAGTTTGGCCCTTTAATTTGAACAACAAAACTCGCTTACAATTCTAACAATAGATTCATCTATTTATAATAGAACTTTGAATTTAAAAAAAAGGTTTTATTTTTTTATAAACATGATCAACTGCGGAACCATAAAGAATTTGTTTGTAGATGAAGGAAACCGGTCCTGATCAAAAAATGTATTGTGGAAATAAGTACTAAAAATGTGTTTTTATTATTTAAAATATCATGCCTTTCCATCAAGAAGTGACAGTTAACACCTTAAAAATGATAAAGAATTATTCTTAAGAGTGCATTCTTTTGGCTATTTAAAATGAATGATACATGCGTTGACATAAAATTAGGGTTATACTGTCATTAAAATATCAAACTAGCTTTACCACTAATAAATATGGTAATAATATTTTTTAGTGGTATATTATATTTTTGGTTCATTCAACTTTTTGGAAGCTTTTGTAATTAATCCTTAAGAAAAATATTTTATCGGCTTCTATTTGCTAAATCGACTACAAAAAATTGTCCTAATGTGTCTCATAATGAATGATTGGTGGATATTGTATGTAATGTATTTTATGAATTTTGATTAGGGAAAATAAATATGCTTTATTCTTTTGTTATCACATATCAAAATGGGATTTTTTTTGACATGAATCGTTGATATATTACCGTTAATTCTACATTTTTAAATAAATAAGACTTAAAAAGAATATAAGCATAATTTTATATACACCAGTTTTTTTATAAGAGTGAACTATGGGTAACATTTAAAAATTTGCATTATTCAGATTTGATATTAAAAATCCATCAAGCACCAAATAAATTATACCAAAAATATAAGTTAAAAATTTTAAAATGGTAGTTACGAGCTATTTCAATGTTACTCTAATAATATATCGGACTGGCATAGACTTCATTTAGAAATGTTTTTTTCTTTGTAGGTGTGTGTGTTACTCGATCTGTGAATAGATAAATGAGTTTACATGTATTGAAAGAACTTGTCTCTGTTTTATGGTGTTTAGTTAGTGTATTGGGTGTCCAAATAAGTTCAAAAATAACGCATATGTATGTTATACAAATGGAAAAACATTTTTGTTAATTTATATGTGTAAAAAAATGTATATTGTATCAACATTAAAATACATATATTGTGCTCATGTTCTGGTTGAATGCTTGAAACTTTCAAAATATTTTCTTTCCACCCTCACGAAGGTGTCTTTATTACTACAACCGCATGATCAAACATCTGAAAAGTTTTTTAACCATTACAAAAAGTCTTACGAAACTACCAATTATGTCACACTTTGAGAATGAAATTTTGCATACTGTCAATTAATCATAAACTTAATTTGATTTTGGAATAAACTTTTCACTGAATGAAAACTTTTTTTAAGTACTCACTCGATTCGATTACTTTGAATCTAATCAAGACTTATTGGTATTTTAAATAGATCGATATGTAACACCTTTGCGAAATTGCCACTATTTGAAGATATGAATTTCTAATGACATTTTGCAAACCATCGATTGTAGCGAGTAGTACAATCATCGAAGATTTTTTTGATGTTGATTGATATTATTCTCTATTCATATATTTAGGTAAAAAGAAAAAAAATAGTATTTAGCTTACTGATTTTTTCTCTCAACACTGTATTTTTTCGTAGTAAGCAATTTACCAACATTAACTATATCTATGCCTTCGAACGGAATTATTAGAAAAAATGCTGTGCTGTTTATGCTGTGGGAGCAAAGGTTTGAAATCCTACCCAGAAGTAAACTCGACATAATTGCTTTGTACAGCTAGTAATTACTGACTGATAATACAGCGGGTGATCGGCTAACGAGCAGTTCGGACTGCAAACAATTCGTACAAAGAACACTAAAGATCGTTCTGTTCGGACAACGTACAAATATTCGGAAAACGAGCCAAAACGATATTTTTAAACTAATTATTTTATCTGTAAAACCAATCGACGTTCTACATTCGGCAGACTTTTGACTCGGTCCGTGATGTCATTTCCAGGACGAAATGAGGCGTGTCCGGCAATACTGCACGGCAATCGATTAGCGATCAATTCGGATAGCGAAGATAGTCATGGATCAGGTTATTTTCGTAAACCGATCGTTACTATATTGTTTTTATTATTCATATAAATTAAATGATTTTTCTTCACGAAGCGAACGTCAACATTTAAGTAAATTAGTAAATATTTTTTTGTGTTAGTAAGGTATGTTTGATTTTTCCGCAATTTCGTTGTGATTTCATAATTAAAAATGAGATTAAATTAGTGGGTACGGCCCAGTACGGGGAATCATGGCTTAACCCAGCATCATAATCTCCGTTTTCATAAACTTTTATGTTTATAATTAAGCAACGCGTTAGCACACCCACTGTGCAGAAAAAAAACCGCTGCGTCGCGCAAGTGAAGGTTTTTTTACGTATTTTAACTCATTTCTCTGAAACCGATAATTAGAATAGAATAGGACGGACATAAAATGTGCGAAGGAGAAGGAAAAGTGTGCCGCCACCACCCTCGGGCCGCATCCACCCCCTTTCCTTGGGGTAGGTGAGAGAGGAGTTTCCCATCTTTGTTTTTCCCCCTTTTTTCTTATCTCCAGAGCGTGTGTCTCTCAGTCGAGTGGTGCTACCAACTGATGGTCTTTCTCTGGATGTGTGTGTTTATGTGTAGCCGATGGGCGGGGTGGTGTGCGTTTATAACAAATGCTCCTGAAGACGCCGCCATTTTTAAAGGGAGCCTTAATGAACGTATGCCTAATTGGTCATTTCGATATTCCTCTCTGCGGCGAGAGTAGAGAAGAATAACGAATGATGCTCCAGATATTGCAAATAAAACACTTTCTCAAAACTTTTCAAGCGACTGCTTATTTTTATAAAAAATTAAATTATATCTCCAATATTTCATCACAAGTCAGTTACTAAATATCACACATATTCCGCATCTTTGAAAAGTACTGAATGTCCAATTATTAATTACTAAAAAAAGCAATGAAATTATTTCTTTACTTTCATTTGCATTGAGTTAAGTAACGTGGGATTTTTTCGTCTTTTTACTAGACGAAGAAAACTAACACTAGATCATAATCAAACATTCCATCATAGTATCAACTATCATAACACTACTAATTACATATCAACAAGTTATTTAAATTAACCTCATTAATAAAGTGTATTTTTTTACAAAACTATGGTAATATCCACTAGTGTTTTCTAAGAGTATTTTGTTAGTTTTGGTACTATAAAGCATAATATTTTCTATTACAATAATACTAAAATGCCTTACGAATCAAAATATTTTATTGTTAATAGCTATTTCGGCTTTCGCCATCACCAACACTATAATTGAACTCAATTTAAGTTAAGCAGTTCAGAAGAGATAGACAACATATATTTGTACACAATATTTACAATAATAATAGAACCAGATAATAGTATATTTTAACGTTTAAACTAATAAAAACAATTTTTGTAGTACTTATTTCCACAGTATATTTTTTGATCAGGACCGGTTTCTCTCATTGCGAATATTATCAACTGAATGACCTGAACTTATAACGTGTTTTTATTATTAAAATATCATGCATTTTCATAAAGAAATGACAGTTAACACCTTAAAGTGTTGACAACACAAACTAAACACTTTATTGTTTCAATTATTCTCGCAAAATGGCTCTTATGTCTGATTTAAATATTATATATATTAAGAGCTTTTCAAAAAAAATAACCTGTAAAAATGATATTTTTCAATCGTTCCTAAGCTCAATTTCCTTTGCAGTTAGTGTTACTAAAATAAACATTGAAAAGTAATCCACAATATCAGAAAATAATAAATAATTAAAAAAGTGCTTCTTCATTATTTTTATATTTTTTATTCAAATAATTTTTATAGACGCGATTTTTTTAATCTGTCATCACTTTATGAGCTTTTCTTTCGGTTTCTACATACTAGAGCCAACGATCAGATCCTAGACGTCCTGTTACCCTTGAAGGTTTTTATGGGTACCAACTGAATCATGATATTTTCGCAGTTTTGTATCAGAACTTTGATAATCAGATAGTTATGACGATAGCGTGAGCCGAAATAGCTATCAACTATATCTTAAAAATTTTGTAGAACTAAAATACATTGCTATTTTTTCACCGTGTTATAATGGAGTTCAACCAAGTGAATGCCAATTCAATTAATATACTACATTTTTATAATATCAACGGATATAAATTACAACCAAGCCTAGTTATACAAAATTTTGAATTAATAATTTGCAGATATACAAAACCACGGTTTGTTAAGCTTTTAAGGAGTAAACTGTCACTTGTTGATGGAAGTGAATCATATTTGAAATATTAACACAGATTTTTTAGTACTATTTTAACAACAATTTTTATGCTTAGGATCGGTTGCGCTCATCGCGAACATTATCAACAAGTTTTTATTTTGCGTCCCATCAATGCATAATGTTGATAACGCTCGCGATGATAGAAACCAGTCTTGATCATCAAATATATTCTAGAAATAGTTAAAAAAAAAAATGTTGTTATTATGTAAAAACTTATGCCTTCCCAACAAGAAATTAAGTTTAACACATTAAACGTAAAGAATATGTAATATTTTTATTGATATAAAACGTTATGCTTTGTGATATTTGACGATAGTTATAAATACAATGTAACTTTAAAACCGTTGAATTCTTTTTGTAACTTTCAAAATATGTATTAATTGTGGAATTCGTTGAATAAAATTTGGGCCCAAATTTAAAAATAAAGTTCAGTGATACGTAGCGATCTTATTTTTGTGAGAGAGTTTCGCATTTCGAGGCAACCTACCAGATTAATACCAGCTCATTTATTAAAACATAAAAATGGTTAAAACCCGTGCTAAATGGTGAAATGAGCGCCACGATATACTCTTTTTTGTTAGTCGTGGGACTTACCCCATCTTCTCACATTGCTCCTCATTCCTCCCACAAATAACACTCTTACACTGCCTCCCTGCGGAAGACATTCCCTCCTCGGTGTGTTTGGCCCCACTCTTCCACTGGCAGTTTTCATTATGGCTAATACAGGGGTAGTTTGGAAGCACATACGATTTTGTATTCACATTATTTATTTGTGTTGAGATAAAACATTCAATAAAACTTGATGTTATTTATGATATCGACTGAAGGTGTTTGATGGGATTTCACTTTGTACGATTCCACATGTTTTGTCACCAATGATCCGGAATTCGCTTTTGATTCGATTGATCATGCTCGCGATTAGCGAAATCGGTCCTAATCTTATAAAATATAAGTGTTCAAATGGAGCTAAATATTTTTTTTTAATTATTTAAATGTAATGCCTTCTACCAATACATCACAGTTAACATCTGAAATGGTAAATAGTTTATCACAAAATATTATCATATATACAATGCTGATTGACCACCTTTTACCGCGCTCATGATTTTTATCACATTTCATCAGATTTAAATTTTTATTTGACGAATATTTTTATGGCATTATTTTTGTAATTTTACATGAAAAATTAGCATTGTATATAATATTTTTGTGATAAACTATGTATCATTTAAGATGTTCACTGTGTTTTATTGGTAGAGAGACATTATGTTTAAATATAATATTAATAAAAAATATTTAGATCCATTTGAACAATTATATTTCATAAGATTAGGACCGATTTCGCTTATCGCGAGCATAGTCAATTAAAACAAAGCTACTTGAACACAATTTGAGTTGATAGCTACCAGATGGGAAAAACAAATAGTTTAAGAACTTATAAGCTAAACTACAATTAATGATATTAAATATATACCTTAAAGAAGAAAATTAGTTTACGGATACGAATTAAGAACCTTTTAGCTAAGAAAAAATTATCAAATTTAATAAACGAATAAAAAAAGTTTACAGTCAAATTACAAGAACATGTTATATAGCATAGGATCACAACCTGGGGGTCGCGAAGGGTTTTTTCGGGGGTCGAAAACTTATACGGTCAACTGAAAAAAAAAATTTTATGCTTTTGGATTGTATGAGGGATCGCCACCCGAAAAATGTTGTGAACCTATGTTATATAATTATAGTAACCACAATGATAATAATGTTTCGATATTTTTTTAGTGTTGTATTTTATTTATTGAAATGTGTCAACAAAACACTAGGCGTATGTTCTTGTTTATTGTAAGCGGTAAGAAAATTTTTTAATTTCAAATCGACAAATGTAACAAAATAAATCTTTGTATGGCTAATATAATATTTTTTATACTCCTTATTATTTGAACTGCCCTCCTCAAAGGCAATGTAGCGAACGACAGAAAGTGAAGGAAATGTATTGATACCATGAGTCTGAGCTTTTAAAAACATTAAGTATCGAGAAAATGTCAAGGGTTATCCTACAATACATTTTCTATTTAAAAATTTGAATTTACCTCTTCTCGTCCCCCCCCCTTTGTTTTTACACCCTCTCATATTATATTTAAAAATGACTTATGCTTAAAAAGATATCGTGTTAATAAAAATCCTCGTTTTGCACGTTTAAAAAGCTTTTAATACTACCTTTGTATGATTTAAATGACATGACTGTTATAATTTACAAACAGAAATAAAAAAAAATGTTATTTTGACCTGTGTGAGATTTTAATAAAAAAATATCCAAAAAAAAAGAAACAGTTAATATTATGTAAGTTGAAAGAAATAATGAAATCAATTTGTCTATTCTAGAAATCCATTTATAATCAAATATTTCTTCATATAAATCCTGCAAAATAAACTCATATATTATAGAATCTTTTAGTTGTAAGTTGTCCCTCTTTAGTAGAAAAAGAAAATATTTGAAAAATAAGCCTCATTGTTTCGTATTACCTCCACAAATTGTATCTTTTGCTATACTATCAATAATTCATATTCAGTTGATAATGCGTACGTTTACCGAAACCGGTACATGTATGAATAATTTAAAATTGAAGAATAAGTACTTTAAGTTGGGTCTATTGTATAAAAATTCACGATATTGGTTGAGGGTGCTTGATGGAATTTCAATATTAAAACGTTGAAAGGTTGTATATTTCTTTGGTTGTATTCTATATGAACTATTTTGAAAAAATGTCACAGATATGGCGGGAAAATATTTTGAATTTCGAACAGACATTATTCGAATCATTTTGTAAAAGTGTCAAGGATTTGATCAGAAAATATTCTGAATTTCGAACAAATATTCGAATTATTTTGAAAAAAATAAAATAGTTCTAGCTGGAAAATGTTTTGAATTTCGAATGATTCTTATTGCGAGACTTGATAATATATATAAAATTATCAAACTTATATATATAATTTAAAAAAAAATGATATACTATTGTTGACTAATTAAGTTTAAAACTCAAAGGTTACTCATACAAAATTAAACATATTTAAGTTAAAAGTTTTTTTTGTATTAAGTTGGTAAACCTATATAATAAAACCATGAGTCTTAGAAATAAAAACGTAAGAAAAAGTTTATCCACTGAAATAATTTATTATATATTCATCGATAACCGCAAGTTAAAAAGGATACATACATCTTACATTCCTTTGAAAAAATCAAATTAAGAAAACAAAAACAAAACCCACGAAAATCTTAAACCCCAAAATCCTGTGAAAAATTCCATCCCACCCATTTGCGAAGTTTTTGTAAATTTTTGCTACTCAAGAGCAATTTTGAAAAGTTGAGGGCTGTGATGAATTGCTCTCTGAAAGCTTAATTCGTTAAATTGTCATCATAATGATTTCCATTTTTTTATCCGTAATACGACAAGCTTTTTAGTTTCAAAAAATAAATAACTGATTTTTCTACAAATATAGATCACGACCGGCTTCATTGACCGTAAGCATTATCAGCTTAGACAGTACAAACTAAAGCAAGTCTATTTATACAAAATTTTAAAATCATCATTACCAGATATAAAAAACCAATGGTTCAAGAAAAAAAATGTTTTCCCGTCATTTCTTGGTGGAAAGGTGTTATATTATACATAAGGAATAAGCATATATTTTATGTCAGTTGTATCAATAGTATGATTACCGATTTTCTCGATTTAACAAATTTTATTACACAAAAAAACAAAAATTTGAAAATATCATAGAAAAAAAATGTTTATTATTTAAATAATTTGCGTGTATTATATGTCTGAATTAAGTAACTGATAAACAAATGAGATTTTAAAGACTACTTAAAAATTATTAATATAAAAATTTGCTTTTGGTTAAATAAAATTATGAAACACTCATTAGTAAAAATAATTAATGTAAAAATTGTACAATTAAAACGCGCTTAATTGTATAATAAACACTTCGTGGTGCATTCAATGAGCTCTCATTGGAAAAAAATGCTAAATATAAATTTATAAATTCAAGGAATTACGCATTCAAAGGATGTATTGAAGAAATTAATAGCAGCGCTCGTTGTTATGAAATCGGCCTATACGCAACGCAGTAAGTACGAGGACGGCGAGATGTGAACGCACGGCCGCTCACACGCCTACCCCATACCCCACATCATCCCACCCCACTCAAATCCAACCCCACGTTGGGCGCCGCAAGCAACCTCGCGAACCCTCCCCGCGAAAAACCCTGTAAAAACACTGCGCTGCCCGCTTAAGAAAGATCTACCACCCCCGGTCTTTTTAGACGGGGGTAGATGTGTTCGCCCGTTGCGTATGGAGAAGTGCGACGAATCGGTAATTAATTAGGGAAAATAATATTTTTTATTTCTTGATTTCGGTGATTTTGAATTGAATCATGAAATCTTAAGTGAGAATATATTCATGATGATATATTCATATGACTTTTTAAGAAAACATTTGAATTAACCCATTATATTCGAATGCTGCCATAGGCACTATTGATTCTTCAAAGCCACTAAAACGTATATATTTATATTTTATATCCGTTAAATTTTTACTTTTATTTTGTAGAACTCTTAGCATTTAATGATGAAACTTTTTATTCTTCATGAATTATCGGAATGATCACCTTGGTTATGTAATTTTTTTGGGAGGTAAAGGTTTAATAAAATATATAGCATGTTGTTTTGATCTAAATATTCATTTTTAATATTTTTTAATTATAAAAAGATTCTCAAAGCTTACATATTTTTGTATATTAATAACTTGAAAATAAAAAAAAAATACAAAATAATGCGGAGTATAAAAACTGTTGTTTGCACTGCACAATTGTTCGAAAAAGTTTTGTGAAAGCTACAATATATAGAAAGAAAATGACTCTTCTTAAAAGTATAATACTTTATAAAAATGAACATTTTTTGTGTAAATTGAAACGTAATTTTGTTTCTATAGTAGTAAAAATATATAAAATTTATTTAACTGCTAGCGAGTGACACGTAAAATTTTGTGAGTTTTGCATGGCCTTAGATTAATATTGCCTTCACCATCATTTATTATTGCATCAATAAGTTTAATTAAAATAACTCTGATGGTGTTAAATTTGTATTTCACAGCTCAAATAATATAATTCCTTGTTTGTAAATAAAATATTAAAATAAAACAGAAATGTTTATTTTTGGATGCCGCGCACAGCTCACGTTTTAAGTATTTCAAGAAAGAGAGAGTAACCCTTCTTTTACCTAACAAAAGCGCGTATACCAATTTTAACCTAAAACTTTCTGACACTTTCGTTTTCTCTCTCGTCTTAGGTAGCTTCCTCTTCTTCTAATGTTTTATTTTAAATGACATTGACGTAAGTCGATTAGCATTTCGCCAAAGGAAAATCGATCGAAGACCCCCTATACCGAGGGTTCGGTATGGCCTGGTCGCAGCACTTAAGCAAGTTAACCGTTTTCTGGTAGTACGAAATTATTCTTCGACATTCTTTCAAGGCAGGTTCCTTTTTGGAGCAGGGTACATGCGTGTATACCCTTTCTTCGTATTTCGATTTTATGCGGACTCTTTATGTACAGTCTATAAAAGTGGAGTTTTAATTTTTGAAAATGAAAGCCATTATTTCTTATTACCAACGAAAAATGATATCTTCACATTATTACAATAGCAGTTTTCTTAATTCAAATATATATGTATAACTACACGAATTAAATGCATGTAAAACTGATTAAACAAAAGAATTCATTTATATAATTTAAAAAAATAAGATAATACGATATTTAATGAATTTTTTATTTTAGGTACATTAAAAAAAAAGGTGCAATTAGTCACTAAATTTTTTCTCGTCGATTAAGAAGTACTTTTTATATTAAAATTATTATGAATACGAATTTTTGTTTGCATTAAAAATCACTATTAATAAACGGACAAAAAGTTTTATTTTAAATATTTTATAATTTTAAAACCTACATCTTTTGATGATATTTTTTTTCAATTCATTTAAAAACAGATAAAAACAATAATTATTACTTGAATCCTCATAACAGAAAACTTATATTGAAAATTGTTATTTTTTTAAATCGATTTAAAATATTTGACTTCTATTTTATTAAATATAATTCAAAATTTAGATAAATTTAACACTTTCTGCCAATTTAATCAATATAGTTTATATGATTAATATAATTGCATTTTTTTTGTAGAAATCCATTAAAATACGATGAAAAAAATAGCAATGTATTTTAGTAATATAAAATATATGAGATATATAGTTGATAGCTATTTCAGCTTACACTCTCATCAGAACTATTTTCGACAATATATATATATCTATATATATATATCTTTAAAATTTTATAGAACTAAAATACATTTTACACTTTCACCGTGCTATAATTGCAAAAGTATATTTTTCATAATAAAAACGTGTTATACAAATAATATACAATGTTTAATTTCGTCCTTACTTTTGTGCCGTTCCACTTGAATATTCTAAGGTAAATATTTAATTATAAAATTTACTTGTTAAATAAATAAACAAATTGCGTGCTGAACAAAAAAGATGTAGATGGATACCAGAAATAATTGTCAAACTCGGATGAAATATTTCTTGCTTAATAAATTAGCAGCAAGTCGCAAATGTAACAAAGGAAGTGTGAATAATAAAAATTCGTCAAATAATGCAATCATTCGCCCGGGCAATTTTCTAATTTAGGCCCGGCAACATGTCTCGACATTCCCGTGTTTTACAAGTATTTCGTTTATTAAACCTCTTTGACTAATTGTGCCCAATGCGTATAGGTATTTCTCAGATGCTACAAGAATCCCTAAAAACTTACCCCGTGCCACCTTACCCTACTCACCCCCGAAATGTAAGACACTGTCTCCATTTCGCCCCATCTACCCAATCACGCTCAACCGACATGACGCTAAAAGAAATAACTATGCGGAGAAGTGTGTGCGGCTTGCGATACGAGAGGTGAGTGAATACATCATAAATTTTGTAGAACTCATTTACAAATTTCAATTATCACAATTTTTTACGATTCCACATGTTTTGTCACTAACGACCCGGGTTTCGCCGATCGGCATCTTCAGACATTATATCACACGGATGCAATTCGTCAGTTCTGTTGCATCCGTGCGATAGAATGCCTGAAGATGCCGAAAGGCGAAACCCGGGTCGTTACTGAAAAAACATGTGGAATCGTACAAAATTGTAACAATTTAAATTTGATATTGAAATTCCGTCAATCACCTTCAGTCGATATCGTAAAGAACTCAAGTATATGGCAACTTTTTTCGACGCGTTATAATGGAATTCTACCATGATTGCTAATTCAGTCAATAATGTCAGATTTCAATTGTTACAACTATGTACGACTGCACGTGTTTTGTCACTAACGACCCGGATTTCGCCTTCCAGCATCTTCAGGCATTCTATGGAACGGATATGCAACAGAACCGTGTCAGTTTAGTGTCAATAAAACTTATCACAGTCAATTGAGACAGGTGTTTCTGCCTTATCGACGCCTTTCGTGATTCTGAATACAATTAAGGATCACGAATTACTTTTAATGATTCCGCATATTTTTACTCACGAGCCGTGTTTCGTCTTTCGGTATCTTTAAGTTACTCTATCACACGGATAATAACTGTTTATTGTGGCAATTCTGTTGATATGCAACAAAAAATGTAAAAAAATATAGTGTATATAGAATATTATATAAGAAAGGTAAGCATTTTTTTGTATAGGAGGTTTCAAAAAAGTAGCTTTACCTGATGATAAATAAAACATCACGTTAATTTTTCCTATAAAATAATGAGCACAAAAGCTTTATTATAAATATAAAAACTTGGTTAACTCTCTTAGCTGTACAATTTAATTTTGATTGCGAAAATTAAAAAAATACAATCATTGTTCACCCTTCGCGGGTTGTGGTGTTATTACCAATAATGAAAGAATAAAGGTAAGTGTGAAAGTATTGAGGAAAACTCTTTTATGAGCGTATTGGTGAAAGTAAGAATGCAAATTTACGCGTAAAACTTCTCAGTTAACCCTCAAGGGAGATATTTTCATATATGCCAGTAACCGTCTTTCAGTGTTCCCTTTTAATTTCTTTGTCTCAATACTTAATGAAAGAATCTCTATTTTTTGCATTAGTTATCATTCTCGTCGATTAAAATAAAAAATCTTGATATTTTTTACAGTGTGAAGAAAGTGCTTTTAAAAATAGCCTTGTCTCATTTCTTTATAGAAAACCTTTTTAATAATTGTTAAAAAACAATTTGTATAATTATTTTTACAATTTAATATATTTGGACAAGTTTTCTCGCGAGCGATAATTCAACTGAAATAGGTCCTGTTCATAAATTATAATTTTCGTTTTCAATCACCAATGTACAAAATACTTTCAAACAGTATTTGATATACAGTGGATGATCGATAAACGAATAGTTCGGACTGTGAATAAATCGGTCAACGAACACATATTCGGATAACGAACAAAAAAGTCTTTCTTATCCACTTATATGTAAAATTCGTTGATTAGTTTACGAACAATTCGGATAGCGAACAAAGTCTTGAAACGGATAATGTTCGTATTCCAATCACCCACTGTACTCGATTTGTTACATATTATAGACATCAATTTAGAATATTTTATTTGTGATATGAACTGAGGGTGAATAATGAAATTTAAAATTGAATTTGAATTATTGAAAGTTTGTAATATTTTGTCAATCACGATCTGGTTTTTGCCTTTCGTCATCATCTGGCAATTTATCTCACTGATGAAATGGAAATGATATACATTTAAAAAATGCATAGATTACATACAAAAGGAATTGCAGAGGACAAAAAATTAACCCTTATAAAATCCTTTCTCTATTGCTCAAAGAAAGAATAAAGACACTCACTGATTTCATATTTCAAACCAGCCAAAATCACAAGTTCCACTTCACTTTATAGGCGATAGTGCCGTGAATTTTTTTTCATTGTATAATAATTAAAATATATTTATATGTTATTGTTTTACTTGATTTCTTGAAGTGATAAATGCATGTAAAAAATAGTTCTGTATTTAAATAAGGTCATTACATAAATTTTAATGAGTTAATGGTCACCTATTGGTGGAATGGCATTTATATTCACAATACATTATATTGTAGAAATATAACTAAAAATGTGTTTTATTAATAAAAAAAAAAGTCAATAGAACTGTGTCTTTTTAATTTGTGTGTGTATTGGAAATTGTATGTATTATAATTGTAAGTGTTGGATTTTAATGTGCATGTATGCGTAAATCGCAACTCTTCGTACGTTCATCTCATTTTGCACAATCGGGCCTTTAATTAATGTTCTTTTTTAAGGAAGGGGGAAAAACTGGAGAGCAATAGGGAGTCGAAAGAGAAAGGGAAGAAAAATAGAGGATGTGGGGGTAAGATGTTGGGATTGTTGGTACTATGGGGCAATGAAAAACAATGGTGGAATATTTTGAAAACGTTCTATTTTTTAATTAATGGTGATTTTATTGTATAATATAAATATATATTTAAATAGAAAGTAAAATGAATCTTATTTGAATATTTTTTATTATTCTAATTTAAAATCTATATTTTCAAAGAGAGAAAGTCATTTTTAAACAACTTTCCCTTCTTCCACATTTTCTAAGGAATTATATAAACACGGTGAAAAAATACCAATGTATTTTAGTTCTACAAAATTTTTATGATTATTATATTTCATGTCATATATTTTCACCGTATTATAATGAAGCTCTACCAAGTAAATGCCAATGGAATTAATAATTAGGAAATATATTTATGAACACTTGAGAGCATGTGGTCATTTTTATATTCTACATAAAATATATGTCTATTATTTTTTATGTGTTAAATCGCGTTAAAAAATCAATTTTTAAGTGTTGACTGTCACTTTTTTTTCTAAGGCATAATATTTAAAATAATGAAATCACACTTTTATTAAAATTTTAGGAGCGGTTTTTATAACACGGTGAAAAAATAGCAATGTATTTTAGTTATACAAAATTATTTTTAACAAATATAGTTGATAGCTATTTCGGCTCACGCCATCGTCAGAACTAGTCAGATAGTTCTGACGATGGCGTGAGCCGAAATAGCTATCAACTATATTTGTAAAAAATAATTTTGTAGAACTAAAATACATTGCTATTTTTTCACCGTGTTATAATGGAGTTCTACCAAGTGAATGCCAAGTCAATCAATAAAGCGGTTTTTATCATCACCTACAATTGAAGATAATTTCCTATCGGTCCTGATCAAAAACATTGAGTAAAGATAGTTCAAAGAATATGTTTTTATCATTTAAAATATGAAAAATACAGTGAATGATCAGTTAACGAACATAACCTGTTCCAAGACTACGTTCGCTATCCGAATTGTTCGTTGACCGATCAAGCAGATTTTACTCGTTGTCTGAACACAAAAATCTTTCGGTATAGTGTTCGTTATGTGATTTGTTCGCAATCTGAACTATTCGTTAACCGATAACTAACAAGTCATAATGATAAGTACGAAGAAATCGACAGTGACAGAGTTAAGTCTTCATTTAATGAATCAATCAGTATTTTTTATTATTGAACAGTTCATATGTTTTATGTGATGTTATAATTATTCCTACCAGAACTATATTGATGCTCAACCAAAAACTATTTAATGTTACATAATATTTTTTTTTCTAATTCTTGCTCAAATGAAGCTTCTTATTATGTTTTTGTAATTAAAGTATGATAACACTGTGAAAACATAGCAATGTATTTAAGTTATAAAAAAATTATAAGATATGTAGTTGATAGCTATTTCGGCTTAATAGAGTTCTCCCAAGTAAATGTCAATTCAATCAACAAATACTGTATAACACGGTGAAAAAAATCTAGACCAGATGGCGTGAGCCGAAATAGCTATCAACTATTATATATCGTAAAAAATCATAATTTTGTAGAACTAAAATACAATGCTACTATTTTCACCGTGTTATAATGGAGTTCTATCAAGTGATGCCAATTCTATCAATAAATATTGTATATCTAAAAGTGTAATTTTTCGAAATAATTTCACCACAAATAAATATGTGATTTATTTTTAAAATAAAAGATTAAAAATATTTTGTTATACAAAATTGAAGGTAAATTAAGATAGGTATGTGTATGTTTTTGAATATTAATATATTTTTTTTAAATATATTTAGTTGAAAGGAAATAGACGTTTTTATGTGTAAAATAAAAGAACGGAACAGATGTCAGTAAATACTTAATAACTTTTTATATCTCATTTTAAAATGACGTATTATTTTCAAATACTAAAGTTCCTCTCAACTTCTACTTCACAAGTCATTTATTATTGTACTTAAATAAACTTTCGATATAGAGCTTTTTTTGTTTTAAAAGCACATTTCCCTTGTAGCTTGTAACGTCAACTTGACACCGTCAAAAAGCTTCACTTTTTACACGCGTCGCATAATAAAAGCCTTACACGCACCGAAGCAAGAACCGTTAATAAGTAAATTTCCATAGAAATCCGTCGAAAGATGAGTATGGATTTTTAATTTCACCCAACGTCCCCCTGCCTAGATTTCAGCACCTAAGGGTGGTCTCTGGAGAGTACATATTAGGGGGTAGAATCATTCCCCACATTTCATATTCGACCTGCTTATTTAGGAGTTTTTTTTTAAGATTAAGGGAGTTTGTTGGTTTTCGGTTTTCGCAAATAAAGGTGTGTGATTTTAAGATTCATACGCTATACCCTATATATATATATTCTTCTTTTCTCTGATCATATGATTATTATTAACAAAGATTCTACACTGCTTAAAAAAGGCCATATAATAAAATGATATTTATTTTTAATTTGTAAAAAAATATCATTCTAGAAAAAAATTTATAATATATAAAGTATGCTAACATTCCCAACATAATTGTGAAGACGTTTGCATATTATTTGTTACAGTACTAATAATTTTTTTTCACAAATATTTACACTTATATTATTATATTACAGTTCTGATGAGGGAGTAAGCCGAAATAGCTATCAACTAGGTACCTTATAAATTTTATAGAACTAAATTACATTACTATTTAATCATCGTGGTTAAATGGAGTTCTACCAACTTCATGACAATTCAATTAATAGTATTATATTATATCACACTGTCACTGAATTTTTGCAATGCATTGACCAGCCGAAAAACTCTTGCAACTGACGGTTAATATGACCGATACGAATACACTTTGGACAAAAAACTGTGGTTTTCATTATTAAACTCTTATCACGAAAAAAAAGAAAAATTGCTGAGAATTGTTAACAATCTTTGATTTTCAATAGAGTGAAATTAGACGCAAGATATTTACTAGACTTGTATTTTTAGTTAAAAGCATATTGTAGAAATTGATTGAACGTTCTCTTTTTAATTGTAATTTATTAAGCACAAAAAATTCTCAGTTGAACGCAGTTAAAATAAAGGAAATGTGCAATGTGCGAAGGATTTCAACCAACTTCATTGGTCTTACAAAAACCGTACAGAGTTTGCCATTACGCTAAAAAATCGATGTAATTTTATCAATGAATTAATATTTGCAAAATGCAATACGGTTTTTTTTAAATATTACAATAAAACTTAGCCATTTAAAAAATTTTAATTGAAGTTAATGTATTATAAACTAAATAATAAATGGATTTATAACGACCCTAAGCTGGTCAGACAATTGGTATTTCTTTCATCTATCTTTATATATCGATTCAATTTTTTCACTTTTTATGTGTTAACTGTCACTTCTTGATGGAATATATAAAAAACATATATTATGATCATGACCTGTTTTGCTTATCGCGAGCATTATCAAGAAATAATTATCCTTGTTTTCGTTGTTTTACTTATTTATTTTTTTATAAAATAAGCTTTTGTTTCACTAACTACCTTAGTTTATTAGATTATTTTATAATCCAAAAGTATACGATTTTATTGCACTATTTTTATATTCCTATCATTTATTTTTATGATTATGATACTGACTTAAGGTGCTTGA
Source organism: Himalopsyche japonica (assembly GCA_028555115.1). NCBI lineage: Eukaryota > Metazoa > Arthropoda > Insecta > Trichoptera > Rhyacophilidae > Himalopsyche > Himalopsyche japonica. The sequence goes on along the minus strand of JAHFWJ010000068.1, from coordinate 1,501,418 downwards.
TGGAATTTCAATATCAAATTTGAATTGTTACAACTGTGTACGATTTCACCTTTCGGCATCTTCAAGCATTTTATCACACGGATGCAATAGAACAGAGTTTGTTGCAAAGTTTTAACAACTCAAATTTGATATTGAAAATGTAAAAGCAAAATTTATAATTTTTTTTCATTTAAATAAGTAGACAAAAATTTCATAATGTGTTGAATTTCGAACCATTTCTTCAGCCAAAAGACGTCTACAAATATTTTTAATTATTCATTGGATTAATGTGGATTCATTAAAAAACTAATCCTTCTGCTGAATAAAAGAAACTTAGAAAGATATCCTCGCCTTTGCATCGAGGGTCTGTCAAGTAGCTTTGGCATTTCTTAAAAGTATTTGATTTATCTTCCAGCGTATTTTATCGCGAGTACAAAATTTAATTTATTTATACAGAGAGCGTGTAACGTGTACGGTTGACCCCGCTCTCCCCCTGTATCTTTGTCCCCCTCGTAAAAACAAAAGAACACCTCCCCACATTCTCAAAGACAAAAAGGGGAGATATGGGCTAACGATTTCGTGGGCCAAGTTTACCTCTTCAGAACAAGCGTCTCCCATAATATTTTAGGTTATGTATATTGACTTCTTCCTTATGTCAACCGACTTAAATATACCTATGTTCGTAAATTTTTGTACCTGTTTGTATGGACTGTGTTCACAGGTAAGATATATTGCGAAAACATTTACTTTTTAATAATAAATGACTAAAAATTAATTTTACTTATAAAGTGTGAGTTTCTTATATTGATAATAAATCTTTCATCATTATTATTGTCAAAATATTTTCATTTAAGGAAATTAAAATTTTTATGTATAAAATGTAATGGAACATAACTTTGAATTGAAATCATATATTAATCACCCGATTGTATAAATTCTTGATTACTTCCATAATTTTGTAATAATCAAAAATGGTTTTTTAATGAAGAGCTTTATGAACGCGGAGTATTTTTTAGCATAACATTAATTAAATGAATAAATATTTCGAAATCTACAGTTTTCAATTAACCCTCTGACTGCTTTAGTCTCAGCTGTTGAGATGGCTGATTGCAGTGTGTTGATTGTTGTCACAACTAAAAATTTAAGCAGTATAACAATTTCAAAACTTTCGTGAAAAAGCTAATTGTTATACTTGAATTCAATCCAATTTTCCTTGAAAATATCCATAAATTTGGTTTATACCAACACTACAGGATTTATGGGAATATTCAGCTGGGAACGGGTTAATATTTTTTCAAATTTATTAAAAAAAAAATTTTACCACCACAAAATATTGAAAAATTTTATTGGTAAAATATAAATAACGTGTTTATACTTGAACATTAAAATTATTATTCAAATTATAAATCATAATGTTTAGTACTATTTCCACACTTTTAAATATATAATATCAGGACCGGTTTCTCTCATCACGAGCATTTTTACTTGTATAGTTGATAATCACGATTTTTAATTGCTTTCGATAAGCAAAACCAGCCCTTATTTTATAAAAACAAAATTTTGAAATATTACAAAAAAAAATGTTTAATTATTGAAATATAATACCTTTACTTGATAAAGTAACAGTTAAGTTCATTCTTTACGGTGAAAAAATAGCATTGTATGGCTATCAACTATATTTGTTAAAATAATTTTGTAGAACTAAAATACATTGCTATCTTTCACCGTGTTATAATGGATTTCTACCAAGTGAATGCCAATTCAATGGTAATAATCTGTGTTAAAAAAATGCTCTGCGTTGCTGTGTATTCGATTCACATCATTCGAAATTTAATGCTATATAGAATATAGAACATTTCTTCAATTTATTAAGTATTCATTTTATTTATAAAGTATATCAAATAATTAAATGTTATGTGTACTTATTAAACATTACAGGTCAGAAAGGGTCAACATAAATTAAGTTTGAAGGTTTTCAATATGTTATGTTGAAAATATACAAGATTGTTAATTATTTCGTTTATCTGTCTCATAATATTTTTGAGAAAGTCTTCGATACCGTTTTCTAAATAACGTTACTTAATAATTTTGAAATTTTGACATCATTTAAAAACCCGGTTTTAATTTCAAGGTTTTTAATATTTTTAATGAGAAATATTCATCAACAGTCTTGCTTATAAGATTGGTTCTGTTACACGACCTGATTAGACGCTATAATATGGACGTTGCGGATGGATGATTTTGTTCTTAATAACAAGCCCCGATCACCTTGACGTGCCGAAAAAGCGTGACGCTACGCAAAATTCACCTTCTCGTTGACGATGAAACCGGTGGATGGGGTTTTTAGGGGGGTGTATTGCCAAAGGGTTTGAGGGTGTGTGCGGCATGTTCTGGGCACAATCAGTCTTCTTCAGTGGCCGGAGGAGAGGGCGCTGTCACGAGCAACGCTGGGCCGCGGAGGAGAGCCGAAGGGGGCAAGTGGTGGAAAACCATCCGGGCCCCGAACGAAGCGAACGGGTTTCGCGAGCCCCCCTGTTCTCAAATGAACGCCTGATGTTCGTTCACACTATTTTTTCCTGAACCTTTATAATTAAATGAAATCATTATTTACAATATCGCATAAAAGATCGTATTCTAAGGAACTTTTTCAGTGAATTGTTTAATTCACCAATAATTGTGTGCTTTGTTAATCCTTAATCAAACATGTGAATACGGTTCCCACGTGACTTTTCTCTAATTTCATTAATTTAGGCGAACTATAATTTTGAAAATTACGAATAATGATCAAATTTTTTGTATAATATAATACATATATAAAGTTTATTGATTGAATTGGCATTTACTTGATAGAACTCCATTATAACACGGTGAAAAAATAGCAATATATTATAATTCTACAAAAATTTTCAAAAATCAAATATGGTTCTGACGATGTAGTAAGCCGAAATAGCTATCAACTACATCTTATAAAAATTTTGTAGAATTAAAATACATTGCTATTTTTTCACCATGTCATATTTAAAGTATTTTTTAAAGTAAAAATAAATATTTCATAAATCTTGGTGATTATAAAAAAAAATATTGATAGAATTTACTTTTGCTTGGTAGAACTCCATTATAGCACTGCGAAAAAATAGCAATGTGTAAAAGTTCTACATCGTCAGAACTGTATGGAACTTCATCAGCTAGTTCTGAAGAACGCGTGAGCCGAAATAGCTATAAACTATATATCTTATAAATTTTGTAGAACTTAAATCCATTGCTATTTTCTCACCGTGTTATAAAAGAAAACAATAAATATAAAATACACGGTTTCGTTGAAGGTTACATAATTTACTGATATCAAGTAATTTTTTTTTTTTGTGAGGCTATTTATTATGCCATGTATTCTAGTTAAACTTCAAACAGTCATATTTTTTATCAGAGGAGTGATAAAGTAGTGAAAAAGGGTTTAAAAAAAAATGTTTAGATTTAAAAAAAAATAGTATCACAGTAATGAAGTATTATTTAACAATATCCTTAATGGAAAATAGATAGAAAAAATCCTGTCCTCCATTTTTAATTTATTATTTTAGAATATTTGATTTTTTTATTACTTAGACGAAACACGTGTCACAATTATTGGAATAATCAAAGTTTTTTTTCATATATTTAAAACACTGTTTGAAATACGTTATATATACATAATCTAGAGATGGAATGAAAATAAAAATAACATTTAATTTCGACCAATTATTAAGTTATGAGAAAACCACTTTATAATTTTAATATTATGTATATTAACTCAATTTAATTAAATATTAACAAGCTCAATACATATTCTTATATTATTATTTATTCATTTGAAATTGTCAAATGAATGTATATGTCGGAAAATAAAAGCAATTTTATAAATATTTTTTTTTTCAATTGTTTCATATTCCAAATATATTGTTTTCATTGTTAAAAATATTTGGTATTTGGTCGGTACGATGCAGACGTTCCCTTGTTGTTCCCGTTTTCTATCCATCTTGCGCCCGACCCCCAATGTCCCCACCCTCCCCCTCGCAAAAACATCCCTAATTTGAGCACGGGGTATTCCGGCAACCCTTTTCTTCCACTCGTGTTCTTTACACATTTATTTCTTGCGCGTATAAGAAACGCCGTCTTCTTATACAACTTTTCTATATTACCTATTTATATAGGCTCTTTTTCTTACGGTTCGCGCGAAAGGGTTGCGGTGCATATACGATTGTAAATATTTTATCGGGACATATATCGTTTATCGAAAATCCGAATATTGTAAGTAGCATTTTCAATGATTCTTATAAACATTCAAATAGTCATTTATTTATTTATGAATTCCAACAGAAGAAAATTCTAAATTAATACATTTCTTTTGTTAGATAATTTAAAAAATGCTATTCATATACCTAAATCCGTAATAATGAAAAAAATTGTGTTATTAAAAATCATTTGTTTTTTCAATGAGATCAGGTAATTTATAACAAGTTAGATTTCTAGGGATTTTATTTGGCTGATTATGTACTTCAGAAGAAAAACAAATCATGTCCATGACTTCTCAAAAAAATAAATAAAGATCATAAAAAACTACATTTTGAAGGTTAATAGGATTCTCATTAGGTAATCAGTTGGATAAATCCACGGGTAGTATTCATATGCTGTCAAGTAAAAAAAAATCTCAGAAAAATCTTATAAACCATAGGTTCCCAACCTGGGGGTCGCGAAGGGTTTTTTGGCGAGTCGCCAACTTATATGGTCAACTAATTTTTTTTTTTTGTATGGTTTTGTATTGTATGGGGGGTCGCGGGTCACATGGGTTTTATGAAAAGGGGTCGCCACCCGAAAATGGTTGGGAGCCCTTTTAAGCCCTTTCCACTATGATGGTATACAGTAGAACCTCGATTATCCGGAACGGTCAAAATAAACAAAAACACGATCTCGAATATTAAAAAAAGTGGAAAAATTATGAACTTTACAAATAGTTTAATCTCAGAAGATGGAACAAAATTTTGAAAATACCATTAGTATGCAGTGCTTAGATGTTTCTATGAATTGGTTTGAGAGTCAAGAAGAATGCAATTCAGGACAACTTATATGTCTTCAAAGTATTCGCGATTTGACAGCATATAAGCTAGCTTTAAGCAGACATCGACCATTTTATATTATTAAGTTATTAAAGAAACATTGCTAGCAGGAAATAAGCTAGGTCTTTGATTTCCAGTCATCATAGACATCAACTATCACAAAGCATTCTTAACGAACAAACTAAGATATGTCTATCACCATTGCTTAACCCTCTGCGAGGTGCTTCTTTGTTTCTGTAATAGACCATTTCCGGGCCATATGTAAACTTATTGATAGAGCCGCATTTTTAGTTTCATTTATAATGTTTAGTTTTATTGCGAGCTAGGTCGTTAAAACATAAGAGAATATATAGATAAGCAAATGTACGCTTAAAATTAGTTCCGACGATGGCTTGAGCCGAAATACCTATCAGTTATATCTTATAAAATTTTTGTAGAACTACAATACATTGCTATTTTTTCACCGTGTTTTGTGTGTTGCCGTGTACTAAAATGTGGTCACCCTATCGGGAGTAAAGCGGGCGAGTGAGTGCTCGATGTGGCAGGGCGGACGAACATGAACCGGCGAAAAAGTACGGCCTGAAGAAGGCGAGCTCCAGGAGGAAGGAGAGGAGGTGCGTAACAATTTCACATCTTGCGTAACTTATGCGTGCTGTTGGCGGTAGCTTCCAGCATAGATTTTAACTTTCATACACTTGTTTGCTTTTATGTAACACGGCCTCTATCTGCACTAACTCCTCGTGAAACTCTTTCATAGCTGAAGAAAATATTTTTTTTCATACAACAGTATTTATATAATTTAACATCAACTTTTTAGCTATACTGTATTTAAGTAAACAAAAAACTTGTAATTATTAAAAATGAATTCAATTACACAATCTTAACGTTTCAAATATTTATTGATTGAATTGGTATTTACTTGGTAAAACTCCATTATAACGTGGTGAAAAAATAGCAATGCATTTTAGTTGTAAAAAAAATTGTAGAACTAAAATACATTGCCACTTTATCACCGTGTTTCAAATATTTTGTAGAATTTCTAAAATTTTATACGAAAAAAATCTTGACGGGCTTCGTGCGAATTGCGAGTATCAAATCATTTATTTAGTATATATATATAAATATTAATTTTTAGCCTTAAATTATGTATGTAACCTTTTTTTAAATTGTTTTATAGTACACAAGCTCGACATTTTAAAATGATTTTTCTTTGTACCCTCCCTTACATATTGTATATGCATACATGTGCATTTTTATGTATATGTATGCATATGTGGATGTAAATATAATTATAATACGTGTGGTGTTCACGTGAATTGAATTCACTGTGGTTAGCTCAGCTCTGCAGCGACTAACGTATATCAGCAATGAAATAACAATAATTAATAAATGAATCAACACACATCATTGAATATAATGCTATTTGAAGGAGAGGTAGCAGATAACACATTAAAAGTGACTTTCAAAGATGTACTTTAAATATTGAATAATCATATTGATAGTCGATATCTTTTATATGTATATCTTAAGGATGCCTGTAAAGTGGCTCGTCCTCACAACAAAATTTATATTCATAATAAAAAATTGGTTACTCATGACTAATGGTAGTGTATAAGTACAATCAAGCTTGTTCTTAATATGCAGCATTTAAAGACAGTGACACTCGTTATAGGTGCTTATTTTTTTGATTAAATGTTCGCTGACTTTAACTGCTAAAGATTACAGACTAAACAATATCAAACTATAATCTTTAAGTATATAACGACACCCGAAATAACTTGTAATAACTATCAAATCTCACGCTTTTCATGGATTCAATGGTAGCATTGTAGTAAAAATCCATCGTTAATATAAAAACAAAGTTTTCAGGTGTTGTTATTTTACTTGGCGTGTTTCTAAAAAACACCCTCTAATGTTTATTAGGTTGGACCTTTTCGAAATCGTAATGTGTTTTTTTTTGTTTCTTTGTTACGTCAAATGTTGATAATGTTAATCAATTACTTTATTTGCATATCTATTCATTTTAACATGTTAAGTGCCACGTATTGGAGGATAAGCAATTTTTTCAAATAATAAAACACTATATCTAGCACCGTTTATGTGCAAAAATTATACTATTATCACACGTTATATTTAGTTGATAATCTTTTTTATTATTCAATATCATTGTCAGTCTGTAAGTGAATATACTATAGAACCTATATCTAAATAGTGAAGCACTACATATCTATAATGTTAAGGACCTCTAAGTACTTTTTTATTAAAAATAAAAATAACAAAATTATGTTTATTAAGAGCTGAAAAATGATTTTGAATGGGAAGATTTTGGAGAACAAAATAAAGTTCAGCACATTATATTAAAATGAAATACTATGAGTGTTTCACAATATTTCCATGATTTAAAATTTACTGATCAGGGCCGATTTTACTCATCGCGAGGATTGTTGCTGAATCAACTATTAATCAGTTGTCATCAGTTGAAAATACTCGCAAGAAGTGAATTTGGTACTGATTTGAATAATAAAGCATTTTAGAAATATAACTTACGAGTGTTTTTTAATTTTATATTTAATAAATATATATTTTTGAAATCAATATATATTTTTTTTTATTTTGAAATAAGGAACGTATACGAAGAACAATTATGTATTAAATTTATGTAAACATTTCACGTCAGTTGTTAAATAATATAAACACATTTTTTAGTACTTATTTTCACAATATATTTTATGATCAAAGCCGGTTTCACTGGAGTACATCAGTCAGTTGATAATTATCGCGAAAATTTATTGTGGTAAAAAATATTAGAAAGAAGTGTCAAATTTGTACATTTAAAGTTTTGTACGATTCCACATGTTTTTTTCACTAACCAACCGGTTTTCGCCATTCGGCATCTTCAGTTATGCTGAGACGTGTATGCAACAAAACAAAGAATATGACAACTTTTAGAAATGAACAAAATATCGACAGTTTAAAATTCCATCAAGCACCTTCAGTCGATATAATGATTTATTAAAAAAAGTGTTTTTATAATTTGAAATATCATGACTTTCTATCAAAAGGTAACAGTTAACACCTTAAAAGTGATTCAATAAAATATTAAATAAAAATATTATGAGTTTTAATTATGTACTAAAAACAAATTTCAACTGCATCAAAAAAAAAATAGTTAAAACTTTCTTTGACTTACAAAAAATCTGAATTTCTTTATTCAATATTGTATGATTACAAAAAAGCTCTAATTGCATCATGGATTCTGAATATCTATTTAAATATAGAATCAGAGAAATATATATAGCAAGAATTGAGCTTTCAAGTTTCCAATAAAAATAAATTTACAGCGTAATCCATAAAACCCTTACATTTTATTCAATACTTTCGTTTCAAATATCTGTCGTAAGTCAAAAGCTCACATATACACAGATAGAATTAATCCGTCTTTAAAAAAAGATGGAAGCTTCCCACGACATTATTGTATCATATTCCATCATCAAGAGGATGGAGAGGATATCGCCAGCAGGAGAAAAACGACTCCTTCACCACCTTTCTTTAAATCAATAAATTCTCAGAAAATTCGTAATGTTTAAAACCTGCGTCCTGGGATCTATGTACAGTAACGAATCAGGAATTAATGTCCATTATTCGTCTTGTATTTAATTTGAAAATAAAACAATATGTTTTATTACAATAACCACAATTTTATGTCATCATTAACAAGACTGTTTTGCCCATATCGAGCATTATTAATTGATACAAAAGAGTTTAATACAAAACCATTCACACATAAATTTGAGCAAATAATAATTCGGTACATGAAATGAATGGTTCAAGAACTAATACAAAAAGTATACGTAAATTTATTATTCAAAAAATATTTGTTTTGTCACTCGTGACCCAGGTTTCATCTTTCGTCATATTAACTAATTTTATCACACGGGTACAATATAACTGATTCATCTTCTGATCCTTCGTTAGTATTTATTATCAATTTCGGATATATATCAATTATGACTCCCAGTTTTTTTTTGTTTAATTCCTTCTGTATACGATCGATGCAAACTATTGGTGGGTCAGTTTTATTGCATCCGAATGATAAAATACTTGAAGACGCCGAAAGTAGAAACCTGGTTCGTGGGTGACAGGAATGTGGAAATTTTTTTAATAAAAAAAAAACAGATTTAATGATAAAATTTCATCAAGCACAATACGTAATTTGAATTCAACGAACGGCACAATATCTATTCTCAAGTGTGATTGTTATAAATGATTTTAATTTGTTTGACGTATTATTTTGGTATAGAATTTTTCGTTAGATTTATTTGGTTATAGTTTCAATCGTAAATTTTTGGAAAGCTTTAAATGTTGACATAATTCACATTAATATTAAAACCCTTAATACGGCTCTTCGTCCAACCCTTTCACCTCCCGCGTAATCCTTCCCACGTTCGTTATATAGGCATCTCCTCTTTTCTTTAATATTCATCTAGGTATGTTCTTATTTTCGTCCTATTTCGTCTTTTACGAAACCACCCCCAATCTTCCCGTTCCAATATCTGTTAAGCCACCCGATGCTCGGCCGAAGGCTCTCCCGGGGAGGGAAGGAGGTAGACCCTACGCCCGCCGATTTCTTCAGTTACAACCCTTTCCTTTGCTTTAAGATGGACAGGGTATTTCGTAAGATCTGCAAACCGACCCGAACAGTTTTCATTTACATTAATTAATCAAAATATAAAAAAAAGTTTTCTGTGTTTGAAATATACATTTTAAAAACACGGTGAACAGTTCTTCAAATCGTTATTTGATTTCTTTTATCTTGTGATCTAATACTTGGGATGTATTTCTTTACGAAACATTTTTGTTTTTTGAACGCTTTCACTTGACAATTAATCCAAACATCTTTATTTATCAACAAAATACACTGCTATCACACTGCTAGTTATTGCCTATACGTATGATGCATATATTGTATATATACGAAACAAAGTTAAATAATGTTTTTATAATAACCGATAGTTAAAGATAGCTTATATATAAAAAAAAAGTATAAACTTAAACATATTGACATTAAAATTAAATATTCTTTGACACTTTACTAAAGGTGAATCAAAATTATTTTTTCAATCGTTAAATATCATTGAAAAAAATACGCAAGTCGAAACGAATGCATTTTAAAAAAAATCATCAAATCTGTTGTTATTTTACCGATTAAAAAAACGTTCATTTGTTTAACAGATCATCAAATTTGAAGTAATGGAACAATATATGAAATATAACCGTTATTTAAAAATCAATTCTACTAATCACTTAAAACACGACCTTAAATGTTCATGTTTGTATACTTATAATAATCTCTCTTTCAACGTCTGACTTATTCTCAACTTTTGGTTGTATTATAAAAGAGTATGGACTCTGCACAAAGAAGTGACAATAAACAAGTTTGATGTAAAAACTAAATCAGAGCGAACTCTTGGGGGAATATTTGCGATCACCGAGTTTTTATTCACATTTCTCAGACCTTTCTACATATTTTTCTTCAAAGGGGTAGAAGGTTTAAAAATATAGGCACATCTACGAGGCGTAGCTGTTCCACATAGCTCTACGCTTCTCCCAGAAAACTTCATTTACTCTTAAAGTGGGCGCTGTAAGTACGTTCTACGGCGATTCACTTTGAAAAGGTTCTACGCAGTACTTTAAGCAAACACTTTGTTGGCTTTGATTGGTAATATTAATGTGTCAATGAAGCAGTAAACTCTTCTATCTTCGAATATGTATTTCCGATATTTACGTCAGTTAATTTTATCGCAAAAGTAACTTTAATATAACATATAAATAACATATAATAGTCTAAAGCAGAGGTAGGCAAATTTTTCGAATGAAGTGCCAAATTCAGGAACTAAAAATGAGCGGTGAGCCGCAAATATTACACATTATTTATTTAGAACGGCTTACTTCACGCGTAGTTTTAAATTCCTTCTTAGTTTAAACGAGACTTGAGATAATAGAATAACAAAACAAAAAGTTATTGTCAGCGCTGTGAAATCGTCAAAACAATTCGGCTCCGTCCCCAACATTGACCAACAACACGACTCCGATTTAAAAAAGTTTGGCTTTTTTCCTACCTTTCCTATTTATGTGCATTACATTAAAAAAAGATCAACAAACCAATCCAACAAATTGTTCAATGCGATATTTTTCAAACATACAATATCGCTCGCGGGCCACAGAAAAATATGCGGCAGATTGCACGTGATCGCGGGCCGCGGTTTGCCCGTGCCTGGTTTAAGGCTAGAACCCAAATATACATCTGATATAACTTGAACAAAATATATGAAAATTTGAACAATTAAATTCGTATGAGTTACATATATAATATCTCCTTTTATTTTTTTGCTGTTATTTTCATCGGAACACTTTTACTAGAACATTCTGAATGTAAAACGCTACCACCAACCAGGGAATGGGTGGTTAACACCCCACTACATGTTAATGGCGACCGACTTGAAAAGAATTTCACAATTTAGTTTAGTAGAGAGTAACTGGGTATTTTGGCGAAATCTTTTCAAATTATTTCACTCGATATGTACCTTACTCGCCTACGTTACTAGAGTCTGGGTTAATATCACTTGTTTCAGTTCGAGATTTTATTTAATTTTATTAAGTACTGCCTTTCTTTGGTCCGATTTCAAAGTTGTGTTTATTTAAATTAAAGTAAAAGTGATTGAATAAATTTATGCATTCACTTTGATCGGCGTTGAGGGTTGAATCCAATCTAATATGGTACTACAAACGTCAATAGGGTCTCTAAAAATAATTATTCATCGGTTTTCATATAATTTTGCCAATGCCTCATGTTAATTGACTAGGTTTGGATATACGTGAAAAAAAAACAGAAATTATATGTTGATTCAAAAAAAATTGCTTTGGAATGTTGTAGATTTTTACATTTATTAGTCAATTAATCTGTTATAATATCAGTTGATAATGCTCGCGATGATCGAAACCGGTTCTCATCGTTAAAAAAACAAGAAAATATATATTTTCGTTAATTAAATATATTACCTTTTCACCAACATTAACAATTAACACCTTAAAAAGTAACAAAGTTAAGTAAAGTTTCAAACTGTCAGAAATGTCAAAAAATAGTCAGTATTTCATATAATTTGATTTAATTGCCATTTGATTAGTAGAAATCCATTATAACACGGTAAAAAAAGCAACCTATTTTAGTTCTACAAAATTCTTAAGGTATATAGTTGATTGAGGTTACTGTAAGCCGAAATAGTTAATATATACGTTTTGTAGAACTAAATTAAATTGCTATCTTTTACGGTGTCATTACTTTTTATACAAATATATGATATTCTTCGTTTATTACTGCAATAGTTTCATAAATCATTTTTTTAATGACATTTTCACGCAAAAAATTAGGAAAATTAAGTTTGTACATTATTTTTACTGCTTTAGAAATATACCAACAAAATTTTCAAATAAGTTGTAAAGTTTTGGAAAGTACATTTGGATGGCCAATGAAATAAATCTTTCGAAATCTATATTCCAAATGTATTTCAAATTTTTTTTAATAAAAATTATCGTGAAACAAAATTATTCAATTACTCTTTTTATGAACAATGTTTTGAATTACTTTGATTATAATTTTTTTAAATAATTTAAAATTCAACATTTACTTACTAATTGATTAATTAATTTGACATTTAGTTTACCGTTTGTTTTATGATAATCTTTAAAATGGGCATGTTCCGCTCATATCCTTCTAGCATCACAACGATGGTATATATGATTTAAATTTTATAACAAAATTTATCCAAAAATAATTTATTACTTTATGTCACCGAATAAAAATCTGAGGAAACGCTTTTAACGAGTTTTTGTTATTGTTTAATATAATGGAAATCGAAATTTAGATACTAAAATAGTTACGAAAATTTCTTTTGCAAAATTTGCCTGCCCGTCCGAGCGTCAAAAATATTTGTCTGTTAGACATGCCTCAGTTGCGAGCAATTATTTGATACTCACAAAACTTAAATTAACTTCAAACTATCGTGCAAAGTGAGAGAGAAATTTATTCGAATCGCGAGCACACACAAAAGCTGCAAATTAACAGAGATCTCTATTACGCAGACTGTACTTCATAATGAAAAACGAAATTCCTTTACATTTGTGAGGGTTTACTTTTCGATGGGTGGGGTGTACACTGTACAATTGGTACGTCCGACAAGTACGTAAGAGACCTCCCGTTTTAATTTATAAATTTACACCCTCGAATCGAAGTGGAAATGTACTGCCAGCAAAGGGGAAACTTTTGATTTTCAAATGCCCATTCGTCGCAAAAGGAGAATTTCTCATGTATATGGTGCGGCAATTAAGTGCTGCGATATTTTCTTAAGACGCAAAAAATATAATTAACAAAAAAAAAACAACACCAAGCACAATTTTCACACTATATAATATAAGATCAAGACCGGTTTTGCTCATTGCAAGCATTATCAACAAGTACGTATGGGTACATATTGATAAAATATCAACGTAAAATTTTCATTATGAACCAAAACGTATTTTCGTAATTCCTCTATACCAGCGGTCAGGGAACCGAAGTAAACCACCTCAAATGGGGTAAAAATGAAGTCTTTAGGGGTAATGAGGATTTATTATAATATTTTCCTTGTAAATTAATTCAATAAAAATGTTTAATTACAATTAACATTGATTGTCTCCTTTCCAAAATGAGGAGGTAACATTGACTTACGCAAAAATATTTTGGGGTAATTCCTATTATCAATTCAATCAATCAATCAAATATCAATAATCCTATCAATTCCTGAAGAATCCAGAAAGACAAAATTCAGGTCATGAGTGACAAAGCGTGCGAGTTTGAACTGTTCAAAAATGTTTCATGTATGTGAATATAATACCGCAAGAGTGAAATAATCATTTTTTGAAAAACTGTTAGCTGTAAAATTTTTTTTTTTTTTGTATCTTGTTTAATATGATTTTTTAATAAACTAAAAGCCAACAACTTTTTTGTAGGAGGGATATTCGTTTGACGCGGATGAGTGGATTCAATTGTTGCATCATAACGTGGATGGACCATGAACTGTTTTATCAGGAGATTCTAGAAATTAATAGAGGCCAGTTATTAAATTCAAACTTCATTTTCAATGACCAACTCAATCTTCCCAACTCATCGTTGTAATGTAAGCCTCATGACGTAAATTTTTATGTTTCATCACAATACGTTTGATAGTAACACGGTGAAAAAAATAGCAATTATTATAGTTCTACAAAATCAGTGTATAAAGTGTAAAGTAACCCCAAGTTATATACAAATCAAGACCAAATATTCTACACCAGCGGGAGTTTTATGATTTTGTGAAACTAAAATACATTACTATTTTTTTCACCGTGTGATAATGGAGTTCTACCAAGTGAATTCCAATTCATTCAATAGTTTGATATTAGGTATTCTCTATATGAAAAGTAAAAAAAAATCATTGAAATTTTAATTTTTCATTAACAAGATCGTTAATGAAAATTATCACTGGCAATTGTGTAAATTATTATTAGATTAATATTGTTGAATTTTTTTAGCTGTAACTTACTGCTTTCGTTGGGGTAAATGTTTTCCTGTAATTAATAACTTTAGTATATAGACGATAAAACTGTTTCACGTCAGTTCTATTGCATCCGCGTGATAGAATGCCCGAAAAGAAAAACCTGGGTCGTTGGTGGCGAAACATGTGGAATCGTACAAAGTTGTAACAATTGAAACCCTATTTTTTAAAATAAAAATAAAAAAATACGTTTGTGAGGGAAACTCGAATCGTGAACGACAAAACAGTGTAGAAAGCTCGAATGAATTTAGTATTGAAGTAGCTATTTGTATAAGTCGATGTATTGTGATATGGGGTAAAAATACGTAAGTCTCGATGCATAACGACCGCTCCCTGAACGATGGAGCTAAGAGTGCGTGTGCTTGCGTGTGTGAGTGCCAACGTCGTGCGTGTGTGTCGGTGTGTGTATGTGTGCGAGTACGCCTTCTACCTTCTCAGAATTCTAATTACTTTTATTTTATCTTCGGAAAATTTATTCTCGGGAAAGAAGAGGAAAAGAGGTGTGCCTATGGAAGGAACGTGCTCTCTCCTCCCTCCTGCGGGGAGGGTGCGGGCGCGAGGGGGACGGGGCGAGGGGAATGACTAATTACTGTTTGGAGTTAATTTCTGTTTTGACGATGGCGCTTAAAATAAAAATATTTATGGAACGCCGTTATCGCAAAGTGTGTTGCAAGTTACTTGTATTGTTATTAAGAATCATGATGTCTTGTAATGAATATATTATTGCTCAGTTTTTTTTGCGAAAGGATTCTGTTCGTCACTGTGTTTATCAAACAGCCATAACCAAATAAATTGAATTCAAAAAAGAAAAGATAATATAATAAATAGTCCGAAATTTCTACACTCCCTCATAATTTGATATCCACGATTCAAATTGAAACAATTCAGTATACTGGTGTCGGAAAACGGTTAATATTAAATTTAGGTTTCGTTTATGGTTTTAGCATTTGCGTAAAATTTGAACTGTTGAAACTTTTTCCGATTCCGTGTATATCGTCACTAACGATCATTTACGCGTTATATCCGAATGGTAGAATGCCTCAAAATGTCGAAAGGCGAAAACCAGGTCGTAAGTGACAAAAAATATGTAATCATACAAAGTTTCAACACATTTAAATTTAATATTGAAATTCCATCAACCACCTTCAGTTGATATCATAACCTCACGCAAAATATTCTGTTTTTCTTTGTTTTCAATAAAAGCTATATATATCATTTTAAGAGGAACAGCGAAAAATACAGAAACTTACATAACTTGTGATATAATGCCTGAAGGAGAAACCCGGGTCATTTGAGAAAAAAACATGTGGAATCGTTCAAAGTTGCAATAATCCCAATTTGATATTGAAATTCCATCAAGCGCCTTCAGTCGATATAATAAATTTACGTGAGATATATATATATATATCGTTTAAAGAAGAACAGTGAAAAATATAGATATTTGCATAAAAAGTTATAAACATTTATTTTTGGAATTCTGCATTGATATTGCATTAATCACCACCAGCCGTTGTGTAAAATTACATTTGAAATGATTTTCTGCTTGATTTTCCATAACATTTGAGCACTAAGTAATTTGAAAAAATATAGAATTGACATTAATTAGGTAAATATAATTTGGTAAAAACAGCTAAGTGAATATTAAGGTCCTTTTATTTATTCGTCGAAAGCCATTGAACTTACAGCATTGTCAGAGCTTTTTTTAAGCTTAAATATAGTCTCACATTATATACTGTAACAAATCAATGGTCAACAACTCCGTCTCACATATTCTATCATGAAAACATTTTTTAAATTAAAATAATAAGTATCATAATGTGTTCAGTGTTAAAATTATTGTATATGATTTAATAAAACGGTCATAAAATAAGACTTATTGAAATTAATTGATTGTATGTTAATATATATTCCTTGAAATGATTTAAATTAAGGGTAGTGGAATAATATATTTTGCTTATGCCATAGTGACGAAAACAGTTTTCATTTTTAACTTAAGTTTAATTAAATTTGATGTAACAGGAAAATAGTTTAAAACTGTCTGAATTTTAATACATTTAAAACAAAAATAAAATGTTGTTTCAATCAAATTGTCTTGATAGTTTTTCCGGCATCACGCTTTCGTCCAATAACCTTTCGTTCCACCAAGAATTGACTGTTAACACCATAAAAGTTGAATAAATCATGACATAATTCTTGTGGATCTATGCACGCCGCATTTCGTTCAACTGTCTTTATGGGAATGAAAGAATTGGTATATTTAATCTTTTATTTCCACATATACATAAGAACATATATGCAGTTTAAAATAAATACTAATCGGCAAACAATTGAATACAATTATATTTAAAAATTGTTATTATCAATTTGTTTTTTGTTTGTGTCACTTAATGAGTACTTCTGGCGTGATATTGCCATTTCAATATCGCCACCTTTAAAATTGTTTTACTATTCGTGTCCATTATTGAAATTCATATTGTTAAGGATATCGTAAAAACTTAGATGAAATTCTTGCTTCCATTAGGGGTTGATGTTGATACCAGCACTGCGATATATTTTAATATCACAATGCTCCATTATAGCTCATAATTTTTACTGGAATTTCGACAACTAATGTAATGTTTATTAAATTTTTTGTATTATTACCTATTTTGTATTTTGCACGAGAATTATGTAAGCCAGTTGGAAAGAATGAAATTGAATTGTATCGTAAATATTACGTATTCTCTCAAACTCTTTCAGCGAGGCAGCCTTTTATAAATAAACAAATTGTAATTAAGCCTCTAACTGTTAACGTTTCAACTCTATTATATTTTTTAAGAATAAGACTAGCTTCTCGCATTACGATCATTTTCAACTGTTATTTGATAATGCTCGAGACGATTTGATCAGATATTAAATTGTGTATTTTTTTACATAAATTTATTTGTAAGCTACTAAATTAATTTATGAAATATTTTTTCAATTTTTTAGTAAGGAGTTTACACTAAATTAAAATATAAATTTTGTTGCTATTAAACAAATGGGAAAAAACCTATTGTAAGGACAATATATGTACTCTAATATTCAATCATTTAGTCAAAACAGAAGTGAAGAAAATTTTTACTGATTTTAATATTGGATACTTAAATCAAAATTATTGATGATACTGTATGCAATATAAAAAAAATGATTGGTGTTGTGTCGTTCATAATGCTGGAATAATTTAGTAGAGCTTAATCTTTGTATTTGATCCATCAGTAAATATTACATATTTAAATTTCCGTAAAATGCTTTTGTAACAAAAACCAGTGTTTTGTGGAACACATTTTGGGAATCCTTGTTTTATACTATTAAAAATGACAAAGCTTAAATTCTCACCAATCTGTATTTTTTCACGATAGTGAACAAAAAAAATTGACAATAAAGAAAATTGTCCAATTTTCGAAACATTGTCTTATAATGATTTTTTATACAGAGCACACCTCGATAAAATTCAACATATTAATTTAAAAATAATTGAAATAAAAATTTGAATTGGACTGGTATTAACTTTCTAAAACTCCATTATAACACGGTGAAAAATTGCATGTATTTTAGTTTTACGAAAACTGTAAGGTATTATGTAAAGTTGATAGCTATTATATGAGCTATTGATGAGGGGTTAGGCTGAAAAAGCTATCAACTATTGTATATATAATACCTTATAATTTTTGTAAAACTAAAAATACATTGCTATTTTTTCACTGTGAAATATTTTTCTATTTATCAAATCATTAGGTATTATTCTGAAATACTCCCAGCGACTGATCTACTATGCAAATACATATATCAATCAACAAATTTCTTATGGCATATAAAAGCTCGCGCTTAACAAATTGTTGATTGAATTACCTTTAAAAAGGTTACTTTTACTTTAAAAGGTTGTCTACAAAATATCGTCTAGGCTTTAAGAATACAGAGTGAAAAATCATACAGTTATACGTGATAAAATCAACATATTTTATACAATAAGTGGGTTACATTAATAAATATTATATTTTAATATGGATGTGTTTTTCGTGTTGCCATTTGAAGGGCAATTAAACTCCACCACAGGTAACAAAGGACGCACGACAGATACCTACCTGTTAAGGGGTGGATTTAGAAACTTAAATAAATGCAGCAAACTTTAAGATAAATCTAAGTCCTATCAAACTTTAAACAAGGAAAATTTAGTTTGGTTATACTGTACAAATTATGAGTGGTATAATGTGTTTAGTTCAGGAAATGTTTTAAATATGTTTTGAATGAGTATATCATAAATTTAGTCATTGACTACCGTTTAGGGTGAATCTTGGTTACTCATTGAAATAACTATTTGTTACTTCCACTTTACTCGGTCATCTATCTTTATAGCTCGTAAGTGTTTCAAATCGGTCAATCGGTCATTCAAATCAGTGTCAATATTCTCTCACAGGTTAAAAATGTATATCTTTCTAGCTATTTGTACCATTTTTAAGGCATCTCTCATAGTTTTTTCATCACAACACCAGCGATTATTTATAGATAAAATAACGATCTTTAAACAAAAAAATGTATTTATTATTTGTTAACATTTCTTTTTTACATTTTAACCTTTAACTGTCACTTTTTCATAGAAAAACATGATATTTTAAGTAATCAAAACGTATGTTTAGTACTTATTTCCACAGTGTATTTTATGATGAGGATATGGTTCGCTTATTTCCAGCATTATCAACTAATTGATTCCAAATTACAAAAACGACTATTTATACAACATTTTGAATTAGAAACAGGTTTACAAAATTAATGTTTTGATAACTGAGAAAATAATAAGCAGGTTATCAGACAACATATATATTACATAAAATGTGAAGGATCTCTTATGTGATAGCGTTTTTAATCAAAATATAGCAAGATTAAGATAACAATCTTCATATGTTCGTTAAACATTATTGAAATTATGTTCAGCAAGAAGTGGTTTTAAACTAAGGTTGTGAAGTTGGAATCGGAGTCGTGGAAAATGAGTGACTCCGAAATTTTTTTGATTAGAAGGTTTTGAAGAATATCTCAATGAACAATTTGCCGTATTGGTTGGTTGATCTTTAGTTTAACGCACTTAATAGGAATGATGGGAAAAAAACCTGATGTAAAATAAACTTTCTTTAGTCGGAGTCGTGTTTTTAACGACTCCAGCTCTGGTTATAACTGCAAAAAGTCATACGTCAAAAGCTCTAATTTTTTTATTGTTTACATTCATTCATCCTTGAAATTGATTAAAATGTAAAACTATTCGTAATACAACGAAAATAAATACACTTAATTGCGATAACACTCCGTCCCCGAAAAAGGGGGTGCGTAACATTTGCCGTGCGAAGTGAAGGACGGCGACGCATTGTGTGCTTTGCTTATTTTTTACGACCGCTTTGTATTTGAAAAGCGCCATGCGTAGACATTCTACGTCACATATACTTTCCCACCCGCTTACTATCTGCCGAAAGGTTACGGCGTAGCACACTTTCAGGGGGTCGGACACTGATGGACTAATAAACAGGTCGAATCGACAGGGTTGTTCAACCGCAATAAAATTTTCGATATATTTCGTAAAATTACGTAATTATTTATTTTATCATTCAATTTCACAGCGATAGTGTATTTCAAGTAAAAATAATAAAAAAAGTATCCATCAGTACTAATAATCACTTTATTCAACCATATACAACATTATAATACCATCAATAACAGGATAGATATATTTTCGCTCTCTTAATTGGTAAACTATATTTTCACTGAAATTCTACTTTCGTTCTTAAAATTCAAATTAAAATACTAAGCTTGTATAATAATAATAATATCATATCATTTTATTGGTTGAATTGACATTTACTTGGTAGAACTCCATTACAACACGATGAAAATACTTTGCTATTTCTTTCCCCGTGTAATATCTTATCACACTATCATGAGTTGAATTAATCTTATAAGCTTGAGACTGTTTTCAACAGATCATTTCCAAGGCGTAATATTCTTTTCATAATATTCATTGAAACCATAGATTTTCATAAAAGACATTATCTATATCATGGCCGATCGCGAACACAATAAACTGACCTTAATCTTAGCAATAGGAATTTATAGAAATATTATTAAAAAGCCATTTTAATATTTAAATGCAATACATTTCTACCAAATACAGACAGTAAATACATTAAAAATAATAAAACTATTGCAAAATAAAGTACTTGTATTTTGAAAACGATTTGAAAGAATCTTTTTTATATTTTATCTAATTTTTTTCCTACTTGAAGAATACAGTTATACCTTTGATCGATTTTCGAACATAATTTGATTGTCCACTGTATAGATATCGAATACACAATTTAGCACCAAATATTGGATATTATCAACTTAAACTGGATTCACTGTAGATTGCTCAGCTCTGCAGTGACTAATTTCGAAACTAAGCAAAAAAAGTATGCAACAAATAAATTAATACATAAAAAATTAAGTAGACTTGAAATCTGATGCCACTTCATCATAGATCTCCATACCAATTTGATATAAAAAAGTCTTAACGGAATTGATAAATATTCCAAGTTGTACACAATATCCCGACCATACTGCATTAAAAAATTTAAAAAAATCATTTATACATTTCAAGTTAAACATAAAATATCGAAGTTATTAAAACTTTATATAGTTTTTACTGACAGTTTGTTTGTGCGAAATATAGGTAAGCCACTCAATAAAGTAAAATAATTCTCATTTTTTATTTCAACGCTCATTTTCAGAAATACGCTTTTTGACTTTTTGGTGAGAAACGCAGTATTTTAAATAAATAAAACACATTTTTCAATCAATATTGTCAAATTGTCAGGACAGGTTTTGTATAAACTTCAAAAATTTCAAACTCATTAAATATTTACCTGTAAATATTAGATATATTGTTTGTTTATCTCTTCTAAAGCATAATAGATAGATTAAAATTGAGTTAACTTCTGACGATTACGAGAATCTGAAACAGCTATCTATAACTATTTAAAAAAGTTATAGAACGACAAAGTTTGTTTTATTTTTACGTTACAAACTGATCCGTTACGGATAGATTGCTGACGTCTTAACGATTACGGTGTGTTGATAGTTAACATTCCAAAATATACTTGTGTTAACAGTGTCAAAAATTTCAGTTAAGAACTAAATTTCATATTGAAATAATGTTTGATTTATCTCGCAAATATCCATAGATAACTACAATGCTTTTGATATATTTGATGATCAGCAAAGCTTTGTAAAGAAAGAGTTAAATTTGCTTAAGACTTTGAAATGCTATCATAGTACTGTACCAATGTGATATTTGTGTTATTATGTGAATATTTTTTTCAATTCCAAAAAGTTTCAAATCCTTACTCGGTGAAAAAATATGTTTGCCTTTTTTGAGGCATCCAATCGTTGAATATTATTTATCAATTTAAAGCTATAAGAACGATGGTTGTGAGAGAAAATATATAATGCATATTTTTTATGTTAATTACCATTTAAGGTTTTGAACACACAGATAAAGACAATTTTTTTACGAAAGTGAAAAAATATCTTTATGATTAATGCATTTTATTTAACATTTATAATATTTGGCAGCAACGCACTAGTATTCCTCCTAAAGTCATGGATTTTGGATCATATTCAAAAATTATCAAATATTAGTATATAGCATATTTTAAATAAAAAAATAAACATTTCAAAAGTTTTACTTGAGGAAATTGTCAGTAGAGTCATTAATTTTTTAGATCAGATACATTTTCATGTATTTTTTTTAAGCGGTCATTCAGAAAAATTCGTTAATCGACTTATCGATTACTTTATTTGTCCACGAACACATGGGTATCTGCGTAGACGCTTCGATTCCCTTCAACCAATACTTTTTTTAAATTACGGATTATCGGAAACCACAGACTAAAACTGAAAACAGCCAATGTTCTTAAATTATCTTATGTTGTAATACTTCTTTAGGTTTGAATTGTTACAACTTACGTTACGATTCCACATATTTTGTCACTTACGACCTGGGTTTCGCCTTCCGGTATCTTCAGACATTCTATCACACGGATTCAAATTTGATATTGAAATTCCATCACGCACCTTCAGTAAATATCTTAAATTACTTCTTTAGGTGTATCTTTCTGGTATTATCAAAAAAATCGTCAATGGTATGATTATCCGTTTTCTTAATAAAGGTTTATACAATACTAAGAGTAAATAGTTTTTTACTATATCAATTTTTAATAAATGTCGAGTTGAAAACATCAGTTAGTGCACTTCATCTTTTGAGCTCCGATCAAAATAATCTTGGTAAGGAATAACTTAAATGTATTCCAAATTCGAATTGAAAAGCCATAGACAAGCGACGTCGCAATCAACAAACAAGTATGTCAAAATAATATTGTTTGATCTTTGGTAGTGTAGTTACTCTTTCCCTCCCACTTTGTATGGGCGTGGCTTGGCGGGAGTGACAAAGAGGGGGACGGAGGAGTCAACGCGTGCTAGCGAGACAGACATATTGTACGATTGCTGTAGTGCGAAAGAGAAATCAGCAGTGACTACAACTGACGACGATAAACTTGGGATGTGTGAAACGGCGTAAAAGAGAAGGGTATGTTTTTGCATACGAGTTTGATGTACACGTAAGGGAGACGCAGATAACTCGCAGGCTAAGTTTGGTAGTGGAAAGAGGGAACTAGGTGACAAAACTACACGTTTGGATTTTGTTGTAAGGCGATTTTTCATTCAGAAATTCAATATCTCGTACAGAAAAGATTAAAAAAATGGTATTGCTTATTTCGCTTGCGATCTCATCTAAGCATTAAAAATTTCTAACTGAAGGAAAATTAAATTTATAACAAAGAATATATTTATATATTAATTATATAACGAAATATAAAATAAAAGAAAAATGAAAGAGGTGCACTTATATTGAAATGAGCAATTTCAAAATTAAAAAAAAAATGTTAAATA
This sequence comes from Himalopsyche japonica, assembly GCA_028555115.1. Classification (NCBI taxonomy): domain Eukaryota; kingdom Metazoa; phylum Arthropoda; class Insecta; order Trichoptera; family Rhyacophilidae; genus Himalopsyche; species Himalopsyche japonica. The sequence continues at coordinate 1,477,735 of JAHFWJ010000068.1, read as the reverse complement.
TAATGTAACAAAACGATCCAAATATATATATACATTATATATTTTAAAAAAATGTAAAATTTAACTATTTATATGTTAAGAGTTGATGTCAGATGAATGATTAACGTTTACAATCTACTTTTTAAAGAATAGCAATTTTTCTCTTTTAATGTATAAAAACCATATCAACAATAATTGAATGTATAATATAATAACTATCTTGATTTAAAAAAATGCTCTTCAAAACATATCAATTGGATAGTAAGGCGGTCGTCGGTAATAATGAATTAATATGGCAGAAAAATAAATATAATTAATGAACTTATGATATCAACTGAAGGTGCCAGATGAAATTTCAATATCAAATTTGAAACACACTTTTACACAAACAAACTAACACACGTCTTTCGGTATCTTCAGGCATATCTTTATATATCTATCACACGGATGCAACAGAACTGACACACAATAGAACTGTCAGTTCTGTTGCATCCGTGCAATAGAATGCCCGAAGATGCCGAGAGGCGAAAACCGGGTCGTTAGTGACAAAACATGTGAAATCGTACAAAGTTGTATTTTTTTAATTTGTTTAATTTAATGCAAATAAATAAGAAACGTAGGAAAAAGCCTGACAAAAATAAACCTTTTTTTTGGTCGGGAGTCGAAGTCGTGTTACTTTAACGACCCCACAGACTTGATTAAATCTTTACTAATAAGCTTGTGCCGAACTATCAAAGCGACTGGTCGATTATTGTATATGTTATCCTAACCTAGAATCGATCTACTCTCTAAAGGCAAACGATATCTCTTTTGTAAAAGATAACTGTCCATACATCTGGAGATAATAACAATGTAACGATTGTTTGAAATCGTTTAGCAGTGTGTAGATATTAATTACTCTAGGCTTAGTTATGAACTTATCTCCATACATACTCGCAATGCCGGAGGACAGAGACTTGAATTCCATATTTTATGGTAGTTGTGAGTCGTTCATTTGACGGGGCTTCCTGAGTTGTAGCTTTCTGTAACAACATACAATTATATGTTTATAAAAAAACAGTTTACAACCAATGTCCTCAATATAAATGTTTACATTTAGCTATAGTAAAATAATCAATATTAGTGCTTGATGGAATTTTAATATCGAATTCGAATTGTTTTGCGACTAACGACCTGGAGTTCCATTGCAACCGTGTTATAGATTGCCTGAATATGCCGAAAGGTGAGACTCGGGACAATGCATGTGGAATCTTATTAAGTTTCAACAATTCAAATTTTCACAATTGTAACACGGTGAAAAAAAAATTTAGTTCTACAAATTTATTTAATGTATTTTTATTATTATACATTAAATTATGTATAAAATTAATAATTTTTATATATTAAAATTTGTAGAGCTAAAGTACATTGCTATTTTTTCACCGTGTTATAATGGAGTTCTATCAAGTAAATGCCAATTCAATCAATTTCACAATTGTCTTTAAGCTCATCGACTTTCATAAATATGCTGATTTTCAATAATTTATGATATTGACTAAAGGTGCTTGATGGAATTTCAACATTAAGTTTGAATTTTTACAACTTTGTACGATTCCACATGTTTTGTCATTAACGTACCGGGTTTCACCTTTCGGCATCTTCAGGCATTCTATCACACAGATGCAACAGAACTGACGCACAATAAACAGATAGCATCGTCTATGTACCAGCGGTATTAATTACAGGAAAAAGCAGAACCCAAGTCAAGAACTAAATGGCAGCTAAGCCAATGAACACAACACGAATTATCTTGTAAGAGTCATTATTGAAAGGGTTTCACAACTGTTTATTGTGCGTCAGTTCTGTTGGATCCGTCTGATAGAATGCTTGAAAATGACGAAAGGCGAAACCCAGGTCGAAGCATGTGGAATCGTAAAAAGTTGTAACAATTCAAATTTGAGGCTGATTTTTGTTTTTAAATACCAGCCTGACTAATTAGTATAATCTTCAAAGCTTTTTTTAACACCAAAATACCTTTCACGTATCTCGGCAGGGAATGGGTTAAAACTATATGAAATCTTAACGAAATTATTTCTTATAATAAGTATTGATTGGATTGACATTCACTTCTAACTAGAACTAAGGTTACTAACTAACTTATAGAAAAACTCCATTGTTTCACAGTGACAAAATAGCAACGTATTATAGTTCTACAAAATGTATCGTTATTTTTTCAACGTGTTCTAATGATGTGTTTTTAAATATCTTCTGATTAGACATAGATAATTACTTAGTGCATTTTTCACCAGTTTAAAATTGTTACACGACAAGAACAATGTATATATATTTTTAATTGCATTTATTTTTTATAAGCTCTAAGTGATTTAACAATAATAAATAGTCTGCACAATTGATATTTTGTGAACAGGAAACAAAAAGAGACGTAATCATACTTTACCGTAATTCTCGAAACAGAATAAATTTGAACGGATTAACTATATGAGCTGACATAATTTCTCTCTAAACGAGATGTTGCTGCAGCTATTTAGTCTATGGTAAGAAGCGACCACAATAAAAATAAACGTAACTGATTCAGTCCTGATATAGAACATACACGATACGATTTTTTGTAAGACAGTTGGTCATAAAAGATATTTTTACGTAAATGTACTATTTTAAGAACTACTGGATGTTCACAGGGAAGGTTTACCACTTTACGTGATCATCACTAATTTAAATTTGAATATCGACCAGGACTGTAGAGTTGCAATCGGCGTCGTTGATTTGGAGTCAAGTTTTTGGTTAATGTCGGAGTTATTTTACTTTATTAAGATACATATTATACGATAGCATGCAAGTGGTTTTCTCAATTCATGAACATTTGATTTTGTATACCTGTTAATTATCAAGTCTAATTTTTGTTTTTAATTTGTATTCTATTAGGTGATAACGCTCGCGATGAGCGATACTGTCCCTGATAGTAAAATATATTGTGTAAATTGTACGAAAAATATGTTTTTACTATTTTAAATGTAATGCCTTTCCATTAAAAATAACAGTTAACGCTTTAAGATGGAAAAGTTATTAAAAAAATGTTTTTTTGAATTGGCATTTACTTGGAAAGATTGCATTATATTGCAATGAAAAAACAACAATTTATTTTAGTTCTACAAAGACTATAAGGTATATATAGTATTTGATAGCTATTTCGGCTTACGCCCTCATCAAAACTATATTTGAACTTATATTTACTTATCTTTATAAAACTGTTTAGAAAATGTGGCAGCTATTGATATATATATATATATATATATATAAGAACTATTGATGAGGGCGTAAGCCGAAATAGCTATCAACTGTATGCCTTATTTAAATAATAAAAACGCCCCGGCCTTTCGTCATCTTCAGGCATTCTATCACACGGATATAACAGAATCGAAGATGTCGAAACGCTCAACCCGGGCTAAACACAAAAGATGTGAAATCGTTAAAAGTCTTAACAATTCAATATTCCATCAAGCACCTTCAGTCGATATCATAAATTACATTTTTTAAGTACTTATTTCCATAATGTATTTTATGATCAGGACCGGTTTCGCTCATCGCGAGAAATATCCACTGTTAACACACTAAAAGTGAACTTTATGCCTTATGAATTTTGTAAAACCAAAATATATTACTATTTTTCCATAGTGTTATAATCGAGTTCTACAAAGTAAAAATAGATTCAATTAACAAACAAACCTTAAAATGTATCATCAAGATTGTGCTATTTTATAACTTCGATTTTTATCTTTATTTCGAACAATATTATAATTTATCAATGATATATTTATTGCCATAGATTATTTATTGTATGGCCGCATAATGCAGCTAAGAAGTGCATCGTGCATCTAAGATACGTGGGACGTGTAGCATGTAAGGCGAGCGAGTCAACAAATGGCGTGTCATAAAAATAAGTAGTAGTGTCCTGCGGCAGCCCAACGCGGAGACCAGATATTACCATCAGATAACAACCTGGCCTTCGGATAACATATGATAACCAAGATCAGCTATCTTGAAGTCCTGCCTAGGGTTCCGGAAATGTACCTGACGGAAGACCCTATCTCTACCCATAATCTACATATTAATACGACGTATTTAAATAGTTGACGTAATCAAAAATTGTATATGATTTATTATGCGTAGTAGGTTTGCTTCCAACACGACGATTAAGCTCATAATTTTGAGTTCAGTGCAAGATCCAGAAGTATGAAACACACTGTATATTTTGCCCACGGAGCTGAACTGAAATTTAAAAACCAATCATTAACGGTGAACACGGTGAAAAAATAGCAATGTATTTTAGTTCTACAAAAATTTTATAAGGTGTAGTTGATAGCTATTTCGGCCCACGACATCATCGAAACTATGGCGTGATGGCGTGAGCCGAAATAGATATCAACGATATCTCATAAAAAAAATGTAGAACTAAAATACATTGCTATTTTTTCATCATGTTACAATTGAGATCTACCAAGTAAATGCCAATTCAATCAATAAATTAACAGCTAACACTTCATGTTAAAAATATATTATATTTAATAACAAGTGCAGACTGTCATCAAAGTTTTTTAAATGGTTTATTTAATATAATATATATAGCTCGGAGATATTGCAAAATTATGAATATAAGCTTTTAAATGCATTATTTTATTTTTATAATGATTGAAGATTTATGCATTGAAATTTGAATCGTTGAAACTTTATGCGATTCCACATGCTTTTTCACTAACATCCCGAGTTTCGCCTTTCGGTATCTTTAGGCATTCTATCACACGGATGCAACAGAACTGACAATGTTAATAGTCAAATAACAACACAACTCCGATTTAAAACAAGTTAATTTTGACAGGCTGTTTTCCTACTTATATGCGCATCAAAATAAAGATCCAACCAATCTAGCAAATTGCTTATTTTACTATATTGTAACTCAAACGAGAATCATTGATTTTTTCTTGTTCTTTGAGACATTCTTAAAAATTGTCTAATCCAAAAAGTAGCAAAAACTCTTCGTATTTCACCACTCTGATTCCAAACATAACACCGTGGCATGTCGACTGCGACTTTATAGCCCTGATTATATAATATTACTCTATATTTTGAAATAAATTAAGCCGATAAAACAAATCTTTTCATCCCATATCTTCACATTACAGGTCTCAAAAATACCGGATATTATATTATAAAAAAAGCCTTCGTATTTGTGATGCCTATCAAGGAATGAATAAGCTCATTGTACTACAAAGATAAATAAGCCATTATAATATTATATAAAATGATAAGCTATGGCAATATATTATGTACAGAGCGATAGCGGTCTAGACATGCAGGTCATTACATATGACGATTATTAATGACCAAACATATTTTGAAGTAGCCTACCTTATCAATAATACTTAAAATATTTTTTAGATACATGGACAGATATGTCGAAAAAAAATGTGTATAATATTATAAACTTTCTTAAATATCATAGGTGTATAACAGTGGTTTGTAACCTTTTAATAAATGAACGCGAGCAAAATTTCATAGTACAAAAAAATAATTCGTGTTTTTATGTCACGGTGTTTGACTTAATTAACACGGTAAAAAATAGCAATGTACAGTAAACCCCCCAATAATGAAGAGATTGGGGGATCATTATTGGGGGGTTAAGATTTTCAATTGATTTTTTTTTAGTTGAAATGCGGAATTACATATTATTTTTTTAATTAATTAATTGATCATAAATATGTATTTTACTTAAGCATATACGTATTCAAAATTATTTAAGTCGTGCACATTATCAAGACATGTGAATTTAGAAACACGAGACAATGCGCGACAGTATTTTAAATACAGATTTGTATGAACTATTTTTATGAAAGTCTAATTAGGAGTTTTATTTTTTTCATTACTCGGGGGATTTATCCCATTATTGGGAAACCTGCCGCAAATTTTATTGGGGTGTTCATTAGCGGGGAGCTCATTATTGCGGGGATTACTGTATTATAATTCTTCATTTTATTTTGATAAGATATAGTTGATAGCTATTTCGGCTCACGCCATCGTCAGAACTATATGGCGTGAGTCGAAATAGCCATCAACTATATGTTATTAAAAAAAACTGTACAACTAAAATACATTGCTATTTTTTCACTGAGTTATAATGGAGTTCTACCAAGTAAATGCCAATTCAATCAATAATTTTTCTTTTGTGATATTTTTGAGCATCAAATAAAATAAATATAATAATGCGTGATATATTCAACACTTCGCTCCACAGATCTATAAACACTATTTATATTTAAAATTAATTAAATTGAGTATACTATATATTTCTTACAAATATATAAATATATATTACTTACAAATATTCCAGTTTATGATATCGACTGAACGTGCTTGGTGGGATTTCAATATCAAATTTGAATTGTTACAACATTGTACGACAACAGAACTGACAGTTCTGTGATCCGCATCCGTGTGATAGAATGCTTTAAGATGCCGAAAGGCGAAGCCCGGGTATGATAAAAAGTTGTAACAATTCAAAATTAATATTTGAGTTGTCTTTATCTTTTACTCTAACGTAATCTAAAGTTCATTAAAAATATATAAGTTTAAAATAGCTTCAGTATTGTTCCTGTCACCTAGCTAAAAGAATGTTGATGCTTTATAGAACATATTATATTCCACAATAGATTTTACTTACTATAAAGGAAACTAATCAAGTAAAAATACAATCAAGTTACTTGCAGTTTATGTTGAACATATTTCCAAGTAAATACTGTAGAATAGAAAAAATCTTCCTTACGAATCATAAAATATAGAACTGTAATCAAACATTTTGGAAAATGATAACAATACAAAAATCCAAAAAAGTCATCAATTTTTATAAATTTTTGTCAGGGCATATCAAAGTGTGTTTCATCAAACGCAGTTCTTATGGTGTTTTGGTCTCTCAATCAACCGGTAAGAGAAAGGTCTGAGATTTGATCTCGATGTTTTTGACAACTAATATTCATTTTCTCGTACTGTAGGTAATTCACGATAACTTATTATTTCACGGGAGAAACTTAAATTGAGATCCGTGAATTTACAGCTTGGCGTAGACGCTGAAAAAATATTATATTTAGAACAAAATTATAGTATGAAAATTAAATAAAATAAAAAAGTTATCTGTAATAGAAATAGAAGACTTTATTACTAAATATAACATGTGTTTTATTTTAAGTTATACATTACTACTGTAAACTAAAAAAATATTATTACATCCTTCCCTCTTATAACGTTGGTGACTTCAAAAACGTAAAAAGCGTGTTTAACTTTAATGAAAAATGGCTGTTTTATATCAAGATTTTCAATTGTCAATATTATCTTATTTGTATAATTTATGATATCGACTGCAGGTGCTTGATGAAATTTTAATTTCAAATTGAATTATTGAAGCTTAGAGCTATTTGATATGTTTTGTTACTAGCAATACAGGTTTTGTCTTTTGGCATTTTCAGGCACTCTATCATCTATATCTACGGATGCAACAGAACTGACACACAATAAACAATTAACATCGGTTTTATAAAAATAGATTATGTTGCAAAGAAAAAACATAAACCCGTAGGTTAGGATTCAAATGAAAAATTGAAATAAATTTATATAATATTGATTTAATAATAATAATAACACTCAATCGTTTGTGATAAATTTATTTAACGCTAAATACTGTTAATGAATCTTAAATGAAATGATTTTACAACAAATAATAATCAGCTATCATTAAAATGCAATTGGGAAATTTTAGGCTTAGAAATACATACTTATTTCAATTCGGTAGTTAACTGTCTTTTGTGTGTCAGTTTTGTTACATCCGTGTGATATAATCCCTGATCCCAGGTCGTTGGTGACAAAACATGAGTCGTTAAAAGCTTCAACGGTTCAAATTGTATCTTATTTGTGATTTTTAAGCATTTTCATGAGAATTACCGGTATATGAACACGCACCAGTTACGTAATAATCACTACAGAATGTTTTATTCTGAGAAATTTTACTTTTGAGAAAGAAAGAAGTGATCTGAAATGTACACAGAACTTCCAAAGACCGATTTGCATAGTCATCCAAGAGACGGTGCGACGGCCAAAAGAGGACGGCGGTCAGTTTTCGGATGCCGGTGACCGTGAAATTGGAAAAAAATCACTTCTTTATCAATGTACCGTGTGACCAATCACGTCGGATTGAATCATTATCAAAAATTGGCATTTATTACAATAATAAACAGGGTGTTCGGGATAAATTTGACAGTTTCGTAAGGAAAAAGAAAATCTTCTTTGTATCTATTAAATTTAATGAATTGACCAAAAACATTACAGGCAGAGTTAATTACAATACTATCAACAAGATTCACTCAAAATAACCACTATTAGCTTCGATCGCACCTTCAATCCTGCTTCGGAACCTCGAACTGGCTCTTGCTACAGTCTCCCTAGGAAGGGCCGCAAAAACTGTTTTGTATTTCATCCATTAACTGGGCTTTTGTATTACTGGAAGTGCGATTGGTGTCTTTTTCAACTGCACCCCATACAAAATAATCCATGGGGTTAAGGTATGGGGAGTTTGGAGGCCAAACATTTGGACTGATGAAGTTGTAGAAATTTTCAGACAACCATTTTTGACTTTTCCCAGAGGTGTGGCAAAGAGCAGAATCCTGCTGCCATACATACGGCTTACCATTGGCTACCTTTGTTATCCAGGGCTTGACTACAGTGTTAAGCAACTCCACGTAGCCATCTGAAGTCAACCTGAGGCCCTCTTGGAAAAAATGCGGAGGCATCACATCGCCTTCAGAGGATACACATTCGAAAACCATAACAGTTTGGGAAAATTTAGTCTGCATTACACGAGGAATGTCCTTTGTATTGTATGCAAGCCATCTGTTATTCTGTGTGCATTCAGGGAGCATTGGGCAGCAGTCATAATATCCTTATTTTGATGGCCGGCATGAATCATCATGATGCATGTTATTCTCTTCCATGATTCAGGTGGGTTCCAGCTATCCATCCTTTTTGACATCTTGTATGTGGATGAAGAAGGGTCCAAACTTTTAAATGACGAGTAGTCTGTTTTAATACCTGTAACTTACGGAAAAATATAATTAATTAATAATATGTCAAATTTATCCCGAACAGCCTGTATATATTATATACAGATACCGATCGCGTGTGTAATTTTTTTAATATGGTAAACATTTTAACCTTATGAATGTCAACGTATCTACCGTTGCGACGGCTTATTTGACAGTTGACACTATAAAAATTTAAGAATGTCAAAACGACCGTGAAATAGCTTTTATTACAATATTAATTGATTTGTCCTACGAATTTTCATAAACTTGCTTAAAATAAACACTATTTAATTATTTTAAATACTTATAGTAATAATAAAATGTATTTTAGTTCTACAAAATTATTTTTAGCAAATATAGTTGATTTCGGCTCACGCCATCGTCAGAACTACTTTTTTCACCGTGTTATAATGGAGTTCTACCAAGTGAATGCCAATTCAATCAATAATAATAAAATGCACTTATTACTACAATATATTTTATGGTCAGGACCTTAATATTATTTTGTAACACAATTAGTTTTGGAATATTTTTTAGTAAGTATTGGTAGGGTTTAATGATCTTTATACATTGATGAAGCGTTAAGATCTATGACGCGTTAGCATCAGAGCTCTTCAAGTCTCATTCATTCACCTATTCTTATGCCGTTGTGATGAAAGACATAATTCACTGCAGAGCCGAGTAATCCACAGTGAATCCGGTTCAAGTGGACACCGTACACATTATATTTATATCCCCACGAACTGTATTTTATATATACAAAACGTAAAGAAATAAACTAGGAAAATCATTGTCAGATGTTGAGGTTGTGTTTTTTGAGATTAATACGTATGTGCATTTTAAATATTTTAAGAAACTTAAGATTGTTAAAAATAAATTATGGTCACAAATATGTAACGCTCCGTGGTACGTGCGCAATTCGCTGCTATATGAATACTTGAAAATACCTACAATGCGAAAATTCGTTCTTGAGATTTTTTTAAAATTTCACAGCAATGCAAGCCAAATTGTCTTATCTATCATCATACTATTTAGATGATACAGTGACATCCATTAATTATGAAGCGTGGTTGAAAATATACAGGGCTATAATAACTCTTCAGTGTACAGTTTGAAACGAGCCTCACGTGCAGGCCACGTATGTAGTGAGCTTTTATTGCACACATCACTTATGCGTTGCAACCACCTCACTTGACATAAGCAGAATTAAGCAAAGTGTGCCTGCAGCTAGCTTTGCGACCGCTAGTGTTATTATTCCTTCTCGCTAAACCTATTATTTCCTACACAGGGCCGGAATGATAAATATAAATAATCAAATACAAATAGTAATATATTATAAATCAAGGATAACATTTTATTGTTTAAAAGATGGTAAAGAGATAAGATTTGATACTGTTGTTCAGTTCGTTGCTGTTGCAAATCATTAGCCAGCATGTGTTGCAAAAATGTTGCTGCTTTTCCATTGTAATTATCATAACTGTTTTTGTTTGACACTTAAATTTAATAATTACAATCATCCATGGTAAAAAACACGACCCCATTGAATTATAAATGTCTTGTTGAGATTTGCTCACTTGTGTATTATTATCGTGTTAGATTTTTCGCATCGTCATATGGGGTCGTTTGTGTGTAGTGCTTTCTTGAAGGTAGTGACATTGATCTCTGATTCATTGACCTTGAGCTTTAGATTTTTATGTATGTGCTACGTATTTTTACCAGTATTTTTTGTTATTTACTCTCGAGAGGAGGTCAAACAAATAAAGTGCAAAATAGTCTTGAAGTTTATTTAACGTATTGTACAATATATACAGGTGTATGTGTTTGGGGTGCATTATATAGAAGTGTTTTTATATAAATATACGAAAATGCGCTCAGTGTATATTTAATCTGGTTTTACTGTGTGTTGCTCAGCTCTGCAGCGAATACTTTCTATTGGGAACGATGAAAAAAAATGCAACAAAAATTCAAAAAAGATGAAGGAGATTTGAATAACACACGGATCCATATCAAGTTATGGATCGTTTGGTGTTGTTAGACGTGACACGTGTTTCATTTTTAATGTGATAATTGACTGAATTAACCAATTAATCTTTTTCTTAATTTAAATATTGCAAAGAATATAGTCGGACTATTTTAATTTAACTAAGCAAAGAGAGGTTGTCAAAATTAAACAATAAAAGATATTACATTCAAATTGAGATATAATTCAATAAATTTTTGACAACGACAATATTCAAATAATAAAACTTAATGTTTATTATTAACATCATTTTTAAAATATTATTTAGGCCAATTCATCAATCGCTGATAATGTTGGCAATAAACGAAACCATCCCCGACCTTAATAAGATTTAAATTTCCACCAAGAATTGGCAGTTAACATATAAAAAGTGATTAGTTAATAACTATTATAGATAGACTGTTAGTTCAAATGCATACGTGTAATAAAATACGTGAAGATGAAGCAATGCAAAATTATGTCTTGAATGACAAAACATGTGAAGGAGATTAAACAATTTAAAGAATTCATCACCAATGCCTGTCCTATTCACACGGCCGCCAGTATAGATTTATACTTTATGAGTAACATAAAATGTGTTTAGATGCTATCGGACGTTGTATGCTCAGCCTGATCATTATAGTTAGCTACTTCCATACTCTTTATTCTCGATTGTTGCTGCTGTTGCTAGTGACGGCGCTGGATCGCAAAACGACATCTATTATCGATAGCGATCGCATATGTAGAGAAAACTGGTATCGTTTATCTGGCCAATAATTACACTCACAAAAGACAAACGGCCAACAGGAAGCTGTGTTCTCTTTATTTTTCGAATTGTTTATAACCGTACATAGAATAAACATTTGTAATAAATTATACATTACAAATAGCATTTTAGTTTAATATCATATTATAAGTAAGTCATGGTAAGGTTCAAAGTGCTGCCGAGATCAGCGTATGGACGAAAAATACTGTTTTTAAATAATAATCAGATTTTTTTTCTTGTAAAATGGATTATTAGCCGGAAATAACGTAAAAACGGTAACTATTAAGCAAGCTTCAAATTTGCCAAGAAAGTCAACCGATGACGTAAATTTGACATTAAAAATACTATTTGATTAACTCACTCTCGTCATCGTGAGATACGTTGACACCCGAAGCATTTTAAAAGCTCTACCTAGTTTATAATATATATATTTAGCATATTTATCGACTTAAGGTGCTTGATGGAATTTCAATATCAAATTTTAATTGTTAAGACTTTGTACGATTCCACGTGTTTAACGTCAGTTCTGTTGCATTCGTGTGATAGAATGCCCGAATATGCCAAAAGGCGAAACCCGGGTTGTCAGTGACAAAACATGTGGAATCGTACAAACTTTTAACATTTCATTAGTACCTTCTTTGCAATCTGGTTCTGCACTTTAGAATAACAATCAATCATGTTCACAACTTTTCAAAATTATTCGGTCGTGTTGTTTATGATTATAGTGACAAGTGTATACCCTTTATAAATATTTTAGTTTCTTTAAAGAGGTACATTTATTTTTTATTTAATTATTTAAGTATTGTATTGGATATAGCAAGGAACAATTACGAATGTTTAACTGCTTATTTCATAAAGGTAAAGAACTCAACTGTGCTTTTTCAAAATTTTACGTATTTTATAGTTTTTGATCTCCTATATCTTAATGCATAATTTGAATTATTTAATTCTAACAGTAACACGTTATTTGATATTCAATGCCACCATAACAAACCCATTCAAAATACGTATATACTTAATTCAATATTAAAAGTTTCCCAGTTACATTATAATGGAAGTTGATTATTTTTTTCAGAGTTCATATGTCATCATAATGAAATCAGTAGTTTTTTAAAATTATTTCGGATAGATGTTTAATTTCTAGCCATAGGGTGTTAATTTTTCTAATTCCTATTGTATAAAAGTGACGCAGACTGTTTACTGACAGTTAGTTATATTGATTCCGATTGAAATATAACGAAAAAAGATGTCTGAAGGCAAAACCAGGGTTGTGAGTCACAAACATCCAGAGCATAATGAACTCAAATTTGATATTGAAATTCAATTAAACAGAGCAAGTCTAATCGTAACTAATACAGTTCACTGACCCCTTGTATTACATTAATTGGAAATACTTACGTCTCTAAATGGCAAATATATCGTAAAATTTTCAACAATAAAACAGCGAGGTTTGCTTTGAGTCTTTTTCTCATAAACAACATTATGGACTGGAAATCAGGGAGCGAAATATTGCGACTTCCGGGATCCCGACGTGTTTGTAGATTTTTTTGAAGGAGTGAATTTTAAATTATAAAAAAAAATGAAACCGAAAACTGAAAATTATCAATCTAAAAGTATTTAAAATAAACTGTAATTAAAAAATGACAAATTGTAAAAGTAGAATACTATTTCCTCAATTTAATACAATAAAAAGAAGAGCTGGTTTTGCTCATCGCGAGTATTATCAACTGTCCTGACCACTAATACGTAAATTAAGTAAATAGTTAAAAAATGTGTTTTTATTATTTGAAATAATTTACCTTTCCAACAATAAGTGACAGTTAGCCACTAAAATTATATATTGATTGAATTGGCATTTACATGGTAGAACTCTGTTATAACACGGTGAATAAATAGCAATGTATTTTAGTTCTACAAAATTTATTAGTTATATATAATAGATAATAGCTATTTCGGCTTACCCTCTCGTCAGAGCTATGTCACGTGACTGAACATGTTTATTTGACGTCAGTTCTGTTGCATCCGTGTTATATGTTAGAATGCCTGAATATGCCGAAAGGCGAAACCAGGGTCGTTAGTGACAAAACATGTCGAATCCTACAAAGTTGTAACAATTCAAATTTGATATTGAAATTCTATCAAGTACTTTCAGTCGATATCATAAATTATTATAATTTTTGTTAAATAATAATATACACTGACTTAATAGCATCGGGATTTGACGATAGATGCATTAGTTTAAATGATCTAAGCAGAAAATTTAGCCAATGAAGTAATAAAATTTGATACGAAGAAAATATGTATATATTTATTTTACGTTGCATATGCGTATCTCTATTTACGTTGTTTATAAAATCTACATTATTAACTGGTACACTAAAAAAAATCGATTTTGCAATCCCTGTTGAAAATCGTATTTACGTGAGTTTATGTATGTCTGCAGAATTGCTTCAGTAATACAGTCAACCCATTATATGCAAACCACTATAATAAATAAGAAACTTTATAGCAGTTCTGTAGCGAGTTTTTTCACTTGAAATCTATTTTTACGTGAACGCCCAGCCACTTGCATGTATTGTCTTCGATCTCGTAAAACAACGTGATTTTATCGCGTTTTTACAAAGTGTTGTGCATCACGTTAAGAAATAAATTACAATCATGGTATGTTTTTTTATTTGAAGCGCTTAATAAAACAATAGATACGATCAGGTCCTTCAGAATTGCATTAGTACTATTTTATCTTTGGCGATGACTTCATATTATATTTCTATAAAATACTCTATAAGCGTCGATTACTCAGTTGTTTAATTTATCAATTTAATTGGTATTTACTTGATAGAACTCCATTATTACACGGTGAAAAAATATCTAAGTATTTTAGTTCTACAATTTTTCTTTTTATAAGATATAGTTGATAGCTATGTCGACTCCCGCCATCGTCGGTTGATATCCAGTATCCAGTTGATATTTTTTCACCGTGTTAGTTGTTTAATCTGTAATTCTTTTCGTGATGAAAAGGCATTTAATATAATAAGTTTTTTATCAAAAATGTTAGGAATGAGCAAAGCTCATTTAGGTTCATTACCTTTATTAAATGAACATCTCACGATGACTTCATTTCACATTTCTACAAAATATTTCAAAAGCAATGTCTTTTCGTGATAAAAAAAAGAATTTTTGATAGTAAAATGATTTTAAAAAAAAAATTGTAATCAACAAAACCCATTCGACTGTTCATTGAAGAAAGGCACAGAACTCAACTTGGCTGCTTATTTTAAAAATTACCTGATAAAATTGTTTGTGATCCCCCATGTTTTCATACACAGTTAAATAATCAAATTCTTTCAATAGGACATCTGATATTTATTTCCACCATAACCATAAATCCACGAATAACCTTAAAAGGTTGTAAAAACCTGTAAAAGGGTATTTACAAAGTTTTTTTTTGTTTTAAAACTACATTTTCAAATAATCTATTCAGTAGATATTAAGGTTATATCAGATATACGTTTAGCTCATAAACTCAGGGTATGTATTTTTATAAAAATTTTTGACTGTCAGTTTAAGTGCATCCTTGTAATAGAATACTTGAAGATGTCGAAAGGCGAAACCCAGGTCGTGAATGATAAAATTTACGTGGCACACTTTACAGCTTATATTTTTCAATTTGTGATAGCATTAAATAATATTATATTAAAATAAATATATTTCTTATTCAGTTAGTCTGAAAGTATTTTTTAAAGAAGCGAAACACGTGTTATGTTTACGAACACGCCAAGGGAAATAACACTGATTGTGTTGCCAAACGCGATGTGTGTTTCATCTTTTTATACCAAATCTACTTTACATTTAACACCTTATAAGTTATTTAAGTGCGCATACTGATACAGCATAAAAATAATTGTTTTAATTTCCTTTTAAAGGTCTGCAATCAAAATCATTCACTTTTACCATATTCATACAAAGTTCGTATCAAGTGAAGCAGGGAAGCTGGTGGGGTTACGAAACCCACTCTTTGATAGCTGCAGGGTAAATAGCAGAACCTTTTACCACTTTGTGCATAACTTACCACCTCTACACTGACCTAATGCTACTGCCATTTTGATTTAATTGCTACGTATATTACATTATACAATATATCTATAAAATAAGTATAATAGTTATCACTCAAAACAATCAATTACATAAGAATGTTTCGTATAGAAATATGAAGTATTTGTAACGATTAAGTCGAGAATGTGTGGTTGTTTCTTTCTATCTTTGTCATTTGTTTATTTCTATATTAAGATTAAGAAATGTTTGAAGCTTTTAAATTTTCTTTTTTCCACCCTCGCGAAGGCTTCTGGATTATTGCAACTACATGACAATACACCAGAAAAGTTTTTTAACCATTTCAAAAACTATTTCGAAAGTGTTAACTATGTCGCACTTTGAAAATATATATACTGTAAATTGTTTATAGACTAAATTTGATCTTTTCAATGAATGAAAACTTTTTTTAAAGTACTAACCCAATTCAATTATTTTGAATCTAATCAATAACTATTGCTATTTTATATTGGTACCCAGGTACCACTTTTGCAAAACTTTGAGGTTATTTATTTCTAATGCCATTTTGCAAAATATCGATTGTAGCCGTAGTGCAATAAGAGTTTTATTCATTTTTATTTTAATTTTAAACTTTTGATATGTAAACTGAAAGTCCTCGATTAGAATCTTTTGAGAGGTGAACAGTCAATTATTGGCTATTATTTTGATAATAAATACAAGAAGCGAAAATGGTTTTGTTGCTGATGCAAATTGTACATAGGTTACACTGTACAAAAAATTATCACATAAATCGTGTTAAATAACATATTAAATAAGTCGTCGATGATTATGATCTGAATGATATTAAAAAAATATTATCTTTAAAGCCAATCAAATTTCAATTAAATAATTTTAATCATAAAATTTGAAATTCAAGTTACTGAGTGATTGTGGATATAGACTAAATTAATATTTGATCAAAGCATTGTGTATATGAACCGTTATTAATCTTTGTTTTTCTTTCGAGATATATTGTTAAAAACTACAATTAGTGGACACGTCATCGGCGTAACGGAAAACGTCCTCTAAAGAACATGGTAAAACAGGCAGCCACTTATCAATAAAGATCTCCAGATCAGATACAGTGGATAATTTCAGCGATTGAGGAATGTGAAATGTTCGGTGAATATGATAATTTGATAGAACGGTGGCTACTTACCAGTAGCGTGCATGGATTATAAATATTTTGTATATTTTTTATATTATTATTTAAAAAAAGATAGCTTTTTATAGCATGCAACCAAATCTTAAAAAAATTTCCTCACACATTCATGAGAATTTTTTTCAATAAGAATAACGCTTTTATGCTGAGGAATATAGCATATAAGAAAAATATAAAGCCCTAAGGTTTGATAGTTGGTAAAATCAATTCATTGACTAATTGATAACGTATCAGCTATTGAACCAGCAGATTGCAGTGTGTTAATAGTTGGTAGAAAAAATATAAGATTATTAAAGCTTTAAAAATATCTCAATGAAAAAGACGAAATAAATTGTCTTCGTTTGAGTCTCAAATAAGTAAAGTTTGGCTTTTTGTCGGATTTGTTAGGGAATCCTTATTTTGATGCACATAATCATCTTGTACGGTGTTGTATGTTGATTGATGTTGCGAAACCAGTCGTGATCTTACAATATATTGTGAAAATAAGTATTATGACATGTAATTTATGATATCGACTGATGGAATTTCAAAATCAAATTTTAAGTGTTTAAAAATCAACTTTGCACGATTCCACATGTTTTGTCACTAACGAAGTTAACCAAACCCGGGTTGTAATAATTCAAATTTGACTATGACATGTGATTTTATAATTTAAAATAATATCTAATGCAAATAAATAGAAAAAGCAGGAAAAACCTAACAAAATTAAACTTCTTTCAGTCGGATTCGTGTTGTTGGTCGACGTTAGAGTCGTTTGTTTTCTAAGCCCTGGTGAAAAATTTTAATGCTCGTCTACTATCATAATGATATACACCTAGTCCTTGTTTACGCGATACATTGGTTCCAGAAAAAGGCGCGTAAAAAAAATCGCGTAAAAACGAGTGAAAGGCGTAAAAAAATGTAAAGGAGCCGTCCAAAAGAGTCGCGTATAATCGAATTCGCGGAACAAAAGGACTGGGTGTACTTCCAAGCACTATCAGATGACAACGTTTTTCTGCCACTTCAAGCTACACGCTACTGTTAATATCAGCGCATGGCGTTTTGCTCGATCACAATTGATAAGGCTTTGTATCGGTTGGAAGTATCTAGATAATGGAAGGTTGGGTCACTTGTTCGGTAGCTGGACGAAAGGGTATTATTACGCTTTCAAATTTATGTTATTCGTATTTCAACAGACATGCCTCTCTCTTGTTAGACAGATCGTCACAACAAGACTGTAAGAAAAAGACCCTTTATTTGATCTAGCATTATGCATTTATTCACAGTTGCTACTGTATATTTGCAACGTCAGTATGAATCTTTGTAGCCTAATTGTGTACCGAACATTTTTTACAATTCTTATGGAAAACAACTTATTTACAAAGTCAATACACACATTCTACAGAAATTACAAATTACATGCTTACTGCTTTAGGTAAGTAAAACCAAATTATAAATAATAACAAATTAGAATTATCACAATTTTGCACGATTCCACTTGTTTTGTCACTAACGACCCGGGTTTCGCCTTTCGGCATCTTCAGGCATTCTATCGCATGGATTCAACAAAACTGATTCGGGCGAAACCCGGGTCGTTAGTGACAAAACATGTGGTATCGTACGAAATTGTAATAATTCAAATTTGATATTGAAATGCCATCAAGTACCTTCAGTCGATATCATAAATTATAAATAGTAACGTTACTGTCAGAAATGAAATGTTAATAATCTCTTATTTGAAAACAAAATAGAGACAAATCAATAATTACAACACGGTGAAAAAATAGCATAGTTTTACTAGTAGAGTTGTTGACGAGTACTTAAGCCGGTATATCTATCAAATACAATATATATCTTTCAAATTTTGTGAAATATAATATAATATATTGCTATTTTTTCACCGTGTGAAGTTCCATCGAGTAAATGCGAGTTCAATCAATATAATTTACTTCATTTGAATGCATATTGTATGGTTTACTGGATATTGTATGTTTAATTCTTAAGCCAATTGTTTTGTATACCTGCTGAATATTATTACAAATATTTTGTAAAAATAGGCTTGTTTTTAGTTTGTGTCCTGATTATAAAATATATTGTATAAATAATACTAAAATGGCTTTTTATTGCCTTAACTTCTGACTGCGTATGTCGCAACTGTTGAGACGGCTGATTTTACTATGTTAATAGTTGATACTCAAAATTATATGAATTAAGAGTAGTTAAAACCTTCTTATAGGAGCTAAATTTTGAGTTGATACATTGCTTGATTTGTTCTGACAAACTCAATAAGATTGTTTCAAAACCAATATTATTCAATAAATTTTTGAATTATATGTGTTGGAAAATTCTTTAAAATGCTTAGCAGGGAATGAGTTAAATATCATGCCTTTCTAACAAGAAGTGACAGTTATTACCTTAAAATTGATATATAATAAATAAACGGTGCATTGTTATGTCGTTTTCTACAAGCTTTATTTCCACATTTTAGTTTTCAAATGTCTTTTAAGTACTCTTATTAAAAACAAGGTTAATTTGTTATAATATTATTTGACATTGTTTACGAATAAAATCTATTGAAATAGTATTCTAAAATCGTGAAAATTTTGTATAGCTATTATCACAGGGCATTTCAAAGGTAAAAAAAATGTTATTGTGTTGCGTAGTTTAAATAATTATTTAATATCTTATTTGATTTACGGTAGAATATATAATTATTATTTGTCGAGCAATTTTATGTTCTTAAAATACGAAAATTATTATTGTTACGACTGGCGGAACAATTTGTTTCGTAGTCGGTGCCATAGCGTAATTCCATATACGATCTTAACCTGAGGACAAACGTTTCCAATGAACGAGTTACTTAATATGATTTATATATACCGCGCCCGTCAATAAATCACAAAGTGCATACGAACAATTTGCTTGAATTGACCTGAAAAGCTTTGGACCGTAATTATTCAAATAAGCCAGTGATTCTCATACTTTTCCGTTCATAACCAATTGATAACATTGACAATACATACTTTTAATGTTTTAAATCTTTTCTTCTTGGTCGAAAATACACACAAAATGAAGTACTTACTACAATTTTAGATTAAAAAGTTAAGGACTGATTTCACTTATTGTGGAGCATCTTGTTTTTTTTGTTGTTGGTTATGTTTTCAGAACTAGGAGACTTTGGCATGTAATGTGTCAGAAGCACCGACTTAAATAATAAAACAAAATATTCAGTAGTACATAAAAAAAATTATACCATTCCGATCAGAGCCGGTTTTATCTATCGCAAGAAATATCAATTGAACATTTTTTCTGAAAAGTTTAAAATTTTGCTTATTTCCAATAAAGATGTAAATTAGTTGTATCACATCTACCCGTTATGTGTACGTAGCCACACTACCGCATTTTATATCACAATACTAATAAAAAGAATTTTTTCTACTCTTCATTTTGTTGTCCCGATACAGAGCTGTGAATACCGATCTTTAAACCATGCTCTTTGGTGCTTAAAAGAGAAAAAGAAAACATTGTTTGCTCAGTCACTTAACTTACGTTATATTTAGTATCATGTATATCTGTGTACTGAAAATCCACCGTGGCAGAACAGTTTAATCTAGTTCTTCGTATGATCTGAAAAATTTATCAAATGTCCAAATTAATGATAATAAAATTAAAAAAAGCTTTGATTGTCTATTATTATTATTTACATAATAATATATTTTTAAGAACAGGATCGGTTTCAATTGATAATGCTAGCGATGAGCGAAACAGATAATTATCTTAAAATATAATATAATATCGTGGAAATAGTATTTTATATGGTGCTTTCATTTTTGTTCTGGTTTCGGCCATCGTTTAAATGGTCATCTAATCACTATTATTTATTATTTATTGTGAAATGTATGTCGTTTATCTTTGAGAATCACTGTATAAGGCTCATATCATATAGCGTTAAAGAGATCTAGAATTGAATTACATTCAAATAGAAAATTACGGATTCGAATTGGATAACTAATAATGTCTTATTACTACTGACATATTGTAGGAATTGCATCGTTGTAATTATCTACCGCCTATATCAGATAAATACTGTGTAGTAAATAAATTGTTAATATTTAACGGCTTTTTATACTTCCTGCAGAAAACGATATGAGCATTTTATAAAAAAACAAATATTGAAAATCAAAACAATGCCAAACTTTGTCAGTCGGATTAAAGCAATACATTCAAGTTTTAAAACATTTTTTTAGTTGTTTTCTTTTATACGTTATTCACCACTCTTTTCGATTTCAACTTTTATTAAAGCGTGCACCTCGCAGTGTAACAATGTTATGCGTGGCTCAAATTGTTTGTCAGAAATTCCCAAGATTAAATTCTCTTAGATTTATTTAACTTATTTATACTCTTGTAGAAAAAAACTTCTGTTGACATTTCCATTGTACGGCCAAATCTCTAAGAGATTTTACAATCGTGTATCCAAAACTTTCAACTCAATATTTAGCATAAATAGATTTGTTAGTAATTTGTATCCGGCTTGTTAGTAATTTGCATAATACCAGTTGATAACGCTCATGATGAGCGAAATCGGTTCTGATCATAAAATACATTGTAGAAATACTTCCAAAAAATATCGTAAATGGTGAAATTCGCAATGGCAAAAATGGACAATATTCCTACCTAACACTTTCATTGCGCTAACTGTCACTTCTCGATGGAAACTCATGTTATTATAAACATTAAGACACATTTTTGGTTAGTAAATTGCCAATCTATTCACTTGGTAGAACTCCATTATAACATTGTGAAAAATTAACTATGCATTGTCATTATGATGAGGGTGAAAGCCGAAATAGATAATCAATAATAAACTTTCAAAATTTTGTAGAACTAACAAGTAAATGACAATGCAATCAATAATCTAAAAAAAGTGTGTTTTTTTTATTTTAATTGTCATGACTTTCCACCAAAGATATCATTAGGAAGATATATTTTCATGTAAAGTTTCTTAACAAATGAAGTAAATTATTATTTTTTGTTACTATCCAAACGAAGATTATTTTGTTCTATTTTATTTACGTATGGTAAAGACATGGGCGGGATAATATAGCAAATTCACTTAGAATATTCTCACGAAAATACGATATAAGAAGTATTAAATTCGATGCCATATCGTGTCTTGAACTTTCGCCGTATTTGCTGCGTGCAAGCAATTTTAATGATTAAATTTACGATGTGTTCTTCAAAGATAAAATATATTGTCTATATATCAAATCAACGTGTAGTATTTCAATTTGAGTTATAGATTTGCATCAAACGCAATAAAACTGAATCGACGTATATGGAGCGAGCGTTAGTAAAAGTAAAATGCACACACGACCTTCAATTGTTATTACCCTATAATTTGATTGTTACAAGACGCAGTAGAGTTGCCATGTAGAGAGATATGCAATATATGTTTATTCAGGAAGATGGCTTTATAATGTTGGCAGTGTTTCACGACTTTGCAATTGGGGTTTTTACAGACAAATATTCTCGTGATATAAACATTTAGAATTATTTGGCCAAGCGTTTAAATCAGGGTTGTCTTAAATGTAAAATGCCCCATCTAATGCAATAATAATTAAATATTTAAGAAATTCATCATTAAAACAAATGACGCTGTTTGGCTTCATTAAACAATAATTCATCTTGAATTAGTTTGCACCATTGTGCGTGAATATATGAAGAATTTTTTCCGTCGGGTTCGTGGTGCAGTGGTCAACGTCGTTGGCTTCCATTATGGAGAATAGCAATGTAAATCTTTTTCAATTTATTTATGGATTTCTGTTGGTCAAAATGGAAGTTTTTGAAGGATTGGAAGACGAAGGAAATCTAATTTTTGAAACTTACATTGGATTTGTTTTTGTAGTAGTTTTTATACAACATTCATACTTGTTTATTCAAATATTATATTATATCTCAATAGAAAAATAGGAAAAAATACCTAAACTGATTTTAATTAAATAAAATAGTTCAATTATATTGAAAATTATTTTTATGATCGTGGGTCTGATGAAGGCGTCAGCTGAAATACCTATCAACTATTTACCTTATATTTTTTTTAGAATTATTTCAACAAACTTAACAATGTGCTTTTATTATTTAAAATATCATGTCTTCCACCAAGAAATGATAGTTAACTCATTTAACGTGGAAATGTACAAACTTTAAACAATTTATATTTGGTATTAAAATTCCATCTCACACCAACCTCAGTCGATATCCTCAATTAATTTGAATTAAAATAAAATGATTATTCTATGATATTTAAGAAAAAAAAAATATTATCAGTGAAGGCTTAATGTAGAACAATAAACCGGATATTACATTTAACTTTGTGAATCACAATCGCACAGTTACTTGATCATAATATGTAATTGCACACAACATGTTATTTACGATAGGGATCTTCGCAAAAATTGCTCTACGAAGCACGTTCACTGGACAATATCAATTATGTTCAATGTCTTCTTGTCTATGGTGTAATTCAACGCGTACTGTTATTATATATAACGAACAATTCGCCGTAAATATCTATCGATGAAATGTTAGCCCGGGGACTTGAATGAGGCAGTGCGCTTAAAACGGTTTTGAAAAAATCCCTGCCAACAACCAAGCAACAGGTTTGTATTGTTAAATGAAAACAAAAGTGTGGGAGTGCGCTCTGAGCGTTGTTATGATACGAACGGTAAGTTGTATGCTGCAGCGAATTGCCGAACGCTCAGATAATGCTTATAAATGAGCATAATTTGTTACAAATTAAATCTTTATGGCTTTGTAAACAACATTCGTCTGTGTAACTTTACACATATATTGATATATGATTTTTGAATTGCTTGAACTGTGTAAGATTCCAAAAGCTTTTTTGCTCACGACCCGGGTATCTGCGTTTTCAAGCATTATATCACACACATACAATATAACAATCAGTAAACAATATTTATGTGTTCAGGGACATGTATGTATAATGGACATTCGTTTGACGCGGATGAGGGAGTTCAATTGTTACATCATAACACGGGGGACCATAAATTATTTTATCAGGAGATTTTGGAAATTAATAGAGGCCAGTTATTAAATTCAAACTTCATTCTTAACGATCAACTCAATCTTCCCAACTCCCCCTTGTTGTAACCTTTACGTGAGATCGGTTCAATGAATCGACAATCTCATGACGATAATTCTTATGTCTCATCACTAGATGTTTGATATTATGTAATCTTTAAATAAAAGATGACACATATATAATTTGATTACTTGATTTAAATTTGTTGAAAACCCCGTTTCAATAACGACAACTCATTAGCAAGATCGTTAATGAAAGTTGCCATAGCTAATTATTATTGGATTAATATTGTTACATTCATTTCAGCTGCAACCTTTTGCTTGCCTATTGGTAAGTAGATTCCTGTTAATAATAATTTTAATATATTATATATACGATGCTAACTGTTTGTTTTACGTCAGTTCTGTTGCATCCGTGCGATGGAATACCTGAAGATGCCGAAGGGCCAAACCCGGGTCGTTTGTGATAAGACATATGGAATCGTACAAAGTTGTAACAATTCAAATTTAATATTTCTGTATTTATTGACTGTAAATTTTTTCACTACTGTCAATTGTTGGTGGACAAACATGCATTTTAAACAATAAAAACACATTATTGATAGAATGATACTATGAAAAAATAGCTATGTATTTTAGTTCTATAAAATGTATTAGGTTAAGAGTTGATAGCTATTTAGACTTACGTTTTCATCAGAACTATGTTTGAACGTACATATTCTTATCTATATATATAGTTGAGTAGAAAAAGTATACATCTTCTCTTCTGTTCTAACATCATAGTTTTAAATTGTAATAATAAATTCTTTAATGCTGCAAATTAGTTTTATGTATTTTAAGAAGGGAGAGTTAATTTGGGTTTTTTTTATTGCTTCGGTAAAACTTAAATAGTAAATGATGATGAGAAAATGTGTACATTTTTAACACCACTATATATAAAAAAACAAATGTTCGTTTAAACATAGTTCTGATGTAGTAGTAGGGAACTAAAATACATTTTCTTTTTCTGTACTATAATCGACATATTTCGACTTAAGTCGTCTATCGTTCTGATGAGGGTAAGCCGATATAGCTATCAACTAAATAATTTACAAACTTAGTAAAACTTAAATACATTTCTATATTTTCACCGTATTATAATAGAACTATTCGGGCTTACGTTCTCTACAGCTCTGATGAAGAAATAAGCTGAAATAGCTATCAACTAAATACTTCAAGAATTTTATAAAACTATAATACATTGCTGCTTTTTCACCGTGTTAACCAGTTATCGTTGAATAATCTTAATTAGATTAGAATTAGTCTTAATGCAGTTATTTAACATGATGCTAAAATATTGAAAAAATTGAAGTGCATTTCATTTCCGCTTTCAAGTTGTAAATATGACATTCATCAAAAAGAAAACGTTGCAAAATTTTTATTTCCTGCTAAAAACAAGGCCGACAAAGCGAGAGCAACTGTTGAGAGATGGCTTATTTTACCGCATGGGTAGTCTTCGAATAAGCTGAAAATAATACCTTTTTGCACGCCTCTTCCAAATAACGGGAGCAAGCCATCAGAAATAGAACAGCTCATTAATTTTTTTATTTGCATATAATTTTGTTTTTAATATTAAATATAACGGAATACATAAATCACTTAAAATACAGCTCAACTGATCCGAAAACTTCATTTGATCAGTTTCACGAATTATCATAATTTCGACGCAAAATCATTTAATTGATAGCTTTATTTAAGCTAGAACTTTTTAAAAGATTCTACTGGTGTAAAAAAATGCTTAGGAAATTAATTGATGTTGCTGTCTTTAATTAATTGACATACATAAACAAAGATCTGGAAAAATCTTTATCACATCTCCGTTTTTTTCTCTTCCTTAAATTAAAATTGATAAGAAAATCTAGCTTTGGTCGCTAGTGATAATTGCATATCCCCACTTTTTTTCAACTTATACAAGGCCAAAATGAGAATGATGCCTTTTTGGTTCCGCTTGTAATTATATTGTGGAAATAGTACTAAAAATATGCTTTTCGTTTTAAATGAAATGAAGAAATGACTGTGAACACTTGATTGAGAATCTTGTCATTTTCTAGAAGTCATATTTTAAAATGTCAAATTGTATTTTCCTGAAAGTTTTTGAGAAGTCATAAACATGTTTTTCGGGTTTTTGTCTTACCCGCGCGTCGCGGTCGTTTCGTAGGTGTTTCCACATATTGTGCGCATACACGGTGTGTGTCCCACACTTGGCACGTGTGTGTGGACGTGGAAAGCTATTCGTAGACAACAGCTACAGGCGTGCGTAGCACACACCTATAGTTACACATGTGCACCGTATATGGCCTTATATACGTGATCTTATACGCTCCACGTAGACGACTCGATACATATACTACACACGCGCCTTTCACGATACGTTAACGTTGTGTTCACGTATATTTCAGTAGGTGTACCTACGCATGACATGTGGAGTGTTATGTGTGACGAGTATATATGTATACGCTATTGTATTTTTCACAACATATATCTACGCGTCGAAAAACAAATATATAACAAATGAAAAACAAAACCAAAAAGCAGTCTTGACAAAAAAATATTTACATTAAATACTGTCAAAAATGATCAAAACCCGAAGTATTTCTTCTAGTTTGATTTGTCAGTCATCTATGAAATATTCTGAAATATATTTAAAACGTATCGGAAGTCCGCATAGCAAAGAGTACAACCATTTTTTTAACAATCAAACAACATGCTTTCTTGACCGGACCATAAAAAAGAACTAAGCGTATGTTCGGAAAAATAAGTATATGTGAATTTATGTGTGAAACCTCAAAAATCAATTTAACAAACAATGCAGTGCGTGATAATATGAATACACGAGTTTTTATTTTTGACCAAAATAACTATCTAAGCAAATAAAATTTGTGGCCGACAGAAATTCGAAGCGATAAAGGTAGTACATTGTCTAACATATTTGCATTTTCATGTTTTTTCTATCGAAATTTTTGTTTCTGTGCATTTTAAAATGTAGATTGTTTGAATTTTTGATTGTAATTAAAATTTATGAAAAATATGTTACAAGCAATTTTAGTGGCGTTTTATTATGAAATGTATCTTTTTGTCAGCATTGATTATATGAACCTACATACAACTCAATTCCTTTACCCTTTATAAGACTCAAATCAATCAAAATATATATGAATATATATTTCATTTCAATGGTGTTAAGTGTCTATATTGAGAAGGCATGTTATTTTAAACACTCATACATAAACAACATTTTCGCTTTCTTAAAACTGATTGCTTTGTTCAGGATGCTAAAGATTGTTTTAATATGTATTTCTTAAATTAGACAGTAAGTTTAGCCGTACCCGCTTCATTGATCACTTTTAAGGTGTTGATTGTCACTTCTTGATGGAAAGCCATGATATTTTAAATAATAAAAACACATTTTTTAAGGACTTATTAGGACTGATCAAAAAATATATTGAGGAAAAAAGTACTAAAAAATGTGTTTTTATTATTTAAAATATCATGTCTTTCCATCAAGAAGTGACAATTAACACCTTAAGAGTGATTTTTTGTGCTTCAAATGTGACCTTCCAATTCATTTTTAAGTTTTTAACATAAATTAATTAAATATGTATTGTAATTATTATTTATACGTTGGTAAATTGGCATCAATAAATGCGTTAAATCAATGATTTAAGAGAATTTACGATCGATGTGATGAAAAATAGCAGTGTAGCTTTGTTCAAAAAAAAAATTATAAAAAGAGCTTTTAAGTCGAAATCGTGGAGTCGCGGTGTTTTGACTGGAGTTAGAGTCGTCAAAAACGATTAACTCCGACTACATTTTCTATAATATTAAACGATTTCGAAGAATATCTCTTTGAAAATTGTCGGATTGGTCGGTTGTTCTTTAATTTAATGCACACAAACAGGAAAGGTACGAACACACATGACAAAAAAAAATATTAGCGTAGATGGACTCGTGTTTTTTTTAACGACTCCACAGCCATGTTTATAAGGTATATAGTTGACAACTATTTCAGCTTCCGTCATCAGAATTAGTTTTGCTGAGAGATTAAACCGAAATTGCTTTCAACAATACACCAAAATTTTTTTTAGAACTAAAATACATGGCTATTTTCTAACTGTTTTGGCATTAACAATGTTTGACAATATGGCTTCGTTTGTCAATATATTCGATTCTTTGACGAGTATTAATTATAACAAACACTATTCTTCAATGCTTTAAAAAAGATTTTACCTGAACTTTTCGGTTGACTATCTTTTACAAATGTTGCAAAAGCAATTGACTTATAGTTTGTGGTTTTTAGAACATATATAGTACAATTTACTCCCACATAACAATTTTTTCACAATGATATTGTTTCTATATGCGAAGCTATATGAAATACACAATTATCTTTAATTGGTATCAAAGCGTCTAAAAAAGAAGAAGTCGTATATAGACAAAAACGTGATTTTTATTAAACAATAAAAGCTCTCCGCGGTGTTTATTTGTAACTTCCTGATTTATTTGTTGAAAATAAAGTCCATTCACATCGGCCAAGAAACATCTGTCTACCTTTTGTTATTTCCACGCTACCTGCCAATTCGTTACGCATTGGTAATTTGTGATATTAGAAAGCATTTACAGATTAAGGTAGTTTTTACTACACAATACTAAATCTTCCTACAATACTCAACTCTTTTTATCGATCACTATATATATATATATTATTACAAGCAATAACGATTTTAATTAGTTCAAAATGTTGGCTTATCTCTTTTAAGGTTAAGTTTATTACGGTATCATATTACTATATTTCTTCAAATATTTAATATCTGACATAATATAGGTATTAAAGCAACTCTATTAAGAGATAAGCAACAAATATAATTTGTTTTCTGTTTTTTTACCGCCAAGTAACAGATAACAGCTTAAAGATTTGATTGAAGTGAATACTTGAGTTTCCATAACTAAATATCAGATATTATGTTCACAGCAGAGTCTTAATTTAAGAATAACTATTTCACAGATTTTTCCAACAGTTTTATTGTAATTTTTTGATAAATTTAAAAAAGCTTTTTAATAAAACAGTAGCTGATCTTCTAAAAAAATGTTTGTTTTATATGTATGTTTTTAAAGAGGTGTTCTTTTTTTGGATACTAACTTGATCGATCGTTAATATCTTGTACGTAAAGAATTCTTTGAAGCTTCTTCATCTCTTACGTAATATATGTTGTATTCTTCTTTTGTCATAGCTGAAAAAAGATTTCAATCGCTGTAGAGCTGAGCAGACAGTAAAGTCAGTTCACAGACAATATATATATTTATAGACTTGTGAATTTATAAATATATAAAAATCTTTATCAATTTTCGGTAAATATTCTGGAAGTTATAATGAAAATTTATAAAACGTTAACCTTGTGTAGCATGCTATATATAATAATGTTTATTTTATTTCAAGTAATAGAACAAGCAATGCTGATGAATAAGAGAGTGAAAAAATAGCAATGTATTTTAGTTCTAATTTTTTTATAAGATATAATTGATAGCTGTTTCGGCTCACGCCATCGTCAGAACTAGTTGACGTGAACCGGAATAGCTATCAACTATTATATATCTTTTAAAAAAAATGTAGTACTTAAATACATTGCTGTTTTTTAACCGTGGTATATAATATATATTATACATATATATTAATACAATCAATAAACTGATGAATAAGATTGACCTGTGAGTCAAACTACACCCTCGTTGTTCAAGATATACCATGTCAAGTTTGATCCAAAAATAAAATCATTTCTTATCTATTGAGAAGGCATTAGTTATTCATCAACATGCATATATAATTGTAATCTCGTCGATGGAACAAGACTCGCAATCTTAAAAAGTTGTTCGCAGTGATGAGATAGAGGTATTGGAAATGTCGTGGAGTTGTTCCGACGGGTGTGAACACCTGATTGCGGCCGACACGCTTCGCAGGAGTTATTCACCTGCCGGATGCGCTCGTCGATAGCCGTTCATCACTCCACAATACCGAGCTTTAGTCACCATCTTCGACACAAAACATATTGCTGGTGATTAGGTATACATCTAGATATGCCATCGATTCAACGACGTGATCAATTCCATAATTGATTGCGTTAAACGAAACTAATATGGAACTAGTGTAAGAAAGAAGTAAGTTAAATCGCTTTTATAAATAAATTACTGATTTTAAGAATAACTATAATATTTAAGAAATATTTGTTAACTTTATATTAAATAAAGTTACTTCATATACTGACCGATGTAATTTCAATAACAATCAAAGCGGTCTACAATTCCACATAACTGACAGTTCTATTGTAACCTTGTTATAAGATACTAGCTTAATATCGATATTTTATGTGATTCCTCTTTACATTAGCGATGTTAACTGTATACTGACTTTCTTTTCTACTGCATCCATGTCTTTAAAATTCTTGAAGATGTCAGAAGGTAAACCTCGAGATGTTAGTAACAAAACACGTGGAATCGTACTAAGAATTCAATTTTAAATATTTATACATTTTTGTATTATTAGGATTAGAACTTAATAATGCTTGCGATAAGCGAAACTGGTCTTAGACTTAATTATATAAAATGGTGAATAAAGTACAACCAATTGGTTTTCATTATTTAAATATAGTGCCTTCCCATCAAGAAATGACAATAAAAACTTTGGTAATCTAGAATTATTTTTATATGCAAGATGTGGTCTTAAAAAATATTCATTTTAAGAAGATTAACATACCATGGTACGTATTAACTTAAAGTATATAAATAAGAAATACAAAGTGTCTCTGTTAATACAGTCAAACCTTCTATAGCGCCGTGAAAGAAGCCACGCTATAGAAACATGCCTTATAGGAGGAAAACATGTCATACAAAATTTTAGATTAGGATTTTTTAGTGTTTTGATTAAATCGTACAAAGCTCTTATATGTGGAATGTCGTTATAGTTTGACTTTATAGTGCTATTTTTGTGATGATTTACTAGTCACAGCAGAATGTGTTCGACAATGCTAAAAAGACAACAGCTATACTAAAATATTTTCCCAATACATTTATAAAATATATACAATTTAGTCTTAAAAATTAAACCTCTTGATATTAACAGTGCTCTAGCAGGCAGTGCTATATGAGGGACGTGCTATAGAAAAAAAATTATAGCATAGAGCACTATAGGAGGGTTTAGTGTAAAAAATAAAATCCTTATTGAAAAATGTTTTAATTATATAAAAAATACTAAAAAATAAAATATCTGTTTTTACTGAAAATATCTTCGTCTAAAACTAGACCTCATAATATAAAGAATAATCTTACTTCATGTCGTATCTGTGTGCAAATACATTTTTCATAAAAATTCACCTCCAAGTCGGCAATACAAAACACATTACACAGTTTATTGATTCCCAGAGCGAAAATCGGACACAAACCTTCAAGGGTTCAATAAACTTTAGTTAAAACCCCTCTTCAATATTTTCAGCTGTACATTCATTTACCATCGAAATGGTTTTAATTTAATAATAATGTGATTTTAGCTTATTGTACAATATGACTTTATATAAATAAAAAAGTTAAAAAATATTAAAATATTTAGCTTTATAAAAAAATCAATGAAAATAATCACACAGTTTAATCCCATTCACTACTGAGCCACGTAAAGGATATTGAAACAATAAATATTTTTAATATGTATTGAATATCTTGGTGTAAAACAAATCTATTGAGACCATCACAACAAATCAGGATAAATTTTATGATATCGACTTAAGGTTTTTGAAGAGATTTCAATATATTATTTGAAACTTTATGCGATTCCACATGTTTTAAAACTAACTGTCAGTTCTATTGATTGAATCCGTTCAGATATTTTCAACAATTAAAATACATTTTAACCTATTTTTCATTACAAATAAAGCTCATACACGAAGTTGAAGCCCTGATTACAACCTAATGTTTTTCAATAATATCGACTATCTACCATCTCAAAATTCAGCATTCAAAATAAAAGTTGTAGGTACAATTTTTTATGCTTTATTCGCAGAAATATTTTTCAACAGCTTAAAACGAAAAATAAATGGTGATTACTTCTTAAATACCCTTATTAAAGAAAGTTTTAAGTCTTCATTCAGTTTTAAAATAACTGCCTAAGATTAGAAATTGGGTTAATATATTTCGGTTAGTATTAATCAAATATTTATATTTTATTCGAGAACGCTTCCATCATGATAGTAAAAAACTGATATTTACATAACTAACACTGCGGATGTTTTAGTTAAAACACGTCAAAAACTTAGTTACTAAGTAATACTTTGAGGGTAATAAAATTAAACGATAGAAAAATTGGTTTCTTTGAAATTCGCTGTTTCATACGAGATTATTGTGCAGTTCAATGTTTAAACTTGCTTCTGTGTAAATTTAATATTTTAAAATTAACATATAATGCATAATAAGTACCAAATTTTGATAGAGCAATTTAAGAAGATTTTTTGATCAATACTGTAGAGTTTTACAGCGGTTGTGAGACGCCATCGATTATGAAACGTACCAAAAATTCAGAGATACCAAAATAGAAAAAGTCATGCGAGCATTGATAAACTCATAATCACAGCATAGTTTCGACTCTAACATTAACCAACAAGATGACTAAATGAAATATATTTTTGTCTGATTGTTTCTGAATTCCAATTTTGGTGCATAAAATTGAAGATTAACAACCGATCAGGCTATCATTGAGATATTCTTCAAAATTGTTTAATTGAAAATGTAATCGGAGTAACTCGGTTTTCATGACTCCGAATACAAATCTACAACCCTGCTTATTATCGAGGAAATACAGTTTAAAATAAATGAACTATTACGATTTTAAATCTGAAGTAGGTTTGAAAAATCAGATATAAAGAACTATTGTATATAAAAGAAGGTGAATATTTAATCATTGAATATTTTTAGCTGTACCTACTATTTTCATTTATGAATGAATCTCTCGTTCAACTATAGCACCAGTACTTGCCGTTGGTACTTGGAACAATTTGTTTCTAAAGCTTTTTTTTGTATAGCCGTCTCTTTCTCCCGCTCCGCGCCGTGTCCGAAACTCCGCCATTAGATATAAAATTAATCTGATTTACCGCAAATGAGGCAGTGCCGACACGACAATTTAAATTCAGCTACTAGTTTTGAGTTCGGTTGATAGATGGTTCAAAAAAAACCGGCCCGTTTTGGACGCAAACGGAAACGGTAGCTGATTCGTTTCACCACACTTCAAATTACTCTGCGACCACAAAAGGAAGCAATCTGAAACACATCGCGTCTAATGGCTTACATTATTCTATTCTATTATTTCACATAGTTGTTGTTATAAAAATATGCAAATTGCTAAAGACTTTTTGTACATATGGAGCCTAAAATGAGGCAGTAATATATTATTATTTGGTTTTGCTTTTTGCACGTCTAGTTTGTTAGTGAAAAAACTATTTATACACCAATTAGGAAACTTTGCAATGTTGGTAACATTATATTCGCAATTTTATCAGAGAAATTCTGCTAGATTAAATCAAACACTTTTATAGAGTAGCGTACAATGGCCAAGTTGTAACAAACTCGAATTTTATACGGATAAATACAAGTTTTATCGCTTACACACTCACAAGATGTGGACAAATTCTCTCAAGAATTTTATTAGTTAAGGATTTTGGCGTACAATTTAAATGCAAATTTATTTTAATATTCACATAAAGATTACTGAACATAGCAAATTTTGCGCATTATCATCCATACCACAAGAGGCTTTTTAGATGTTAAAATTGAGATATTAATCAGTAAACTCTTATTATGGAATACACTTAAGAATGTGTCATTTGTTTAGGCTACAAATTATCATGATGGAAAAGGTTCAGAAGAATTTGTTAAGACTGCTTTACATGCGGAAAATGAGATCTTATCTAAGTGATTTTCTACAAGGCATGCTCATTGATAATAGTTTGAAAACATCCAAACCTGGTCACAAACATATTTCTTTCAACTTAAACGAGGCGAAATAAGAATTTTGCTTTTACCTATTGGTTTTTTCTTAATGTATTTATTCTAAAATTCCAACGTTGAATTCTAGTATAATATACTTTTTAGTTTTGTGCATTTGAAATACATTTCAAAAATAAATCAAAAAGCAATATTCATACGATATTGAATATTTAACCCATAAAATAATTGATTTAAGTGGTTCTATACATTTCATGTATAAGCTGTTTCTCTTTATTTAGATAAATTCTATACAATAATATTTAAACTGTTGTTATTTAACCGTTTATTTTGAATATTTTGTAACTATTTCCTTAAATTTATATAGACAGTCTAGGAAGATTAGTGTTTTATCCGTTGTAAGGCTCACGATGAACGGAGGCAGCCTTATTCCGGATACTATAAAAGTAATTGCTTTACATTTGTTTTATTATTTGTATACACACGTTTTTATATGCGTCTCTGAAGGGTGATAAAGTTTCTCAAAATCTAAATTACAATTAATTGATTATAATATGCAACCTGTTTCGGACATAGAACTAAAAAAAATACAAGCTTATTCGCTAAGTTTTGCGTAGATACTATGCTAGATTTTTTAAATATTCTACTTAAAATACGAGCCGTCATAAGTTGAATTATAAATTTTCGACTGCCTGATACGACTATAGTAAAAAAAACAATTATTGTAACAAATGTAATGAGGGGAAAAAATGCTGACTTATTCAGTCTAGCTTTTCACGACGGGAAGAAGAAGTATCGTAGTGGCCCTACGGCCATTAAGCTCAGTTGATAACGCTCGCGATGAGTAAAACCGGTACTGATTTGTATAGTGTAAATTTATAAAAATTGTAATTAATATTGTGTGTTAATATTTAAACTAATACTTTAATAAATTGAGTAAAGTAATTTGTTATCTAACATACATGTCCCTTGTTATTTTCATTTTGTATTCTCACCATTACCGAAAAATAAAATACGATTTTATTGTGATAATTTTTTGTAGATACAACTTTATTGGAAGTTTTAAACGTTTCGAAATAGTGCGCGTTTAACCCTCATAAACATTTATTGCTTATCTTTGCTTTTATTCGCTTAATATTAAAAATTTCGCTAATTATCTATACCGCACGCTTGCTTGTATCCGTTAATTGCATAAATAGTGAATTTGTTCAGGTGATGGAATTACGTGATAAAATTCATGCATGGATATTTATCATATCGGAGTCGCGTGATTAGTCATTATAATTATATACGATCCGTACAACAGTGATACTAAATCATAAGACTGTGCTGGATATTGTGCGTAATAAAATATAAATCTACGATATTGTAATCCCATATCCTTTTTTTTGCAGTTTACGATATGACTTGATAGGATTTCAATATCGAATATGAATTGTTGAAACAATGTGCATCTCCACATGATTCTTTATTCACGACCTGGGCTTTACCTTTTGGTATCTTCAATTATTATATCATGTGATGTAACAGAATTCCTTAACGTCGTCCATGACATGTTATATAATATATTGGTAGTGATCTATAAGATATATTTTTGTGAAAATAGCAGATATCATTATGTTTACAATGTTGACATGTCACAACTTTCCACCAAAAAGTGACAGTTTTTTGAAGATATTTTAGCTGTATAATCAAATTAAAAAAATATTGTTTGAGACAAAAGTGTGTAAACTGTGTTGTGGTAACGGTTTCACTCATCGTGTGAATTATCAACTGACCAATTGAAGATGATGTTGGTGATGTGCGAAACCTGTCTTAATATAAAAAAATATAAATTATAAAAATAGTAGATTTTTTATTTAAATATAATGTCTATCACGAACGGACATGACTGTATTACTGTGCTCTTATGATATTTGTAAGTATACTGCTATCAACGTGTGATTTTAGTGCATAGATATTAAGATGAAGCTAATGAAAATGGTTTTCAATCACTTACCGCGGAGTGATAAATTATTACGATCGTTGAAGGAATAATGCATTATTTTTACTTAATCCTTGACACAATAACTGTTGGATTTAGTCGAAGACAATTCAGTCAAACACGGTTAAATCTCTTAACTCATTGAACCTCGGAGCTGTGTTTTGACGAAATACATCAGCCCTTCAAAAACAATTAATTATTTAACATCTAGGGATATATTTGACAAGTGAATTTTAAGTTTTCTTAAAATGAAAGCAAAACAGTCATCTAATTAGTGTCATCGCTTATGTAGGTATTGATTTAAACGATCTAAAAATTGTATCGTTTTGCGCGCAACATACGATACCAACATCCTCCCTCTAATGGAGACGACGTCACAATCACACCAGGCTTACTCCAAGTAAAAAAATTTCAAGATTCACATGATAGTTTATCAAGGGTATATTATGTAATATATTTTGATCCTTATACCGGCAGCATAAAAAATAACCCCTGTAAGACTTACAAAGTGAGTTCAAAGTAACACGGTGAAAAAATAGCAGTGTATTTTAGTCCGACATTTTTTTTTAATACGCCATCGTCAGAACTATGCTTAAACGAACTAACTATAACTTATTTTTTTTATATTTTCGATGGTTTCGGCGGTAACTTTGTGGAAGTTCATTTTAATATAAAATTTAAAATAACTTTGATTATTCCACGTATACATTATCCACGTATAATACGTGGAATAATCAAAGTTATATTAAATTTAATATTAACTATAACTTAACACCATAATGGGGGACCAAGGGTATTAAATGTCCTTCTTTCCCTTTCATCTTTTTTGATCTGGGTTTGAAAATTTGGATCTTTTTTTTTTAGCATGCATGCTGATTGCATAACGCTTTTGACCTATTTTATCAGACATTTGCTTATCTATATATAGCTGTGTAGAAAAGGTACACATTACATCTTCTCTCCTGTTTTAACGACTTAGCTTATTTCTTGCTAGCAATAAAACTGCAAATTTTTAAAATTGTAAAAATCGCCACTCCTCAAGCCTTTGCAACGGGCTTTTCCGTAATAAGCCATCCCCATCCAATAAACCATTCCGTGCAATATGTAAGCTTATTTATATACCCGCCTTTTAAGTTTCATTTACAATTTTAAAAAATTGTTTTATTGTATATATTTGGTTGTCAGAACAAATTCTAACGATGGCGTAAGTCGAAATAGCTATCAAATATATAAAAAAAAAATGTAAAACTAAAATACATTGCTATTTTTTCACCGTGTTGTAATGGAGATCTACCAAATAAATGCCAATTCAATCAATGAGTTCAAAGTATAAGTGAGATTCAGTACACGTGTAAATATTGTCGTGTAGCCCTTCACAGGAGAAAATGTTCACAATTTTATGACACTAGAGTTAATTGTTCAAATGTTTTATACCGTCCAAGAAAGTTTCATTTGACTTTATCCAATATTTCAACTCTTTTAGTTTAAGCTTCACAAAAAAGCCATCTGTAGAAAAATTGCCCGGCCACAGGGCTTGTTTTTCCAGATTTTGTCGGGAATCATAGTGTTAAGTGCCTGATCGCTGGCGGTATAGGTACTGAATAATACAATACAGCGTTCTGTGGACACGTACACTTACGGCATCATTTTTTGCATACAATAACATTCATCCTACACATGCAACACAAATGATAATCATACCATTTTTACACCGCAAAAAATCGAACCGTGTCATTGAGTATCAGGAATTTATTAAACTATTTTTTTAGCTAGGTAGAACATTTTTCTTGAATTCATATACATAACATTATATCTTAAATTAAAATTGAAATACACTACCTTAAAAGCTTGAAATTGTTATATTAACACTAATGACTAGCGTCTTAACTGATTCCAGTACGATGCTGGTTATAATCTTTACATTTTTTAAATAATAAAAATACAACGGTTAGTAAGTACTATTTCGACATTTTTTCCTCCAAAAAGTCACAGATAACACTTTAAAATCTGTCTTTACTGGGAGTAAGGATTTTTTAATCAATAAAAGTACTAAGGATCATTGCATTACTTATTAAAAAAGAGATTAATTGTTTTTTAAGGGATTATTATTAAGAGATGTCAACCTTTAATTTTCAACCAACATGTTTTCAGCAAACATTTTATATACCGAAAATTTGAATTGTACAACTTTGTACGATTCCACATGTTTTGTCACTAACGACCCGAGTTTCGTCTTTCGGTATCTTCAGGCATTCTTTCACACGGATGCAACAGAATTGGCAGTATTTTTGCATCCGTGGAATCCGTTACAGTGGAATCGTACAATCTTGTAACAATTTAAATTTGATATCAAAACTCCATCAAGCACCTTCAGTCGACATCACAAATTGGAGCAACAGTTGATATAAATTATTAGTTCGATTGATTTCTTAGAACAACTGGAATAGTATTGTCAATACGATAGAGTGTCTGAAGATACTGAAAGACGAAACACGTCTTACGAGTGAAAAAATATGAAGACTTTTACAAAGTTTAATAAACTCAACATTTTAAGTAATTTTATTTATGTCAATAATGAAAATGTATAAAACTATCGCAGAAACCATAGAAAATAAAAAATCTTCTGTGTGAAGGGTATAATGATTATCAATTGTAAAAAAATGATACCTAGGTAATTCAATGAGCATGAAAATAATTATAAATCCTTCACGACGAATGAGTGATAATAATATGTGAATCATGCGCGTGAGGCAAAATATGCACAGCACCATTTACCCGCGATTATTGTGGTCACGGGGTGAGCAAGTGTGGTTTTCGAGCGAAGATGCAATTTTTAAGGTAATTACATTTTTACCTCAATTTTAAGCGGAAGCGGAGATCAATGACAGGTATGTAAATGCCAGCAATTGCGTGTTGGTTTACATATTTTTGGCGCCTTCGTTGCCTAGTGCACAACATATATTCTAGAATATATAAATTATCATTTTTTTAGTATTTTTTTTAGATGTGTAATATGTTCAAAAGCATATATTTTTACGTGTTACGGATGTCGTAGAGCAACCTGTATTTACTCCATTTCTTTTTTCAGTCCGACTAATTATAGTGCGTTAGAACAGTGTTTTTCAAAGTTATCGATGCCATGGCTCCCTGAAAATAAAAAATAATATATTACAAGGCCCCTTTGAACAAAAAACATGTTCAAATTTGAATTGTTACAATTTTGTACGATACCAGATGTTTTGTCACTAACGACCCGGGTTTCGCCTTTCGGCGTCTTCAGGCACTCTATCACATGGATGCAACAAAACTGACTAAATCTTAAAAACTTCGAATGCATGAAGATGCCAAAAGGCGAAACACGGGTCGTTAGTGACAAAACATGTGGAATCGTACAAAATTGTAACAATTCAAATTTGATATTGAAATTCCATCAAGCACCTTCAGTTGATATCATAAATTAAAAATCATGTTGAAAAGAATTTTTTTGGTCCTATATTGAAATCACCTATGTAACTAAGGGACAACAGGATACTGGTTATAGCATGACATTTAAAGGAATTGTGTAGCTTTTATGCTGTATGAGTGAGAAGCGGATATAACATTTTTTTTGTATTCGGTTTCAACCCTTAACCGGGCTGTTATTAAAATAATAATGAATAATTTGTAGCTTCGTAAAATTAATTGATATTTTTTTTCTTAATGTACACTTTTCTACAATTTCTTTAATGGTGTTAACTGTCACTTTTTGATGGAAAGGCATGATGTTTTATGACTATATGATGATCAGTTGATAATACTCGCGATGAGCCAAACCAGTCCTGATTATTAAATATAGTATAGAAATATATACTAAAAACGTATTTTATTATGTTAAAAATCTACGATTTATTAAGTTTTTCAATAATTTTGAAAACAAACCAAAATACATAGTCGCTTTTCCACAGACAATAAATAAAATTTTCCATATCAAAAGTTTTTATAAGCTATAAGGTACGATAAAAAAAAATAGGAAACAACTCAATACAACTATATTTTTCTCTCGATTTCAATTTAAGGTTCTAGGTATTTCAATATCAAATCTGAATTGTTGAAACTTTGTAAAAATCTACAAAAATACTCTGCTTAAATGTACAAAATGTCAACAATTCAAATTAAGATATGACTTATAAACGAAGGAAAATATACTGTATATTTACCTTGTTATTAAATAATATAATCTCATTTTAATATAGATAAACAATAATAAAGTTTTTTAACTCTCGGCTTATTGAATATTATCGATTAACGAATAGATTAAACACAAGAGTAAGATACGAGTTTACTTTCATTAAAGCAATACTGTTTCTTAGCAACGGTGTCAAAAAATAACAAAACAGGTGCAAACTTGTTTTGCGGGCTTGCATCTCATTAAAAACAGTACGTGCCCATGTATTATTTCTGACCATCCATGCGGAACTTTATTGTGTAGTCATTACATGCCTAAACAATTATATTCAGACAATATTTCCAGTCATGCTAGCAGGCAGGCAAAAAAATCTCAGCTGATTCGGTTTGCAGCAAGGTTCTCATTTGCATTCCTGTCCTGTCAAATGCCTTCACATTATATTGCCTAGTAATTAATTAACACATCGACACACTAACAAAGTACGTTTAAAAGCTGTTTTTTTATTGACGTTGAATTAAAACATATTACATGGCTACAAATAGGTCAATTAATTGTAAAACCGTTTTTTGCTCACAATTAATAATGTAAAACATCTGCTCAGCAAAAAGCAAAGTAATGCTTAAGTTATTTATTTACTTTAGCTATATTTTGCGTATTTATCTGAACGGCCGGATTTTATGGACTGACCCAAGATGTTTACCGAACGAGCAGAACTGTTTGCTATGGTTCGTCCTCATACTAGTCCAATAGGCCATGCTAGCTTAGTATTAACCGATACTTACTTTGAGACATTCGATAATATTGCGATATCATATGGGGAACGAGATATTCTCGATTCGTCTAGATTCAACGCTTATTACATTAAACTCTTTCGCCACAGCGGATTTCCAGCACTCAGATACACAGGATACTTCACATGATGTTTTTGTTCTCTTAAGCACAATAGTACATGGTTTAAATATCAGTCCCTACAGCTCTGTATCGGGCCAAAAAAATGATCATCAGAATAGATTATTTTTTAACAATATTGTATTATGGAAGACGGCCATGAAACAGCGGCTGCATACACTTAACTGGTGTAGATGGGACTACCAACTTGTCTTGTTCGTATTCAAATGATAGACTACGCTCTTTCCTATGACAAATTTCATATATTCGGGTCCCAGTACGAAAATCGTTTTGTTAATTTTTTTGTGATGCCTAAGAAATCTTTCATTAATGTTTATATAATTGCAACTCTTACTTTAATCCTATTCCTTATGTTACATCAAGAAAAAAATAATCACGTAATACTTCGCTGTTGAGATGGGCTCCATTATGAGAACATAATTATACAATCTATTAAAAGTAAAAATACTTCCAAAAAAATTAACAGGCAGTTAATTTTAATTTTATGCAATAACACACGAACGGCGCATGGTTAAAAGGGGAAACGACAAGTAAATAAAATTGTTTACAAAAAAAGTTTTCCATTTTTACTTAATTTTCATTGCTTGGTTACTATAATATTAAAGAGTAGAACCATATTATTGTTAGTATAAATTTACTATATTTGTATTATAATATAATGTAAAATATATTTTCAAAATTGCACAGCAAAAAGTTTATGCCTTGTGACTGTCTCTTTTGAGCAAACAAATAAATAATAGTGCTTAAATTAAATAAAAAACTCTCAAACAAAATAGTAAGAATGGGAAAACATAGTAAGAATAGAAATAGGCTGCCATCTTTATTTATTTTTTTAAATTTATGTGAGTATGTTAGTATGATTAAGTGTGTTGTAACAAGTTCCTAGTTATTGAGAAAATTTCAATAACAAATATCGAATTTGTTATATAATAAATTAATACAAAATTATATTCTTAAAGCATACATTTAGCACTCTTCGGTGGGAATGCATTAAATTCAAAAAATTACATTAGTTTTATTACCAGAAGTTTACAATAAAACATCGGCCCCAATGATTATTTTAAAAAAATGCTGAAATTTTGTAAAAATTATATTTCATTTTCTAAATATATTTATATCAAGCTTCGTATTAATTGATTGAATTGGAATTCACTTGGTAGAACTCCATTATAACATGGTGAAAAAATAGCAATGTATTTTAGTTCTACAAAATTATTTTTAACAAATATAGTTGATAGCTATTTCGGCTCACGCCATCGTCAGAACTATGCTTAAACTAACATTTTTAGTGTCATTGTGTTAAAGTAACAAGCTAGGCCGTTGGAACAGGAGAGAGGATGTGTTGTGTGCCTTTTCTGCACAGCTATATATAGATAAGCAAATGTTAGTTTAAGCATAGTACTGACGATGGCGTGAGCCGAAATAGCTATCAACTATATTTGTTAAAAATAATTTTGTAAGCTTCGTATTAATATTCTTATGTGTAAAAAAATATTTTTCTTAAATTATTTATGCTATGCTCTGAAAACTTTTGACATGATAAATAATACGACAAATTTGCTGACGAACTGACATTTCAAATTACAGTTAAAAAAAATTATGACTTGTTCCTTTCTTCCCATGTAACTTTTTCGTGTATTCAATCTAGTGTTATGTTCGATGTGAATTTGATTTGAAATACAAACATGCCATACGTTCCCTTGTTAAATCGTTTTGTATAGTAGAATGCGTTTAATGCACCGTGATATCAATGATATGCAGTTAATCAGACGATAGAATGTGGATTCCGATTTCTCTAGCCAGGCGTGGGATAATATAATATATAAAAGCGATTCGCTCATTAGTTCAGATCCAACGCGTGGGTCGAAAGTGAACGCGTTACTTAGTTAATACCCTACCTATAATATTAGTCCTATACTCTCATGCGTAATCAGTCGACTTAAATGTCTTGCGAAATATTTGTAACCAATGTAAACAGAGCCCAAAAAACACTAAATTTATAGACTACAAAGCTCGGCACAGTTTTATTATTTTTTTAAAAACATGTACATATTCACACATAGTGATTAAAAAATGTAGCACGGCAAAAATAGCAACGTAAATACATTAACTACACTAAACTACACTAAAATTAGTTCTCACCTTTTTAGCTATTTCGGCATACACCCTCATCAGAATTATTGATACACGAAAAAATACTCTTAATAGATCTTTTTAAATAGTAGTAAAGATGTGTTTTTATTATTTAACATATAATGTCTTTCAACTACAGTGACAATTAGCACTTTAAGATTGCAATACAAGAAGAAGGTTGCCATTGAAAAATCAATTGAATAAGTTAATAATTAATACGTGACAAAAAAAATGAATTTGGTAAAAAAAACCCATGGAGATTTCCGAAGCAAATCAGGCTACATTCAAACATAACAATAAGGTCGTAGACGAAAGTTTGAGAATGTTTTTTGTATCCACTGTTAACACACCGCAAATATTAACTTTAATCTGTTGAAACATTGTACGATTCCACATGTGTTATCACTGACAATCCAAGTTTCGCCTTTCGATATCTTCAGTTCTCTAGCATCTGTGTAATAGAATGCCTGAAGGTTACTGTGGTGGAAAGGTTTTACATTTTAAATAATGAAAACAGTTTTTACTATTTATGAATTTTTACTTTTTGAACATCAAAAATTTTCATAAAAACGACACATAATTTGTTTTTCCAATGAAAAGATTTACATGCATTGTTAACACAAAACAAGATTTTCTCCTCATTATTCGATTTTACAATATAATATTGTAAAACTCGAGTAATACATCTCTTAAGCTGACACTTAAAAAACTCTTTATATCTTTATAAAACGAAAACTCTTAACCCTAATACCTTTGAAAAAGTTAATTTCA
Organism: Himalopsyche japonica; assembly: GCA_028555115.1. Classification (NCBI taxonomy): domain Eukaryota; kingdom Metazoa; phylum Arthropoda; class Insecta; order Trichoptera; family Rhyacophilidae; genus Himalopsyche; species Himalopsyche japonica. The sequence continues at coordinate 1,433,565 of JAHFWJ010000068.1, read as the reverse complement.
GATGCGTCAGTTTCATATTTACAGTGTGATACACACTTCAGAAGCAAAATCTTCAGTAAATATTAACAGAATCAGTTTAAAAAATAGTATTTTAGTCCAGAATACAAAATTAAGATATTGTGTTTATGTGTATTGGATACAATAATTATCATAAGCCGATATTTAATCTTTGAGCGAGTCCACCGTGTTGATTTAGACATGAATATATATGTTTTGTAATCAGCTATTACTTTATTAAAATTATTGTTGGAAATATGACAATTTTTAAGTGCTGTGCATTGAAGTTTACTGCTGTAAACGAAATCAGAATTTGTTGATTTGTGATCTGTTATCGCTGGTATGAATATTAATACCGTAATGTTTTACTACTTTGGCAGTAAATTAATTCGTTATGACATAAATATAGAAAGGCCTACTGTGGAATAATAAAAGAGAAACCTGAAAATGCAATCAAAGACTTGATTTGTCATATCTTATTACTACTTAAAATTATCTTGTTATCGTTGTTCTGTATAGTTTAAAAAGATCTCTGTTGATTGATTGAAGAAAGGCAAAATGACATAGCTTATCTAGAAAGACTTGTATCGGGGAAGTAATAAATATGTACTAATCGTTCTGATTTCATGAGTTAAATGTTAATAACTCAACATTTATATCAATGTATGTATACACATAAATCAATTTATTTGTGTTTGTTTCTCCTTTACGTATTACTACACAATTCATCCGAACAAAATAAAACTTTACAAATTTCTTAAATACATTAATTCTCCCAAAAATTCGATGTATAATATCATATATATTATTACTTTTAAAACTATTAACAATTGAATTGTTTGCTAGCATAATTAGTTTCCTTGAATTTCCTTACTTTGAGATCGCAGCAACGCGCGACGGGTCATCAATAAATTGGTCAGCACATCTCATACCTTGTAAATGAAATATTAAAAAAAAAATAAACAAATAATACATTTTTTTTATGATATCGACTGAAGGCGCTTGATGGAACTTCAATATTAAATTTGAATTGTTGCAACTTTGTACGACTCCATATGTCTTGTCACAAACGTCCCGGGTTTCGCCCTTCGGAATCTTCAGGTATTCCATCGGCTTCTTCATCAACTTGGTCGGACGGATGGTCAGTTCTGTTGCATCCGTGCAATGGAATACCTGAAGATGTCGAAGGACGAAACCCGGGTCGTTTGTGACAAGACATATGGAATCGTACAAAGTTGCAACAATTCATATTTAAATAATACCCTGTTTTTGTTTGCATGTTTCCTCTCTTCGTGAAAATTGTTTTATGTTAATAAACTTTAGTCATGTCAATGCAGCCTTTCATAACTGTTTGTTTATTACAACCTTAAACTGAATAAAAATCATAATTCCCGTTCTTGTGTGAGGCTCTGTACATAGAAGCTGACCTCTCATTCTCAATTAGACAACGTACAATCAAAGCGCTCTAAGTTCACGTGAAACCTCAGTATTTAGCATATATAATTAACGTAAAAAAATGGATACGTGATGAACAATCAAGTAGTCGTTATATTATAGAGGGATCTTTGAATGGTTGAATCGTTGATATTTCAAATCATTTTATTTCTGTTACAGTTTTTTTATAACATAATAATCATTGTATTGAATTCACCAACAAATCGTATAGAATTAACAAGATTTGGGTAAATAGTATAACCAAACAGACTCTATCACTATTTTTTCATTGATTGTTATTTTTTTTAAATACGTATATCGGTTTTTTGAGAAGTAAATCCAGTATACCTTTCGAGTACGATTTTTATCTATTAATCCATTGCATATGAATGCTACTATGTGACACTGATTTTCCTCTAATAACTCAAATGCCATCCATTACTTTAATGTTACGTTATGTAAAAAAAACTTCAAAGTAAATAATAAATTTACTAATTTTTTAAATATTAATTGTATGCTATTGTTTGCATATTAAAAATGGTTTTAATCATCTGATAGCCGAAGTCTCAACAGTCTAACAGACGGATTATTGCAGTCTATTAAAAGTTAACACAACAAAATATAAGAACTTTCATTATTTTATATTTAAAAATCGCTCAATTTGTTCTCTCTATCTCTAAAATTTTTGAAATATCTTTAACGTGGAGTCAGCAAAGAACACGATAGCATACAAAGACATTATAGTTTTCTGAAGACGAGTCACAGAGGATCGAAACACGTAACGATATCTTATAATACATAAAGTGCAAAAGTTCATTTGTCAATTTTAATTTATATTCGAAATAAGCTTCCACCGTTATACTTATTGATATGATACACACATTTTTAACACAGGGATATTTTCTTGGGAGAGAAGATGATACAATAATACATACATACTACTATGTTTAATTTTGCACTAACGGTCAATTACTTGGTAAATTAAAAAAAATTAAAATATTATATAACAAACTTGAGCCCAAATCCACATTATTAGCAAAGTACAATCCTTGAGACTAGATTACAGAAGCCGGTACAGGTGTCATTACTTAAAAGTAAACTTTGAATTGTTACAACTTTGTACGATTCCACATGTTTTGTCACTAACGACCCGGGTTTCGCCTTTTGGCATCTTCAGGCATTCTATCACACGGATGCAACAGAAGTGACAGTCTTTAGTCAGTTAACGACTCGATTAGTGACAAATCGTACATAGTTGTAACAATTCAAATTTGATATTGGAATTTCATCACGCGCGTTCAGTCGACATCATTAATTACTGAAAATTTAATTCTTCACCAATACATCGTAAAACTTTTCAAACAATCCCATTGTTTGCATAAACATAATTCCAAGACCGTAATGTTTGAATACAGAAGTAAAATTGTTTCTCTCACGTCTCGTCGCGTCGCATCATGCCAAGTGTGGGAAAAAGGCATATATTTAAATATTAATGAAGGTCTCCCGTGTGTTTGTCGATTAAATAACATTTGAGTGCGTGTCGAGAGATGAATAATAATAATTCGAAATGAGAACACTTCAAACGAGCGATTGTAATCGTAGAATGGCTGTGTCACATGATTTTCGGTATTTGTTTACCGTTGGGCCAAATGCTCTCGATTTAAGCCGGTCAAACTGTCGTCGAAGTCAAATCATTGATATTGGAATTAAAGATGTTTATTTAGATCGACCACGTTACGTATGCGCGTGGAAACGTAGCATTTCCGGTCTGACACAAAAGTTTCTAGAATTCGAAAATTTTAAATTCCTTTCTAAATTTTACATAAAAGTATTTATCAACAATAGGTTTCAATGTTCATAAATACCGTTGCATCTTACTTGTCATTTTTGCGGTCTGTTCAATCGTTTTATCAAGGGTTTTCAAATTTAGTTTCGTCATTCGCCGCATTTCCGGACGCACTGTTACAGCGGGCTGTATGCGTTATGCGTTTTTTAATTAACAGTCGAATAAGTCGCAACGTTTTAGTCAATTGTATCTAACATATAGTTGATTCTTACCAGTGTATTATATTTTCAATACAAACGAATGAGAATTTTCGCACAAGTAAGCCAATCACGACTAAAACTTTAAGCTCAATTCTATCACAAAACAATCAATAATTTTTTGCGTTTTAAAAGATACATTAATTCATCACCCCTACTTAAGCCCACACAATAAACTTAATCAATGTCAATATTACTAGTTGGGTTAATTAAGTTTTTGAAAATATAATATTATATTTAAATTATTCTTGCTATTCGGCAGGTGGCGTTACTAGACTGAAATAATGATTTCAAAATGTGATTTTTCTATCTTTATCAAATTTATTTCCTTCTCTTCGATGGCAACTGACTTGGTAGAACTCCATTATAGTTAGATTTAAAAATCAAAGAATTGATTTCGATCTGTTACAACTTTGCACGATTCCATATGTTTTGTCACAAACGACCCGGGTTTCGTCTTTCGGTATCTAGGTCAGTTCTGTTGCATCTGTGTGACGGAGTGCATGAAGACGATTTGTGCTTTTGATTGCAAAACCAAGTATGAAAAAAGTTTTTGAGTAAAAAAAATTGTTTCAAAAAAATAACAAAAAAAACAAGCGTTGAAAAACCAAATTTCTAAAGATACGAAAATCTAAATAGACACAGATATTTAATGGTTGTTTCAGTCAATTGAGCATATTGATTTCAAAGCGATATTCAAAATGATGATAACTCATATTTATTTGAATACATAGATGCTAAATATATTAAAAAATTGAAGAAAATGAAATAAATAGGATTAAATCTATGATATCAATGACTCGTTCATTTCTGTTGCATCTTTGTGATAGAATTCCTGAAATACCGAAAAGCGAAACCTGAGTCGGTAGCGTCAAAACATGAGGCATTTCACAAAGCTTAAAAAATTCAAAATTGAATAGGAATTATTTAAAACGAACAGTTTTTTGGATTTTTCCTTCGCGACACATCTTGAAACTTTTTTTGGGGCATACAGTTTGGCAGACACTGCAATAAACGATCAAACGAAACATGTGAATGAAATACTACAGTTCATTCAACAGTTAATAATTATCAAATAGCTGTCACTCACATCTGCTAAATCCAACCACGATTTTCATAAATAAACATATCTATGAAAATTTTCCGTTTCGCATAAATTATGTGCATATATAATCATAATATATCAACTCGGCCACGAAATCATTAGCGTAAGACATTAGTTCATTAACTGGTCCATTTGTTAGGTGGGCACAGTGCTAAAAGTCCCCCAATCGTCGCCCGGGGCGCATCTAACATACACACTGCACATACATCTGAGGGAATAAATCATATCTCATTTACAGTGAGTGTTTACACTCGACGTCTCGAAATGAAGTGGTTAAGAATGACAGGCATGAGTGTGGGGCTGTAAATGTATGGCCCGTGGACTTAATTTTCCGAAGAGTTGATTTTTTGTTATTTATGGTTGTCTAATTGTAGTTTTATGATCAGATCCAGTTTTGGTCTAGCAATTGATTGAACTATTTTTTTTTAATAGTACTTCATTATTTAATTTAAGAAAATTTAAATACAACGCCTCGCTACCAAGAAGTGACAGTTAATAACTTGAAGTAATTACACATAATCATTAATTCTTAAAACATTTATTATAATGAACAATTACATTACTGGTTATGTTATTTTAGTCTCTTAGAAATTGCTGTTGACACAATAACGAATGAAAATTATAGATGAATGTTGTAATGATTAAAAATTTTATTTTATCATAGTCTTGAATATACCATAAACTAAAACATTTATCAATGATCATAATTTGTTTTTGGGCTAAATTTTATTACAGTTTTAACTGATATATTATATTATATTAGACGTCTAAAAATTAAACACAACTCTAATATAGACAAAATAAAATAAATGTTGTAATAATCGGTTCATAAATATGATTTCTATGATATGCGGAAAGTTTGAGTATGCTATTGACGAGCTTTGAAAGCTATTTATCATTAGTAAGTATTTTGATGAGAAGGGATTTATTTTTAAGACATTTCTTAATGACATACATTACTATGACGATATTCTTTAGAGTATATTTGATATATCTTGTCATATAAGATTGATAACGTTTAATGCGTTAACGGTCACTTCTTGATGGAAAGTCATGATATTTTAAGTAACAAAAACACATTCTTTAGTACTGATTTCCAATTGGTCAATTGATAATGCTCACGGTGAGCGACACTGGCCCTGATAATAAAATATATTGTAGCAAAAACTACTTATTAATGTATTTTTTTATTTAAAATTTGAGAATCCAATGAACTTAAAGTTTACTTTTGTCGGAATTGAAAGAACTCGTTTGAGTGGGAATATTTATATTTTCTATGTTTATACATTTATGTCTTACAAAAGCGAAATAAAAACAAATCGGAATTAAGTTAATCGGCTTATGAATATGATTTCAATGACATAAGAATATAATTAAAAGAACATGAACAATTATTTTGATTTAATTGACAATTATTATGTAGTTTTCACGTGCCTTCAACTGGTATCAAACGTGTTATTTATAAAGCTACCCTTTGATTCATCACCCCTGAGAGCAGGGCTATAAAGATGCCGGCAATGTGTCGGGCTGTCGAGTACACTTCAACCATATGTCAGAGTATGACAGCGACTTATTGATGTGGTTTCAACTTTGCTAGTGATTGATGGATAAAATGCTTCTCGCCGGCAGAACCGGTTAGGTTGATTTATTTATTACGTGTGAGGTATCGATAATGTGCTTTGGTTTTGATAGCCGAAGTGGGGGCTAATTTTATAATTGATTTATTAGACGGCTGTTTGGTACCTCCAGCGACTGTGTTACGCGGATTTTATTGCATTTTTTTTCATTAATGTCGTAAAGATTAAAATCATGTTTTTTATTGCATGATAATCGTGACTTGATGTGATGTAACAAATCAACTGGTTGCTAATATACTTAAGATGCTACCAACGGTAGTTCATCAAAGCTTTGACACTAGGGAGGTAAAACTTAAATTTTGAACACGAAACGTCATACATGTAAATGAATGTTTGTTCGTTCTGTATGCGTTCATATACCGTTAATCCGTTTGATATGAAACTTTGAAGTACTATTGTACACACGCCTCTAAAGGCTACTGAATTGGTACAATAATTAAATCATTACTGGTTTCAGTTATAAGTTAAGATAATCAAAATATTTTTGTTTCCAGCAATGCTGACAATTGTATTGTTACATTTTATTTATTGATTTTAATGATTCTGTGTATACTGACTTGCTAGCCTTCAAATGCAAAAATTAGGAAAAAAATAAGGCATTTTTAATGTTTACCTTGTGGAAATATGAGACAATAAGGTAGTATTAAATTCGAAATTATCAAGCAAATTCAAATATTCAAATTGTGTTTTCCAAATTTGGGCAAATAAAATTCAAACATGTAAACAAGCGTACAAGATCGCGATGGTATCAAATAGAGTTGAATATTAAATAAATTGCTATTTTTAATGATAAATAGCTTCAGATGTTATATTTCAGTAAATTGAGGTTTTAAAAGAGATATTAACTAAAACGTCGAAAAAAACATTAACATTAACAAGTCATTGACTTGTGTAACATAAAAATGATTATGCATTATGCCAGGATAAATAAATAATACATAAAAATTTATTACTGTGGTTAGAAAAGTTTGGACATAAAATACTATACTGCTGTCTTAAAAGGTTAAATGCCGCCAAATCCGATCGAGAACGATACAAAGAACACATGATTTTTTGGTGGCCAAACAGTTATGTTAAATTATGATATCCAACAATGAATGTAGATTAAGTTTAATATTTTTTATATTATTTTACTCGACGTAAAAATGGGGTAAGAATCAAATAGTAAAAGTACTTCAAATAAAAAAAGCACACTTTAGAATTATTTAAGCTATAAATTTATGATCATAATCAGGTTTGTTTATCGCGAATATTATGAAATGATACAATACAAATTACAAACAAAGCTATTGACACAAAATTTTCAGTTAAAAAATAACATGTATAGTTAATCAGATTAGCTAATAATGCTCACAATATATTGCTGAGTTATACTTTGGCCGAAGTCATGAATTTGATGTGTTATGGCAGGAGTTATGAAAAATGTGAATTTGTAGAAAGAAATCAATGGTGTTTTTTATCAACTAAACGCCACTTAGATTATTTAATCTACAAAAGTGGGATCCCCTCAGAAGTAAGTAAAATATATATTTCATTACTATAAACATATATTATATAAAGTATATTTTGTCACACAAAATTTTAAGCGAACAGACAAATCTGTTTTTCGTCTTTCATCTGTTCTTTCGAAAGTCTTTCGCCGCTCCTCAAACCATTGCGAGGGGCTTATGCATTTCCGTAATACGTCATCTCCGTCAACATTTAAGCTTATTGAAATTGCCACCTGCTAAGTTTCATTAAAATTTTTAGTTTTATTGCTAGCGGGAAATAAGTTAGGTTGTTAAAATAGAAGAGAAGATGTATGATTCGAATGTTGACTTATTTCATGTGGACGAAAGTGAGTTCAGACGAATGCTATTTTTTCAGTTAAAGTAGACATTTCATGAGCTTACTTGGTTGACTTTTTTTTTGCAATCCTTATTGATTGTTTTACAGTGTATTTGTTGAATTTTTATATGTTAATATGTTACGGTGCAAAAGCAATGAATTGATAATTTGTAAGTTTTGTACCGTGTATTTGTAATAAATAAATAAATAAATAAATAGATAGATAAAATAAAAATATATAGATAAGCAAATGTACGTTTAAAGCCGAAATAGCTATCAACTATATCTTTAAAATTTTTTAGAACTAAAATACATTGCTATTTTTTCACCGTTTTATATTATATTTAATAAGCTTTATTCGCAATCCAATCATGGAAAGTTATTAATGCTAATCTTTAAGATGCTTTCGACGTCCCTGATGAAGTGGCTAGCACGCGATTCGACGAGTTTGGTCAGTTCGAAGACTCGAACAAGATTTTATCTTTTTATCGCGCAACTATTTTGACAGATTTATATGTCGTATTGATTTGTCGCGAACCTCTCTGAAATAATTAATTGGACTAGTTTTTTTTAAATATTTAATTACCCATTTAAAATGTTTGAAATGAATTACGATGGCAATGTGTTTTAAAATAGTTAAGTACATTGTAAAATAAATTTATAGTTAAGACAGTATAACCTAAAAATATTTTACTTAATATTTGAATAATAAAACAACCATATTCAATAATATTTGCACTGTTTGTCTTTTAATTTATAGTTTCTAGATCTAATTAATAGGTTTTTTGATTAAATTGGCATTTACTTTGTAGAGCTCCATTATAACACGGCGATTAAATAGCAATGTATTTTAGTTCTACCAAATTTATAAGGTATGTATAATAGTTGATAGCTATTTCGGATTACGCCATCATCAGAAGAAGAATGAGTAGAAATGGTCAATCAGGGGTGTTCCAGTACAGCAGCAGGAAAAAGGAGCGACATCAATTTTTTTACGGAATCAAATTAAGTTTATGAACAGTTGACAGTATGCAAAATATCATTCTCAAAGTGTTACATTGTTGACAATTTTTGTAATGGTTAAAAAACTTCAGATGTGTCGTTATATGGTTGTTGCAATCTAGAAACTTTCGCGAGGGCGAAAAGAAGATATTTTAAAAGCATCAAAAAAAATCATTCCTTATACAGCAATACACAAAGAATATAAATACACACTAACATACATTTTTACTTTTAAGGTGTTAACTGTCACTTCTTGAAAGGCATGATATTTTAAATAATGAAAACACATTTTTTAGTACTTATTTCGACAACAAATGTTTTGTGTTTTACATATATATATATTTAACGACAATATATATCAGGTGATAATGCTCACGAATATATATTGTCATTTTTAAAATAATAAAAACACATTTTTTTTCATAATATATTTTATGATCACGAATAGTTTCGCTCATTATAAGCGTTATCAATAATTAATTCATCAATCATATACCCGGTCTTCATCATTAAATGTATTGTGTAATAAGTACTGAAAATGTGTTTTTATTATTCAAAAAGAAAAATCATTTCGATATATATATTTGGATATCTGATTGTAAAACATATGGCAATCAATATATCCTGATCCGATGTTATTTTATCTCGCATATAAGTAAGGATATACATTTATCACTCCCGCACACGCATCTTGGGCAACCACTTCGCATAGATAATATTCATTGCAGTCGATTCAGTTGCATTCCACTTTAAAGTCGTTTAAATGCAAAACCGCGTGTGCACTTGCATATAATATTATCGTACATTTCTATCAAAGCGTCATTTGCTATGATTATGAGAACCAATGATAATATTAATCAATATTCTACAAGAAGTAGATGTTGATTAAAAAATTGTAGCGATTTGTGCTTGCTACATTGTCACAAAGTCATGAGACAACAAGACACTTCTACCACATAGATTTGAGCTTTTGCACTGATTGTATGAAGAATAATAATAAAATTATTAAGCTTTTTTCCATTGTTTTTTTAGACAGTTGTTGATAGCTTTTTATATTTCCGACAACCTGAGAACAATCATTCAACTTTACTTAAGCACAGCTATACCTTATTAACGATATCGTCAAATAGTGTTTATTGGCATTTCAATATCAAATTTAAGTCGTTCAAATTAGGTATATTCCATCACACGAGTGCAACAGAACCGACTGCCAATAAAAAGTTTGCATTGCTTATATAACATACAAGATATATTACTCAAAATATACATCGTGTCTAATGTCCTGTGTTATTAAAATGCACAATGGGTAATCGATTAACGAGTATGATCTGTTTCAAGACTATGTTCGTTATTCGAATTTTTCGTTAACCGATGAAAGACCGTTTTAGCTCGTTATCTGAATATGTGTTCGTTGTTCGAACACAACCTTTCGTGATTGTGTTTGTTGTCCGATTTGTTCGTAATCTGATCTGTTCGATAAACGAACATCCACAGTTTATATCTATGAACTAATTTTAATAACTACTGATTTGATTTTATTAACATTTGGTTTTGGAAAAGATTACCTCTGTGTGATAGTATACCTGAAGATGCCGAAAGGGAAACCTAAGTCGTTAGTGTCAATGACTTTGTGATAAGAGGTTGTTTTTACTATAAGATTAAAATATTGAGATAAATAAAACTCTGTCTCACCTTTTCTAGTATTCTTTTTATGTTAATGCTTAAAAATTAACATTAATTTGCTTATTACATCGAAGGTTGTATCAATTAACCAACGTAATAATCGTTTCAACGACCAAGCTAATGTCTTCTCATCACGCTTGCGTGAACCATTAGAATTAATTTGCGCATTTACGCTCAAATAATTAAATTCATTACACTTATTTTCACAACTTATTAATTCTACTATTTGGGTATATGTATAACATTTCTTAGAACAAATTTTAACAATTTTTTATAGCAAATTTATAAAGCTTTAAGATTTATGACGCGTTAGTATCAAAGCTCTTCAAGTTTCCTTTATCTCATATCTTGTTATAAAAGTATTCTGTCGTTGCTCACAGACATCACTCGCTGCAGAGGGGAGCAGTGAATCCGGTTCACGTGGACACCACATACACAACAAGTATATTTAAATCCCCAAATACCACACTAATACACGATTATATTTAAACTAATTAAAAAATACAAATTAAAGAAAGTCATTTTCAGGTGCCAAGGATATATATTTTGAATTATTTAAAGTAAGTAAGCCGAAATAGATATCCTTATCAAATAGTATACCATATTAGTTTTGTAGAACTAAAAATCATTGCTATATTTTTAGAATTTACTAATGGAGTCTTAAAAATGTAGTGTACAAACCAGTTTTTATAGTAAACTATAGCCTAATTTTTTTCATAATAATACTCGTTTGACCCCTAAAGTAGTGCTTTGTTTTAATATGATGAAAGACTAGCAATGTATTTAGTTCTACAAAATTTTATGAAATATATTTGACAGCTATTTCGGCTCACGCTATCGTCAGAACTATTCAGAACGATAGCGTGAGCCAAAATAGCTATCAACTATATATCATAAAATTTTGTAGAAGAAAAATGCATTGCTGTTTTTTCACAGAGTTATAATGAAGTACTACCAAGTAAATGCCAATTCAATCAATATATATATATATTTTTTAATATTTGGTGTTATCTTATGCGTGATTAAATGGTCGATATATGTCGCTCAACAATTTTGCTTACCACTTACATATCGCGAGTTTACTGACGATTTAAGACGGTTAATTAACTGTTAATTGTAATGTGTTGATAATTGATTTTTAAAAGTATAAGCGATTTAATAGTTTATTAATAAGTAACACTTTAGTACTGAAATTTTGTCTGATAATCTCAATAATTTTGATTAAAAAAAATGATTTTTTTTGTTGATATATTTGGTTTTAAATAATCTTTTATGTGTCTCAATATGAAACGGGTTAAGCTCAATGTAGGAATAGCATAATATATATTAGAGCAATAACACAGTGCCAATGCACTGATACGTTAATACTACTCGGTTGAAACAACAAATCAAGATTGGAAATCAACTGAACTCGTTTGATCTTTCAACGGTAATATCATCACTGCAGTGAATCTATTTATAACTCTAATAAATAAATATTTATTTCTACATACATTAAATATTCTGATCCTTGTTGCAGATCGACATTCTTCCATTACTTTGTACAGCGAGTGAAATATTTCAAACACTGTGAGTTTAATAAATACTGTAACGATTTTAATATATTATTTGTCAATGAGCGGTGAAGAGGTATTTTATTGTAGATAAACAAATAAAACACATTTAATAAAGTCATGAATTTATATAGGTTATAAGATTATATTTTTTAATTCCAATGCAAGTATTTTTTTAATAAAATCAGCAGTTATTAAAACATTTAATAATAAATAATAAACTGCAAGGCTTACTTTATATTTTATATTAAAGTATTTTAAAATGTTTTTATTTTCGAATAATTGAAACTTTGTACGATTTCATATGTTTTTTATCACTAACGATCTGGATCTCACTTTTTATTAAATCTAATACGAAGATTGTCAGTTAATTAGTATTGTAGTTAAAAAATATTAGTGGCTTAAAATATTATATCGGATAAAAAATCTGTATCTGTCAATGTGAAATTATGTTTGAATTGTTGAAATTTTGTTTGATTTCACGTGTTTTTTTTATCATCAACGGATCCGGATTTCGCCTTTCGGCATCTTCAGACATTTTATAACACAAATACAACAGAGCTGACCAACAATAAACATTTAACATCGGTTATATATCATAGGAGTTAATTAAAAAAAAACACAGACCCTAAATCTATGATCCAAGTAAACGATTGAAATAATTTTCAATAATATTGATTTAGTAAAAATAGCACTTAATTGCCTGTGATATGTTTTATTATCGCTAAATACTGTTAATGAGTCTTTTGTGAAAGGTTTCTACAACAAATAATTATCAACTATCGTTAAAATGCAATTATGCAATTTTAGACTTAGAAACACCTACTTATTTTTAATTGAATTATTTGTTGCTTTACTGTTAAAAAACCGTTACAAGTCATTGTAAAGAATAATTCTATTCTATTCTTTATCTAATAAGAATAATATTTTATTTATCATAATTTTTAACTTTGTTAATCATTGATAATTAATAAAGGCGAAACCCGGGTCATTCGTAACAAAACATGTGGAATCGTAAAAAGTTGTGACAATTCAAATGATTGGATGTTATAAATAAAACATTTAAATATATTATTAGTTATTCATATACTGTATAAAAAATACCAAAAGATGTGTGTTAATTATTTAAATATAATGCCTTTACACCAAAAAGTGACACTAGACATTTTCAATGAAATCAATTAGGTTTTCTTTTCTTTATGTGTTATCTAAATACGAGTGTCACTAAAGTTGAATTTTAGGACAGTGTGAGTAATATACTATCGGTTTAAAATTAATGTTTATTAACATTTGCGTAATAGATGCAAATATATTTTCTCGACAGTATGAAAGTATCAACGGAATTTGTATGCATGCAGGCTCACGAGGAAATAATATTTTTAAAGAGAAAATCGACTGGCTGACTTTGTTTTAATTTATTGTAAACTAGACTGTTATCTACATAATCTTGGAAAAGGAATTTCACTTGCGCACAAGCAATTTGTCCAACAATTAAAATAAATAATGATAAACTGTAGCGATTCTGAATAGAAAACGTGGATAAGTATTTCCTTATCAAATAGGAAAGGTGCATTCTGTAAGGTAACATATTATAAGTTTTTAGCGATCCAATTGTATGCAATATGCCTTACAATCGATCGATCGGTATAATTGCAATAAATTTTATATCTATGTTATATTTTAGTTCTGATGAAGGCGTAAGCCGAAAAAGCTATCAACTATATATATATTGCAGAACTAAAATACGTTGCTTTTTTCACCGTGTTATAATGGAGTTCTACCAAGTAAATGTCAATTCAATCAAAAAATTATATTAGAAAACAACGTAGTATTAAAACTTTGTTTCAAATGCTTGCGATGAGCGAGAAATAAGTCTTGTAAAATCTCGCCAGTGATAATGTAAGAGCGAAAGTACATTTTACGTGAAAATGTATTGTCACTGGCTAAAATATGGTTTATACATTCAACCAGTAAAAATGTATTAAGCCTGTCTACGATAGTGGCCAAATTTTATCTATGGCTCCAATAAGAGTGTTGAAACGAATGTTATGTCACTGGAAATTATCTGTTTCGCGTAGATCATCAAATATATTGTGGGAATACTACTGAAAATGTGTTTTTACTATTTAAAATATCGTGTCATTCTATTAAAAAGTTACGGTAAACACCTTAAAAGTGATTAGTTAATATGTTGATATATGACGAAAATTTGAGGCTGTAATGTAATGTCTATCGCATTAAAGCGAATTTTTATAATATATTTATCTCTAAATCAACTGCGAAAGCAGGTTTATGTAAATATTTAAGCATGTCAAAGCTACAATCATAGTGAACAATTTGACAAGAGGTGCTGTATATAATATTGAAAATATGATATTTTTTTTTCAATTAATTTATAAAAAGTATATTTATTAATCTCGCAGTTTTGGCTTAAATTTTGCGCTATTCGTAAGTTACAAGGTTACAATGCATTTGAGCAAGTAGATATTATTGCATTTTATGCATTAAGTCTGTTAAAATATGCATAACTGAGAGTGTTAACAACCTGCAATCTCGGCACACTGCAACTCTTTCAAAGAACCTTCCGAAGGAGGGCATTTGTCGCAATTGATTTGGCCTATTGTTAGCTAACCTTATATCATATGACTCATTTTAGCATAATAGTTATTTTCATATCTAATTCATGACCAATAGAAAATGTGCAAAATAATTTTATATTATTAACCAATTTGACAAAATTAAGTTAATACGAGAAAATAAATTGTCCGCGGCCATTTCGTTTAAGCTAAGGCAGAGGGTTTCAAAAAGTATTTGAGAACAAAAAAAAAAGAAAATCAGACTTTTGGAATTCGAGTTAATGACAAGCGAATTATATAGATTGGATTAGCATTTACTTTGAAGAACTCCATTATAACACGGTGAAAAAATAGCAGTGTAATTTAGTTCTGATATCTGATATAGTATTTTAGTTCTGATCTAAGATATAGTTGATAGCTATTTCGGCTCACGCGTCTTCAGAAATATATGCTTTTTTTTCACCGTGTTATAAGCGAAGCTTGATGTATTAACTTTTAATAACCTTTAAAATATCATATAAAACGATGAGGGGGTTTTTTAGACCCCTAGAAAAATAGCGTTATTTTTTCATATCACAACAATATAAATGATTGCTTATACTTTCATATGTCTTGTCTTTCTCATATGCAACAGCCCTAATACATTTTTTACTAAAATCCGCATTTTTCAATGCCTGATCATATCTTTAGTCGTGAGTAAAAATACTGCATCTCAGCTCAAACATTAATTTCAAATATATTGATTGAATTGACATTTATTTGGTATAACTCCATCATAACATGGTGTAAAAGCAATTTATTTGACTTCTACAAAACTTATAAGGTATATAGTCGTTTGCTATTTCGGCTTACGCCCTTCTCGCGATAATGTTAAAGTCTAAATTTACTTATCTATATATAGCGGTGTAGAAAAGGTACAGAACACATCTGTTCTATTCTTTTACCACTTTACTTGAACCAAATATTTTTAAGCTTTGAATGACCAAGCTTTAATTTTTAATTTTTTTTAATTTCAGTGATTCTGTGCAAATTATTTCTTAATTTAAAGTTTTAATTGATATTATTGTTTTTTAATGATGGTATACCAAGAAGTCACACGTGTTTTGCCTCTTTGAATACTCGGGCTTAATTAGTCGTCAGTTTTTAACGATGACATAAAAATTATATAATATTAATCATATTATTTCACTCTTAAGGTTTCTCTCTTGATTATTACGAAATAACTTTCAAAAATTAAATTGCTTTTAGGCAACGGTTGGTAAATATTCTCTCGTGAAACTATTTTTAAGTGTCTAATAATTTTTTTTTCAAACTTGAGGTGTCATCTATCACTAAATAACAAAGAAAATCTTTAAATAATGTATCAAAATATTCAAATTAAAATAATTCATTATATTGACTAAAGGTGCTTGATGGAATTTTAATATAAAATTTAAATTATTGAAACTTTATACAATTCCAAGTGTTTTTCTGGATTGCCAGTTCTGTTGCAACCGTATCCGTAGCCTGAAGATGCCGAAAGGCAAGACCCGGGTCGTTAGTGACAAAACATGTAAAGTTCTACAATTTTTCAACAATTCACATATGACATTTATATTTATAATATCAGGACCAGTTTCACTCACAGGTTTTCTATCATTTTGCAATTGTATTGAAGAAAATGATTAAAAAAAACAGTTAAAAAAATGATTGTTTCTTTTAGGGTTTATGTTCAGATCATTAATATGGGAAACAAATACGTTTTTAATTCTGCTCTTTGAGATAGACAATTTTTGATTAAAAGTAACTAGATGCTGTTCTTATCCAATATATCTAGATTGACAAAATATATTAACCGAGAAATCCTTGACATGTGTTATGTCTAGTTAATCTCTAGCATAATGTGGGTTATTTTGTCAGACGACCGGTTAGGCAAGTGTCAGCGCGCCCGTGCATTTCTTACTTCGCACTGCGCAATTGTTTCGGAATTTAATATTTTATCTTTAGTGTTGCATCTGTATGTTGCGATTAGGGTTGGCAACACTGAATTAATTCATCAATACCGGTATTTGAATATTAATTATAAAATACTGCTATGCAAACAATATCTGAGGAGATCATCACCATGAATAGGTAATTATCATTTGTTTGACAGTGTAAACTCTCGTTGTAGAGCGTATGGATTTATAATAGAATTTATTCTACAGCGCGTGCTTGTCATTATACCTCTTAACCTGCTGACTGCTAACGTCTGATAGCTAACATTGACTTACAAAATATATGAATGTTAAAACTTGCACTTTTTTATTCGTTAATTTATAAAGCCTCATTTATAATAATTTATGATATCGACTGTGGTGCTTTGGTGGAATTTAAATATCAAATTTGAATATTAGAAACTTTGTAAGATTCCACATGTTTTGTCATTAAGGACCTAAGTCATGTCAGTTCTGTTGCATTCGTGTGATAGAATGCCTAATGATGCCGAAATGTGAAACTCGGGACGTTAGTGACAAAAAACGTGAAATCATTTATAGTTTCAACAATTCAAATAGCCTTATCTGTTTTAATTATATACTTAAATATGTTTTGTACAAATATTCCGGTACTGTTTTTCAAAATATTAAATGAATGTATATTGTTTAGATGGCTGAACAGAGAACGGGCTAAGTGCTCCTTTTTGAAGGTAATAAAAAAAATGAAAATGGCATAAGAATATGCATCGTTATGTTTTTCATTTATGATTGAATGAATGAGAAAAATTGAAGTTATTTAATAGATACAGCGAAATTGACCACTACGTCACGGAATTTACACAAATTTTTTGCTTGTTTCGAAATACTAATCGAACACCGTTGGCTGATTCACTATTGCATTCTTTAAATATTTTTTCTCGAAAAGAAGTCATAAAATAATGCACTGCAAATTTTGCTAAATGCAGGATCCCGGGTTTTATAGGTAATTTCTGCTTGCAACCCTGCCTCGTTTACTCGCGCCAGTGGTTATTCATTCCACACTGTCCACTGATCAACTAGCGAGTGTAACTGCGAAATGAGCCGTAGGTGCGTTGAACTACACGCGACAGTTACTGCAATTTTACTATCGGAGCTTAATTATTATCATTCGATATACTAATTAAAACAAACTGGATTTGAATACTTAATTGGACGGTCTGTTTTACTATCGCTGGTAACCATTAATACTTAAATCATTTTGTATTATTTGACCTATCCCAATGAAGAGCGCCATAACTCAAATGTGCCACACGTTAAAATAGATGACTCAATGCGAAATAAGTTCAATAAACTAATTTGAAAAACCATAACTTCTTTTGACAGGTGAAATAGTATGTTGCTTAACCCCTCACTACACACGTAGAACTACAACTGTAGAAACGATTGATCGCGGTGTGTTGATAATTCACACTCAAAACTACGAATAAAACGGTGTTAATTCTGTCGTGTAAGATGTATTGCTTTATTGATATGTAGCCCGATTTATCATGATAATCTCGATAAGTTAGTTGACACTAATTAATATTTGAAATTTTTGATATCGGAAAAAAAATTGTAGCTATGTGGCAGCGAATAGGTTAACAATAAGAGCAGTTACGCTCATGGTGAATATTGTGAAATTGTCTATACAAAACAACATTTATAAAGAACGTAAATATGTACATGTAAATATTTTTATTGTAAAATAAAATCATCCGACTCTTTAAAGAAAAAAAAAAAGATCAAATTTGAATTAACACGGTGAAATTATAGCAATTTTTTTAGTTCTACAAAATTTATGTGATACACACATGATAGCAATTTCGGCGCACACTTTCATGAGGTCTAGCTTTTCACCGTGTTATAATGGAGTTCTACCAAGTAAATACAAATTCAATCAACAAATTTGAAAATTGTACGATTCCACATGTTTTGACACTAACGACGCGGGTTTCGCCTTTCGGCGTCTTCAGGCATTCTATCACACGGATGAAACAGAACTGACGTACAATAAACATTTACCATGGGTTATATACCAAAGCAGTTAATTAGAAATTACAAAAATACAGACCTTAAGGCTGGGATTCAAATAAACAACTGAAATAAACTTCAATAATATTGGCTTTAGAACATCATCATGGTTATTAATTTTACAGTTGTTTCCCATTAAAATCGAAAAATCTGAAAATTATATATGTTATGTATAGTGTCCACGTGAATCGTCTCCACTTTCAATTACTCAGCTCTGCAGCGAATACCGTCGTGTCGGTAACAACATAAGAATAATGCAACAAAAATTTATACAAAGAGTTGAAGAACGTTGCATTATGTTAATGTCCCAAAAAATACTCGAGTATTATTAACCGCGATACATGTATCAAAAATAACAATTTAAATTGTATTCGATTGTTAAAAAAACGATTGTCGTATTAACTTATATTAGAACAGATTTTGTTGAACTAGGAAAGAGGCTTAAAAATATACATTTCCTTTCTATCAATAGTTGGCAGACAACTTCAAGTGGCTATAATATTATTTGCAAAGCAATATTCTGTGATAATACTTGCGCAGGGGCGAGTTGCAGGATTACGCATTGCTAATACATTTCACGCTCCATTTTTTGAATGGGGCAAAATATTGTGTCGCGGAATTAAATGGCAAGTGTGGTGTTCAATAATGGCAGTGCGACAACCACGCCCTCCGCTTTTCAAATATGTCGATTCGCTCAACAAAACCTGCTCCCGCGCAGTTCTTTGTGATCACGGTGTGCGTGAGGCAAGTAAATAAAACCCAGTGGCTATTCGTGAAAAATAACAACAAACCAAGATTTAAAAATATCGATATTATTCGTTAGTATTAGTATGTGTTTGAATCTTAAAAATATCAGTTTGTGCTCATTTAAAAATAAGTAAATTTTACGATGAAAGTTTTTAACCTACTGACTGCTTACGTCACAACTGTCGAGACGGCTGGTTGCATTGTTTTATTAGTATATAATATTTTTCTAAAGATTTTAAGCAGTTTGAAAATTTTATTCGAAGTTTAAATTCTTGAAACTTTGTACAATTCCATATGCTTTGTCACTAACGTCTCGTGTTTCGCCTTTCAACATCTCCAGGCATTCTATTATATAACACAGATGCAATAGACGTAACACATACTAAAAGGTTTAAAAAAATATAGACTCTCGCTAGGAGGCAATTTTATAAATATATAGATGAAAAAACTTTCATAACTATTGATTCGACTATATTTGTATATACTTGTATTCGATCTGGGTCGTAAGCGACAAAACATGTCCAATTGTAGAATTTTTTGACAATTAAAATTTGATATGAAAAGTCCATCAAGCAACATTCGATATTGTTATGTTCCAGATATTTTTTGAGAAGTTCCTGACATGAATTGTTTATTCATCCAAAGTGTAGAACCATTCTGCCAATGGGGATGCCAATACTAAGAGCACTAACAATTTTCGAATGTATTGCTTTGGACGTCGAAATATTCCATGTGAGTTCAGGCGAATGCTATTTTGTTATGTATTATATTAGACTTTATAAGAGCTTGCTGTGTTGACTTCCCCGCTATCCTTAATATTTATTCCTTTAATTATTTTGTTGCAAAATCAATTAAACAAATAAACTTTTTAAAAAAAATGTTCGAGCTCTACGCCACTGTCCTTAATATTTGCACATTACCTGCTTCTGAAATGCATTTGTGCAACGCATAAGAGACAAATTGAATTACCGCGTGCTTCATTTATACAGGACATCGTCTTGTTATTATACGGAGCCGCTGTTATACCATTTCGCTATTGATCGTGTTGGGCGAACTTTATTACCAAGCATCGAACCCATAACTAATAGACACATTACAATATGCTGAACGTCATGAACAAATATGCAGTAATCAATGGCTGACATAAGACATACATTCCGTCTACTGTATAATACAATCATATCTCGTTCAATTGAACGAGTCAAACTCATTCATACAAAGGTATATCGTTTAAATTGTCATAACACTTAGCATCTATTGTACAGATTTATCTCACTTCGTTCCCATATACAAATCAAAGAAAAACCTTACACACTCTTTTTGGTAAAATAATGCAAATTTTTAAAACATATAATTCGAGATTTATATTTATTTTTAATGCATTATTTAAAAATTGCAAGGTTTTAACGTCGCCTAAAAAAGCACGACTACGACTCTAACTAAAAAAAGTTTTTTTTGTCAAGTTTTTCTCTACCTTTCCTATTTATGTGCATTAAATTAAAGATCAACCAACAAATCCGGAATATTGTTCATTGAGATATTCTTCAAAATAATCTTATCGAAGAAGAAATCGGAGTAGCTTGCTTTTCATGACGCCGACTCCAAACAATGACCAAAAACACAACTCCTACTGCACAGCCCTGAAAAATTAACAGTAGATTTTTATATATACCGCACCTGTAGTCAAATGGTTAACTATGATTTCAGTTTTTACAAGTATAAATAGGTACAGTGGAACCTCGATCAACCGTTCTCGCATAATACGTTTTCCCGGCTGGAACGCTAATTTTTTATAGTCCCGTCAAACTCTCATAAGAACAATGTTAAATAATCCCGCATTGACCGTTTCCCGATTCCCCGATTTCCTCGATAAACCGTCTAAATATCTTGGTCCCGTCACAAATATTATCCCGATTGACCGTTTTTATTACATATTTCTCCGTATCTCGGCAAGCAAGTTTGACACAGCCGAGTGCAGGTGTTATGTCCGGACAAGTTGGAATCCGCTGTACATGTTAGACGTAACGCATTCGACGCATGTGCTATTTTTTGGGTTGAAATCCACCACACGCGTATTATTGTTTATGATGCAAATACATTTGCTGTTGTTTAAAATCCATAGTAATAATGATTCCTGTACATATAAACTTTTAGTCACAAGTTAAGTAACAAGTCTTTGTTCCGATTAAAGTGCCAAATAACAAAGAAACAAACTAACATAAAGACTTTTTTAAAAAATAAATTTTATATACAGTATGTACAAGTAACTAATAAATAAATGTTTTGTACGATTCTACTTGTTTATTATTATTTGAAGCTTTCCCGCATTCACCGTTTCCCGCATTTAACGTTATTTTTTCAGGGTCCCTTGGAAAACGTAAAATCGAGGTTTCACTGCATATGAAATATTTTTGTCACAGTTGACTTAAACATACATATATTAAGGCAAAATTTGCTTTAATTGTATTTCAAGTGAAAATATATTTCTACTGAAGCTGCAGTGAAAATATACAATATAATACAACATATTCTTACATTATTTAAACACATTATTTATAACTTTTAAGGTTTTCACTGTTACTCATTGATGGAAAAGCATGATATTATAATTTAAATAATAAAAATATATTGTTTGTCAGTTTTATTGGATACGTGTAATAAAATACCTGAAAATACAAAAAAACCCATTGTGAGACGATGAAAAAACAGCAATGTATTTCAGTTCTACTATATTTGAATTTTGAAAGAATTTCCTAGAACTAAAAATACATTACTATTTTTTACTACCTAGTTAATGCTGACTCAAGTTATTAAAATTCTATCAAGCGATATTGTTAATTATCGACAGTTGTTTTCAACAACCATTATTGTATAATGTTACAAACAAAAAATAATTTTAGCAGAGATCTTTTTGTGTTAGCTGAAATTTTTGATTTGTGGTTGAAGATTTTTTATTACGATTTTCATAAGCATTACTAACACAAGCACGGCCGTTAAAAACGGAAGGATTCATCCAAAAATCCACTCATGAGACGTTCTCATATAATGGTCAAGACAAAATAAAAAAAGCAGTCACCAATTCTAAATACTTGCCAAGAATATAATAATTAATAGCCATTTGCTGACTCGGGGACAAAACCAAATAACTATTTTTTAGCCAGTTTATCGGATTTCACAAAATAAAAGATTTGCAATATAAATAGCTTGCTCCATTTTTCAATTCGTACAGTGTTGCCAATTTCTGATTCGTAGATTACGCTGTCCATTTTACATTGTGTTGCAGTATTGAATGATTTTTATAGATGAACGGGCAGTGATACAACGAAAAGCCGACAGCTTGTAACATTTAAATAACTCAGTCACAAGCTACAAACTGTAATTATTATCATATTTGTGTCGTTAGACTTCAAAACTAGCCATATCCTTTTCGAGATATTTTATTAATAACTACAATCTCCACTTCATGCGTGGCAAAAATCACAAGTAAAACCAAGCCGATGTTAAACTTATTTTTTCAAGTACAACTGAATCTATGTTATTTTATATATTGCGGTGAATAGCAGTGAATTTTAGTTCTACAAAAATTAACAGGTATATATTATACATATTTGATAGCTATTTCTGCTTACACCCTTATCAGAAATAAAGTGCATCGAACATATATTCTGATAATTCCTTTTTATTCTGATTAGGGCGTACGCCAAAAAACCTACTTCAAATATAAAAAATAGTGTGTGTGTGTATGTTTGTCCTTTATGCATTACTACACCATTCATTTTATCAATATGAAACTTTACAAATTTATGATGTACACCCCAGCAAAGATTTTGGCATGCCACTACCCAACTCCCCAGAAATAATAAATTAATAGAATTATAACGACAAAAGTAAAATTAAATTATTTGTAATCAATCGTAACGAATTTCCTTACTATGAGATCGCATCAACGCGTGACGGGTTAGCTAGTATCTTATATACTTTGTAGAACTAAAATACATTGCTATTTTTTCACAGTGGTATAATGGATTTTACCAAGTAAATACCAATTGAATCTATACATTGAATATCCAGTTATAGTCAATCATATCTTCTAATCGCGGTTAGTATTAACTTAGTATAAACTAACCATTACCTCATGAGAATTATCATAAAACTTCATAAATTAAATACCAACAGGTAATGTTTTCAAAACAAATGCAGCATTAACGGCTCTAAACAAACTTATTAGATTTCTAAGACAAATCAGACTTTATGTCAACACAAATATTAGCATGTAAAAAAACGTTTTGATGTTTTTAAAACTCGAGTATCATTTATCAAAATATTATAATCAGCCGTCTCAACAGTTAAGATGTAAGTACTCACTAGGTTAACAAATTATGTAGAACCACCAGCAGCTTCAAAGTAAATATTTATGTTCAAAAAAACTTTATGTAAAACCCACTAATGTAGAACCTCATAAAAGCAAGCTTTTTACAATTGTAATCCACTGGTTTTCTTGTACTTAAACCATGTGAACAAATGCACAGTTTTTTATTCCATTTGATATATTTTGGATATCGCTGCTTTTGAAATCGAAAGACATATTTAGTCTTGATAAAAAGTTTTTTGCAATAGCTGTCTCGGACTTAGACGGGAGACTAGCCAAGCGACCGGTAGCTGGTAAGTAACCGATACGCCCCGTCACGCTGCATATATTGACAATTATCTAAATGCTTTATTGTCAGCTATTAACATCATGTTTTTTTAAAATCAAATCCACCCTACTCCAAATTCTGAACTGAAATAAATACTCCGTATGAATAATTATTACCAATTTTTTTCAATTCAAAGGCTTTTATCTGTTAATCAGTGTCTCAAACTCTTTTTTGTATATTAAACTAGAAACAAATTAAGCCGATCTGTATACACCGACACTTTGCAATGTTTCAATACATAATATGCAATATTTTATTAAATGTATATTTTTACAGGTGATTGATAAATCAATACTTCCAATCTATTAATTGTCACTTGAAAAGGCATTATATTTAAATAATTACACAAAATGATGAGTAGTAATATTTGGATAATTGTGCCGGATTTGGTCACCACGGACATTGGTTATCCGGACTAATGAATAACCGCAACCGGCTCTGATCTGTAAAATATAAAATAATTGTATCGGTACAAAAAATTTATGAAATATTTCGTTTTGATATACGAAATAAATACATTATAGTCAAAATTCTTTTCAATCAAATAGACTCTGGGCAATGATTCTGTTTTACTAATTTTTTGTATAGAAACTATATTTTACGTCATTTCTCAAAAATGAGAAAAAAAAAGACGATGAAGAATTGGTTCAGTTGTACTAAACAATTATTGCTTTGATGTTTCACCCAAGCCAGTGGTCGGCAAACAGCGGTACCTTGGCCCTTTGAGTCTTGTCAAGCCTGTTGCTCACATTAGTGTTTGCCAGTCACAGTTGATTTTCTGCCTTGGGATGTGTGTTTTCCTGTAATTAATGAGTTTTAAGACGATGCTGTACTGTTTATTGTACGTCAGTTCTATTGCATCCGTGTGATAGAATGCCTAAAGATGCCGAAATGCGAAACTTGGATCATTAGTGACAAAATATGTGGAATCGTACAAATTTGCAAGAATTCAAAAGTTTAATTAAACACTTTCGTTACGCTCCTGTTTTGGTATCAAGTGGTTAGGAAAAAATGTTAGTCATGGTTAATCTGAAAAGAAAATTGTAAAATACTTCGTATAAAAATTCGATCCACCGACGACGTTGACCACTCAACTAAAACACCGTCACAAATCACTTAAAAAATATTCAAGCGCTCTATTTGCGTCACCCCATGATCAAAACATGAATAATCAATGATACTAGCGGCTTGTTTTTATATCTTTTGTGGAAATCTCCCGGTGCAAAAATTACTACATCCGATCAAAGTGATTTGGCCATATTCGTTCATTTATCAATCTTGCGCTTCGCTAGTCTGTTCGATGAAATTATCAAGAAGATTATGCAGATTTCAATGTATCTAAACATGGATCTTTAGACGTAGCTAGATGGTTTTATAAACATGATTACACTTAACTGAACGTGTTAATTATTACCTATACGTTTATTGGATTAATCTAGCACAAGCATTCTCAATACTTGAACAATTTATTACGAAACATAAAAATATTCTGTAATAATCATTAATACGTGATAAAATTGATAGTCTGCTAGAAATAAATTCTCTACGAAGAGTGTAAGTCGGAAAACATTCATTCGCCAATGAATTACTAATATAACACTGTTCTAGTGGCATTTCCATAATATTATTATAAAAGCGACTTGACCGGATTCTACAATAAATCATCGTAACCATTATAAGCTGATACAGTACGCAATAAAAAAGATATTTATATAATACCTTTTCACTAAAACTAACAGTAAACACATTACAAATTATAAATAATTTAAAACGGTGAAAAATAGCAATATATTTTAGTTCTACAAAATTTGTAAGATGATAGCTATTTCGGCTTACGCCCTCATCAAATCATTAATTCGTAGTACTTACTTTTCGATAGTTCCTCATATTTCTGTTGAGGGCGTTAGCTGAAATAGCTATCAAATGTATATCTGATAATTTTGTAAAATTAAAATGCCTCGCTATGTTTTTCACCGTGTTATCATGGAGTTCTACCAATTCAATCAATAAATCGTTTAATTGCGGCACCAAACCAAAAAGTTACTTCACCTGCTATAAACATAAAATAACAATTACGTGTTGGTTATGAAACTTTCTGCTTATATCTACAATGCGTATTCATATTTCCATAATTTCACATTTTCAATATGAGGGCCGGTTTCGCTCATCGTGAATTGGTAATGACTGATTTGAAATGTATTCTTATTTATTTAAGAACACTATAAGGATTATATTAGATTATAAGGGAACTTATTGTATATTATGTAGATAGATAGATAGATGATAACGAAAAAAACGTCATTAAAATCTTATTATCGAAAGCATTTTATTTGATATTTTTTTTTATAATGCGTACAGTTAAAACAGTGGTTTTGTTTCACTACAATTATATATATTGATATGATTATTATAATATAATGGAATAATTTTGTGATAATGTAAAATTGGTCATGCGTTATTGTTTATTCTTACGAATTATATTGTGATAAAATGATTTATTATGGGCTCCAATATTATAACAACCCATAATAATGAGTCTCTGCATAGGGTCGACGAACGTAAGTCCAATATGATAACAAAAGGCGTGAGGTCATAAAGTTAACATTAAAATAATATAATCGAAAAAATGCTGTTATTTTTAAAGACAATCCTGTATTTTATTAATTAGTTGTAGACGGAGTCGATTTTGAAAAATATTTCTATTAACATAAAGTAGACGAAAGAGACTCTATTTCACAATTTCAAAAATAATTTTACGATGCATTAAAACACAGTCGAAAAATTGACTGGCCATGTTACTTAAATATTGAAATGGCAATAAAGCGGTCTTCAGAAATCATGAAGGATTCAGTATTGACCGTTACAGCATTACCGCCAATCCAAGTACCGGTAGAGCGGTTATTTTTCGCTCTTAAAATCCTCAATTCTAATATTAATAGAACCAATTATAATTTTGGAAACAAATTCGAATATTTAAAGTTTCAACTTTTTTTTGGTCAACGTTGGAGCTGTGTTTTTAACGATTCATAGCCCTAATAAATAGTGGTTTTTTTTATATTAATCGGTGACGCCACACATATTGCGTTCAGATTAGAATTTACATTGATAAACCAGCTCCTTTAATAGCCAGTTTGAAGTGTAAGAGTTACTTTTAATTAAGGTAATCCAATTTACTGCCATCGTAAAGCATAGACCGACGTATTACGTAGGGATATATTTTGAACGTCAACTTGCAAAATCAGCCTCGCAATTTACCAACATGGTGCGCAGAATGTAAAACATATTAAATCATTAAAATAATGTAATCAATTCTCGATTGACATATTGAGTAATCAAGTTTGATTTCAATATTAATGAATCATTGATATATTCATTTAATACGTTTTAACCCTCTAAATGCCGACGTATCAATTGTTTACACGGCTGATTGAAGTGTGTTGATAGTAAAAAAAAAAACACTTTTTACTATATAGTAATATTTTTACAATTTTATGTTGTTACGATCACGATTATTCATACCCAATTTCGGATTTATTTTGACTTGGTATAAAAAAAAACGAATGGCTCAAGATCTAAGAAAATAATTAGTGGTTTATCTTACAAAATGTATTAATTAAAAGTAAGCCTCTCAAAATTATAAGCTTATTTTGGGTTAATAAAAAAATATGGTATTATTTAATTTATCAAATTGCATCATTTGATAATGTCTACGATGAATGAAACCGGTCCTGATATCAATAAAAAATGGAAAAAATAGTAAACCTTGTGTTTTATTATGTAAAAATTATACATTTCATACGGTGTAAAAATAGCGATATGAAATGTTCAACAATATTTTTTTTTTTAAACTAAAACACATTGTTATTTTATCACTGTATTATAATGAATTTTTACTAAGTAAATCAATAATACATTTCGATCAAAAAATGATTGATATCTTTAAAAGTAGGATGTTAATTAATAGACAAAAATATTCATTATTTCGAAATATAATCAATTAAGTAATATTATTTTAGGTATTAACAAATATTCAGTTTTAAAATTTTGTCCACCTTTTTATGAAAAACTCTTGGTCACCTTATAAAGCAGCAAATTACTTAAGCAACAAGAATTTCAGTGACAGTGATAAATATTAACACGATTCTAAATAAATATAATACTAGCTATACTATCGTCATAGTCTGCATATCAAGCAAAATGGTATTCTATATCTCAACAAATTTAATAGAAAATTGTCGAATTGTTTAAGCAATTTTGGACTTAAGAATATTGAACCGTTTTGAATACTTCATTATAAAACTATTAAGCTCCAAAACATGAGTAGAATTATATTTGAATCTTGATTTAACCTTTATTTAAACATTCAAACATTTTTAATAGAGCAAAAGCATCATAACTATTTTTTAAATTGATTCCTATTACGATTTTCATCTTTAAGCACAAGTAACTGACATTATATTATATTATAAAAAATTATATTGTAACAGGTGCTGATATTGTTTGATTCTTATTCTATTTCAAAGTTCCAGAGCTTGATTTACCGCTTACCTAAGAAATGAATAATCGTGCGATACTGTCAGTCTGAAGTTATTTTTCGAAGAAGCGGAACACGTGCCGCATCTTTTTACATACTAAGTCAAATATCAAAGACGTAAACATTATTTGAAATAATAAAACACATTTTTAGTTAATTGATTGAATTGACATTTACTTGGTAGTACTCCATCATAACACGGTGAAAAAATATTTATGAATTTTAGTTGTTAAGGTATATAGTTATTTGGTTATTTCGGCTCATTTATGTGCAAGCCGAAATAGCTGTTAACTATATATGTTATAATTTTTTTAAAACTGAAATACATTGACGTTTTTTAACTGTGTCACATTTTTAGTACCATTTCCACAATATGTATTTTATAATCATGACCATGACGAAGGCTGGTGATCAGTTGATAATTCTCGCAATAGGCGAAATCGGTCCTGATAATAAATAATTTTGAAAATAGTACAAAAATGTTTTTCTATTATTTAAATATCATACTTTTCCATTAACAGTAACATTTAACACTTATAAACGTTTATTTCTATTAAAAATAAAGCTAACCAAGAAATTTTTGTGATGGCAAGCAATATCCACCAATAATTAACACGATACATCGCAAATATCAAAACAATATTTTGTTTGAATATCCGAATATTAGAAGTTTTTGATGTTCGATATTGGAAAATTTATTTTCAGTGAATATTCGGAATATCTGAGTATTATACGTGTTAAAAGTTTTTGTATACTCGATTAAAGTTATTTTTATATTAATCTAGTACTTATGAAACACCTACCCTTAAAAAAATAAGTCAATTATTATACAGCGAAAGTGTATAAAAATAAAAACGTTTTATTTGGTATTATTAACGTTACTTAACAATGAACACAATCTGCTTATTATATATTATAATGAAAGCCGTATTTTTTAAGTCATTGGTTTCGATTATCATTGGCTCGCGTTGACTCATTTTACGAACTCACAATATAACAATGTTAACCCTTTGTGTTCTCTGATATACAATAAATAGGCATAGCTTTAGACAATTTGATTTTCTGTATAAAAATAGTTAAAAGACTACACTTTTATTCTATGTCATTCTATATTATACATTTATGTATCGAATAAAATCGTAAAAATCCTTATATTATAATAAACACGGATGAAAAGCTGGGAAGATATTCTGTCGAAATCTTCGTGTATTCTAGTAACGAAATTTAATATGCAGTGAGTGATCGGTCAACGAACATAATCTGTTCCAAGACCATGTTTGCTATCAGAATTGTTCGTTAACCGATCTATGATCAACCATAAATTTTTATAATAATCTATAAAAATCATTTTAGCTTGTTATCCGACATAGCTCGCTGTCCGAACACAAAAATCTTTAGCGATAGTGTTCGTTGTGCGATTTGTTCATTAACCGATAACAGATTTACCTTAGATTTTAATGGGATTCTAGAAAGACAGCAATGTATTTTGTAGAACTAAAATAAATTGATATTTTTTCACCGAGTTATAATGGAGTTCTACCAAGTGAATGCCAATTCAATCAATAAATTTAAGCTGTTTCTATACATATTGTTATTTGAACATATGCATTTTCTATTATATGTCTTCTAAATCTGTCATTTTTTTTCATCTATCGTCATTTGTATGGTGTATATTGAATACCCGCAAAATCAGAAAACACATTTTTTTGTTACAGTAAAGGAAGGGTTAACATGTAATGTAGCCGTCGACTTTTTATGCAATTTATAAATTAGCTTTTTACACATGTGTACGTGACGTTAATTCAAATGACGAATACATATAATTCACATACATGCACTGCCTGACATCGTATTTTTCTTAATAACTAATCGCTCCAAAAATGTTTCTCCGATGTCAATTTTTGTAAAAAATTTGTGTGCGAGTATTTCGAAATAATATGCATTTTTAAAAGTGATGTACTAAAACAAACTGACTGAATAGTGGCGATGGGGCAATCAGTTCGTCAAGCAAGGTACACAATAAAAACTTACAATAAAAATATATACAACAAAAAAATTTATAAAACCAAGTGTGCTTTACATCGTTTAATACAGGCGTAATAAACATACTTTGTCTTTCAGATTTTTATTGCTTTGTGTGCGTCTGCATGTAAGTTAGAATTTACGATTGCAACTTTATTTTATATATATATATAAAGCACAATTTATTTCCAATCTCATTTGGTAATTTATGATATCGACTGAAGGTGTTTGATGGTATTTCAATATCAAATTTGAATTGTTACAACTTTGTACAATTCCACAAAGCCAGTCCATAGAATGTTCAGTGTGACAGGATGCCTGAAAAAGCTGAAAGGCGAAACCCGGGTCGTTAGTGACAAAACATGTGGAATGTATGATCAGAAATGTTCGGACTGCGAACAAAATGGACAACAATACTGCCATGATTTTTTTTTAAGTTCAGACAAAAATCACACATTCGGATAACGATCTAAAACGACCTTTCTAATCCAATTTTTCTACAAGATAAGCTAATCGAAATGTTCGATGATCGGTTAACGAATAATTCGGACCGCGAACAAATTGCATTGTAATATAATTTAAATAATAAGGGATTAAGCAATGGAAGTTAAGCTGATTATTAAGGATAATCATTGAATTTAATTGAGCTCCGTTTATTTCCAAAATTTCTTGACAAAATAGTCAGTGATACTTCAAGTTTTTATTAAATAATATATCATTTTTATTCGCGTTAAGCGAGTGGTAATCAGAAAGTATTATATATAGTTTTTGTCAAAAATAAGTATTGACTATTATCGAACTATTTATGATATTTTACGTAAATTGAGCGGTACTTAAGAGTTTAATAGGTTAAATTGTCAATTCTAAACGTCTCCATGTAACGTTTCTTAAAATTAATATCACAGTAAGAAAGAAACATTTTCTTTTGTAAAGATCAATGTGCGATTTATTGATTGAATTGGCATTTACTTGGTAGAACTCCATTATAACACGGTGAAAAAATATCAATGTATCAACTTAGTTCTACATTATTTTTTATATAGTTGATAGCTATTTCGGCTCACATATACTAAAACTATGCTTGTGAACGATGGCGTGAGCCGAAATAGCTGTCAACTATATGAAAAATCTTGTAGAACTAAAACACGCTGCTATTTTTTTCGCCGTGTCCAATGTGCGATCCCCAGTTTTTCAACTGGGGAATCGGACTTGAGAGCATCTGTCTCGACCGCAGCCAACCAATATATAACCTACATCCTCAATTTATTTGCCGCCGCAACAAAAAGCAGCATTAAACTTTTATGAATGAAATCTCATGGACAACAAAGAATACAAGACAGTCGCTCCTACATGAGCGCGGTGAGAATCGAACCACAAAAACTCTACAGTGCCGTAAACGAATGGAGATGAACGAAAAAAAAACTAGCGAGAAGGTTTCGTGTACGTGCGTTCAGGTCTCTTCCATACCTGACTGGTTAGATCGGAGATTTTCAAATTTCGACAACTCTTTTCATTTCGTTTTCAAATAATTATAATGTTACCAATTTAAGAAATTTTCATATACAGTTGCAAACCTTGAAAAATATGAACATTTAATATTGAAATCGTTAATAATTATGACTTTTAGTGAGAGTACTTCGTGAATTAAAAATATCATACATGAATGTCTATGCAATTTCACGTGCCACTCACGACCCGGGTTTTGCCTTTTAAGTTTTTATTAGCGATTTATTTATTTATCGATGAGTTAAACTGTTCATTTTCATAAATTATATCGGGAATTAAAGTACTAAAAATGTGTTTTTATTATAAAAAATACGTGCTGTCCGTCATAAACCGTTGCATCCGTATGATAGAATGCATAAAGATGTGAAAATGAGGAATCCGAGTTGTTATGTCGCAAAACATGTTGAATCAAAAAATTTAATTTAATAAACTATAAATTTCGTTTGTGTGTCTATCGGAGAAAACAAATATATGAATCACTTTCAATGTGTTAACTATCACTTATGGATGGAAAAGCATGAAGTTTTAAATAATTTGAAGTACTATTTCCACATTTGAATGTAAATATATTGCATGACTTCCTGTAAAATTTTTTCTTCCCTCCTAGATTTTGGTTTTTGTACACTTGCTACTTTTAACTAAAATTTTTGTATTAATCAGTTGATAATGCTCGTGGCAAGCGAGAAAGGTAATGGCAAGAAATGGTACTACAAAATAGGTGAATTCTTTATTTATTTAGGCAGCAAAATGTTGGAGATCTCTGCATTTGTGCTATCATTGACGATGACTAATCGCTACATGTATTTTGGCTTCTGAATGACGCTGGTCTTCGTATCTCTTGGTTTCTTACTTTATTTTCCCTCGCTTCTAATTTAGCCGTTTAATGACGTGTCGATGGCTTTAATTACTTTTAAAGCTACTTATCACGGACTTACTTCTTCCTACTACTTCAAACACAAATACGTAAAAAAATCTATAATTACAACGTCTTTAAAAAAGTTCATGTTTATGTTAATAGAATTTTTTTAGAATTTATGTAGGAGAATCTGAATGAATGAGCAAACAGATGAAGCAAAAAAGGCTTTATTAACCTATTCAAGTAAGTCATATACAGTTCATTTTGAAAAAATATCAGTAAAGTTGGTGTAAAACATTAATAACAGTGATTACAAGAAAAACAGATTAAATTTTGCAGCAAAAATAATCCCTTACACGAAATTTTAGCACTTTTTCAAATAATATATTTAATGATCGGGACCAGTTTAACTTAACGAGATCAAAATATGTCTGCTCGAAAACAAGCTTTTTTATTTAATATATTATATCTTTCCTCCATGAAGTGACCGATAACGTCATCAACTGTTAACTTACTCATATTCTTGCGTGTCAATTTTCAATGCAGCAAAATCGCCCATCTCAACAGTTGAGATTTTAACAGTCAAAAAATAAAGGCTGCCATTAGTAAAAAAGATCTATTTATAAGCCAACAACACAAGTATTCTTTATTCAAAATTAAATTGTTGGTACTTCCATAAGTAACTAACGGCCCATGATATCACCGATATGGATATTAACTAAATAATTGTTTTATCTGACAGAATTTTAACAACCGTTGATTTGATTATAATGACATTTAAATTTGGAAAACATAATCTTATACTTCAATACTTCTTAACAATTATCTGATGAAAATATTTCACAATAATCAAATACCATTAAAATTTCATTGCTGATTTAACAGCTTTGAAGGTGTTAACTGTCATATCTCGATGTAAAAGCGTGTAATTTTAAATGATAAAACGCACATTTTTAGTATTATTTCCATAACATATTTTAAAATCAAGACCGGTTTCGCTCATCCAAAGCATTACTATCAACTCGTTTTTTTTGTATAAATAGGATTACATAATATTCAGAAAAAAATAGAAACTATTTTAAGAATTAATTTTTTGTATTTTTGACTAATCGACTAATCAAACAGCTTTAATTGAAATTCCATCAAGCACCTTCAGCCGATATCGTAAATTTAATATTTCTTCATTTGCGGATGTGATCAATAAATAAAAAGACTATTTTGTAATGTGACATTTCGTAAAATGAAAGATTAAAAATTCAAGCAATAAAATATTGCAGAAATAAAGACTGAGAATTGTATTTTGATTTTGTGTAATGAAAGCACTTTAAAAGAAAAGTCGTCCAATTAACTTACTCGGATCGAATGTTTTGTCACTACAAAAGTTCTATAATTTTTGTAGAACTAAAATGCATTACCATTTTTCACCGTATTATAATGAAGTTCTACCAAGTTGTAGAACTCATTTTATAAAGAAGAGGTGTATTAACTCTGAAACATATAGTACCAATAAATAAAAATACATTTTTAGCTAATGTCAATTGCTATGCAATTCTGAAAATAAATTATGTAAAATATTAAATGGACTTGTATACATTTAAAAGATCGTCATTATAATCAATTCATTTGTTTTAAAAAAATTCCACAAATTTATTTAGCTGCTGGCTTTAGGGCCACTTTTAAGGTGCACAACACAACAAACTGCATGATATTTCAACTAAGAACAATTTTTGTTTATTAATTAATTAATTT
The DNA here is from genome assembly GCA_028555115.1 of Himalopsyche japonica. Lineage (NCBI taxonomy): Eukaryota > Metazoa > Arthropoda > Insecta > Trichoptera > Rhyacophilidae > Himalopsyche > Himalopsyche japonica. Next base: position 1,398,593 of record JAHFWJ010000068.1, on the reverse strand, counting down.
AGCAATACATTTGATGGTCAGGACACGTTTCGCTAATCGCGAACATTATCAAATTGATGAAAAGATAATTTTGTTTGAATTTGCTTGTTTGTTATTTGTATCTTATTAGTTAACAATGGTTGCGACCAGTGAAACTGTTTCTGATTATCTTATATATATTGTGGAAGTAATTCAAAAAAAATGTGTAACTATTATTGAAAAAGATTTTGGTATTTATTTTTTTTATTTTCATTTCAACGATGCATACGAAACTTATATCAACTATGTAAACGGTTACCTGACTGTCAATTTTAGTGTATCTGTGTGACATAATGCCAGAAGATGCCGGAATGTGAAACCCTTGTTATGAATATAGATAAATGTGAGTCAATAATTCATATTTGATATTTTAAGTTTTGATAGATGTAGATTTTTCTAAAAGAAGCGAAAAACGTTTCACATCTTATAAAACACCAAATAAAATAATATCGTTAAACGTTTTAATTTGATAATAAAAATGCCTTTCCACAAAGTTGCCGTCAAATACATTAAAATTAAAAACAAAAACGTTCAATGTTATTTATAATAAATACTCCTTACAATCACTCATATAAATGCATAAATGTAATACAATTGGATTTAAATGTTAAGATACCACGTTATTCATACAAAAGGTAGAAAAATTCTTTCGTTATGGTGAATTATAGTCTAACAAATCGAGGCCTAATAAAACATGAATGAAAAGGAAACGTTAGTGACAGTTTTTCTCCCACAAAAATCAGCGTATCAAAAATAGTAAAACTCCGACAATTTTTCTAAATAAAAAGACAAAAATGAATGAAACCTGGCGATGAACGGTATTGAATTTCTTTTCCTAAATAAAAAAGTCATATTGTTTGTTCATTCAAGTAAAATGCACATCTATATTTCAATGAAGTTCGTTACTTATGTTATCACTCGCGAGATTTTTGACTTGGCGAGTTTTTCTAGTGAATATAACTATTTTTTTAAGCTTTTAATGCACTTAAACTCCTCACTGCTTACATTATAACTGTTGAGACGGCTGATTTCACTGTGTTGATAGTTGATACCCGAAAATATATGAATTAACAGTGGTTAAAACCTTCTTGTACTCGCTGATTTTTGAGTTAATGCGTTGCTTGATTTGTCCTGACAAACTCAATAAGATTGTTTCAAGCCAATAATTTTTTCAATCAATAAATTTTTCATGTCTATGTGTTGGAGTATCCTTTAAAATGGTCAGCAGCGTATGAGTTAATAGGATTTTCGCTTATTTAAAAAGCATATTCAGACTGACTGAATGATAAGGTTATTCATGACTAAGGTAAACTATGTATGTTGTAAAATCTTAACTAAATAATGACAAGTATGTGGGACCATGCCCATTTTATAGGACTTATAGAGTTGTTTTTAATGTGTTAACTGTCACTTCTTGATGGAAAAGCATGATATTTGAAATAGTAAAAACACATTATTAGTACTTATTTCCAGAATACATTTTTTTGATCAGGACCGGTTTCACTTATTGCGAGCATTAAAAACCGATGATAATGCTTGCGATAAGAGAAACCGATCTTCATCAAAAAATATACTGTGGAAATAAGTACTAAAAATTTGTTTTTATTATTTCAAATAAATATAGATTATATTTACCATAAAGCAACAAGAGTGTAGGAAGTCCCAAATTTCTAGCTAAACAAAAATCCCATGTTAAATAAATTAATCCCACTGAATTATACTTACGGTAAGAAAGTTTCAAAAACACTTATTTATAAAACCAAAAAATTTATGGCTATGGCTTCTTAAAAAAATATCAAGAACATACATGTGATATAATTTAGCATGGCGTAATTCTCATTTTGAATGAATAGTTTAACAATAAAGTTTATCAAAAGATGCTTCTCATGTCAAAGAAACACGTATCTCATTTAGTAATTTGAATTGAAAAGCTTCAACACTAATTATAATGGCTTTTAATTTGATGATTATGATGCGTATTTCAAATTTGTATATATCTTTGAAATTTTTGCTGCAATTTCATACAATAAATACCATCTTGCATCATGTATTGTTTCAACAACACGAGAATTTTTCAGTTATTCTCTGGTAAGAATAAAATCTTGGATAGTGCTGGGCAGGTCGTGCTGATTGCGCCTCGTGGGTGGGGTTTGTCGACTGTATGCTGCCATCGTAGGTGCACTGTACGTCATTGTACAATACGAACAACGGAAAGGCATAGAATTATTACAATATTAAATGTTTTTTGAAGCAAATTTTCACTTAAACCGTCATCAAAACTACTAGCTATGACAATTAACAAAGCACAGATTGTTCAACATTATAAAACTCTTACCAGAGTGTAACTAAAAAAACAGCTTTGTAAAACATGTGAATGTATTAAAGTTTTAAGGAAACGTTAGACATTGAAATAAAATTCGTTATATTTTTATTGAAATCGATCATAATTTTAACGATTCCTTTTAATTCAATGTCTGAAGATGCCAAAAGGTGAAAGTTTTGATCGTGAGTGACAATACATGTCGAATTGAGCATAGTTTAAAAAAATGGAATTTTATCAAGCACATTCAGTTTATACCGTATATGAAATATTAACATATCACTTTATGAACTAGTATCGATAACACGGTGAAAAAATAGCAATGTATTTTAGTTCTACAAATTTTGTAGAACTAAAATACATTGCTATTTTTTCACCGTGTTATAATGGAGTTCTACCAAGTGAATGCCAATTCAATCAATATATAGTATCGATAAGCTTAGATTTTTATCAATCAATTACAATCAGTTTTTCCCACGTTCAATTATAAAAATATTCCACCCACTCTTTATTTTTAAATATACAATTAGATTCACTGTTAATTTGAGTCATGAATAACGAAACCATTAATTTAGTCTAAAGATTCTTCTCAATGAACCGAAACACATGTCACATATAGAAATTCACTAAGTGTAACAACAATGCTTGCTTTATTAATTTTCAATATTTTTGTTTTTGTTAACCCATTAGCTGTGAAGTTTTCAACTTATTGATTTTTAACATAATATTTTGTGATCGGTATTTAAATATTTTTAAATACCGAACAGCTTTTAACTATGAAGAATACTGAAGTAAATTTTTTTAAATGCTTTCGATTACTGCTTATATATAAAATAAAATAATAATTCAGCTTCCAATTGCTTTCATATATAATAAACAAATCGGTGGTATTGGCCGGAACCTGCCCGTGGTAAATTCTTGACCATTTGATTGTTTCAAAATACCGCTCTAGATAACAGGCGGTTTCATTTGTTTTTACTAGCGACTATCGCCCGATCGAGCATTACCTACCTACCTATCTACTCTGCGCAGTCCTTCACAAAGTGTGGACTGCATTTTTAAAAAAGGTTATTTATTGCTTTTTTATGTCTTGCAGATTTCATATTATATCAAAAAAAAAAAGTTTAAAGTAAAAAAAAAAAATTGTCACAAATTTTTAGTTTTTGTTTTTCTCGACATTATATAATATAGAGTTTCATATCTTTAATAAATCATGTACCATTTTACCTCGATTATAAGACGCACCGTCATTTTTAATCTCTCAAAAAAAAAGCTATGATAACTTTTTCGGCTTACACGCTCTGTTTTGAAGAGGGTATAAGCCGAAATAGCAACCGACTATATACCTAATAAATTTTGTAAAATTAAAAAAAAATGCAGTTTTTTACCGTATAATAATAGAGTTCTACTAAGTAAATGTCAATTCAATCAAAAAATACAATTATTTATGTTATCGAATTAAGACGCTTGAAGGAATTTCGATATAAAATTATAATTGTTGAAACTTTTTACAATTCCACATGTCATATAATGCTTGAAGATGCCGAAAAGCGAAACCCTGGTCGTTAGTGACAAAACATGTAGAATGGAACAAAATTTCGACACATCAAATTCGTTGATATTAAAGTGTAAAAATCACAACCATTCTATGGATATCCTAAAATTTCAGAAAATTTACAATTAACGTATATATATAAATTAACTATGTTACGGCATATGTTATTTAACCTTAATTTATTGTATTTAAATATAAGGAATATTTTTATAATTGAATTAATCTAATTCTATGTGATATTGATTTTAAATAATTTCTTGACGTGCGTGCGTTTTTAACGATATTGGTGGATTTTCAGTGTATATATTTTTTAATTTTATACATTTGCACTCACTTGTGCCTTTCGGCTTTTTTGGAATTTCTATGGAATATCTTATTTAGCTTTATAAAATAAATCGTTATATTTCATCAAAACGGCGTGCCAAAAACATAACGCGGTTCTCACTTACAAAAAGTTTTAGGACCTCAAGTTTTATATAATGTTATTAATCCAATATCTGTCAAACGGTCGTACGTTGTTATTATTACGGCATCGGATTATTTTGAACGTTTTCATAATAGCGGGATTGTTTTACGGCCAGCCATATCAAATATGAAAGAAGTATTGTTACTGAACCGAGTGCCTTTGGTCAATTTTACATCGTGTGGTCAGTACACTGCCTCTTTTAAACGCTCATTAGGCATCTAGATTTATATGAGACAGTAAAATAAAGACGTTGTACTTATGTATCGTTACAAATCACTTTGAAAAAACGACCATACAATATAAATCTGTAATTTGAGATAAATGGGTTTATTATTTTATTTATTTGGTATTTACACGTTACAAAAAAGTATAAGTTGATTGCATTTGAAACTTCAAAGTATTTTAAAAAATATATTCAAAATTAATTACATGAACAATAAAACAAAAAACAAGGATAGCAAGAAAGTCAACCAAGCAAGCTCGCGTAAAATATAATCGTACTTTTAGTTTAAAAAAAAATCGAATTCGCCTGACTCACTCTCGTCCATACAGAATATGTCGACATCCGAAACAATATAAATATCCACAATGTTTTAAAAATATATGCGGAACATTTAATTTGATATTATCAAGGGTGACAGAATTCTCATTTTGGCCTCATATGAGTCGAAAAAAATATGTGGGTAGATCAGTAGTTCTCATGTGCGGCCACCAGAGGATATTGCTGCGGCCATCAACAGTTTATAGTAAACATTTAAATTTAAAAAATATATTTTTACAATCGAATTTGTGAAATTATTATTATTTAAAATTGATTGAATAAACCAGACTAATCCAGCATTTAATCGAATTTAAGTAAAGGACCGTTTTAATAATAAACTGTTCAAAAATTTTAGCCGAAGCTATACGTTGACCAAGAATCAAGTCTATATAATGAATAAACAAATTTGCTTTATTAATTTTACCTATAACTGTATATTGTGAAAGATCATTAAGTGCACTATATAAAAAATAAATATCGAAACTATTTTTATCACATTTTGTGTGGCCACATGAAATTTCACGTGAGAACCACCGGTGTAGATACACTTCTCTTCAAGTTTCCAAACAATTAAAAGTGAGCATACCTAAAAGAAAACCAATTAGATAAAGCCACCTATAGTATATAAGCTCTTATGTAAAGAAGTTTGTAAAATTTATTCTAAGCCTTTTCTAACATAAGTTAGTGGGTTAGTATATATAAATAACGTAACCACACGAATATGAAGTACTTATTCCAAATCTAGAATGCAAAATTTATAGATTGGCCAGTAAATTGTATAACATTTGCAATGTTATGCATATATAGAGATAAAAAACACTGATTCTAAAAAGATTTATATCTCGTTTCTTGGCAAGCAGTTATCCTTTCATAAACAACGCTATGATCACTTGCAGGTAGAGGCAGGTCAAAGGTGATAGCCAAGCCTAGAGAACCGGACATCGACATTTGCTTTGCAGGATATGTAAACAGATCAATTATTAATTTATATCGTATGTGAAACATATTTTTGTATGTATTTTTAAGAAAATTCAATTATTGTCGAAATCTGCAGTTTCATGCTCGATCCGAATGAAATGGAGTGACTGAATTGATTGGAGTGTTACACATTAACAGTCACTTAGAACTATAAAACGATGGGTGCAGTATGGTGGATTTCTGGACCTAACACGCCACGACAATCCATTAAATCCATATGATTTTTTCATAGGAATTTCAATATCAAATTTCATGTTATCAAAATATCATGTTTTGTCACTAACGTCCAAATAAAACTGACATTCAGATCTGTTGCACCCGTGTGATAGAATGTCTGAAGATGCCGAAAGGCGAAATCCGGGTCGTCAGTGACAAAGCATGTCGAATCGTAAAAAGTTGTAACAATTCAAATCCATATGAGATTTTATTCAGCGTCGTTAGTCAGATTGACACTTTCGATTTGAAGTTAAGTGATTGGATTGGAAAGATTGAGTTAATCCAAAGATTTATTTTGAAAAGACGAAACACGTGTAACAATTAGTAGCTGAACCAATTAAAAAACATTTTTTTTGAAGTGAATGATTAGATAATTGTGTATACTGCTGTTTTCATTGATATTCAGCATTTTTGTATATTAATTGAATTAAAGTTTGCTTATTAGAAGTCGTACAGGATAGCGTGTAACCATTCAAATAAATTGAAACCATTTTAACACTTAAGCACATTGTCAGTATTCGTAAAGGGTTATTCAAAGTTTTTTTCCGCCTTCAAAGTTTTCAGACAAAATAATCGTCTAACTACTACGACATATGCGAATCGGAACGAAGACATTAGGTTTAACTAACATTAGTAATATATTCTCACAATTTTAGTAGTTAGATAAAAATGAAAGCGACTTAAATTGACAGATATCTGTTTAACAGGGCAGTGTTGGCATCCCTGCAAATCGTGATTTCGCTTTCCTTTGTCTCATTTTATTTTAGTTGTGTTCTATAGATCGCGCATGCTCACAATTACTCGTGCAGGGAGATGCAGCTATACACACGTGCACTCACACCGATGCACCATGCGAGTGCACAAAATGCAGGCAATTTGTTCGAAACAAATGCGAAATGTATCTACTTACAAAGGTTTCTTGTTGTATCTTTTGTAAGTTGCAGTGAAGTGTGGCAAAAAGAAATTTGTAAAATATTTTATGACTTAATATTATATTTCTCCGAAGATTCAAAGAGTATCATAAGGGAGGGGGTAAATAAGGCAGTTAAATAAAAAAAATCTTTGTTTTAATGATAAGATGATTATTAATTTACCCAATTAAGTATCAGTCGTAGTTGTTTATCATGAAAACTTTTCGCTACAAATTCATAAGGTTGTATTTGCTAAAACACGACTCTGTCTAAAAAAATATTTTTGTCAGATTTTTATCTACCATAACTATTTATGTGCATTAAATTAAAGATCAATTATGCTATCCGGTTAATTTTTCATTGAGATATTCTTCAAAATAGCATTCGTCCTCGCGAGTCGCTCATTTTTACGACTCCAATCTATAGGCCTGGTTTATAGGATTATTTTTTCAGAATTTGAGTGTCATTATAATCAAATTAGTTGCTTAAAAATTATGCAATTCCTCATTATATCTAAGAACCTGTGTTTTGCCTTTCAGTATCTTCGGGTATTCTATCACAAGGATGCAACATAACTGACACGCATTAATCAGTTAACATCGATAACATACAACAAGAAATTAATTATTAAGAATAAAACAAACGAATATAATGAAATTGGCTCTATATTTTTTTGCACAATTAATATATATATTACGCAGACTATTTACTGTTTTCAGTTATATTGCGTTCGTGTGATAGAATGTCCAAAGATGACGAAAGATGAAACCGGACTCGTGAGTGGCAAGACATTTGAAAATCTACAAAATTTTAACACATTTTATTTGTTATTGAAATTTCAACAAGCATCCCCAGTCGATATCGTAGAAAACGTATTAAAACAAATTTGAATTTATTGATTGAATTGGCATTCACTTGGTAGAACTCCATTATGACACGGTGAAAAAAACAGCAATGTATTTTAGTTCAACAAAATTATTTTTTTAAATGTGAGCCGAAGTAGCTATCAACTATATTTTAAAAACTAATTTTGTAGAACTAATATACATTGCTATTTTTGTCACCGTGTCATATTTGAATTGGCACAACTTTGTACGACTCCACATGTTTTATCACTAACGACCCGGGTTTCGCCTTTCGGCATCTTCTGGCATTCAATTACACGGATGCAACAGAAATGACGTGACAAAATACAACATTTCAACAGATTAAATTTGATATTGAAATTATAACAAGCAGTTGATTTCGTAAAAAACGTACCTATTGTAACAAATTATTAGAAAAAAATGTCTCAGAAAACATTGTATGCATAGTATTAGAGAAAATAATTTCCTATTAGTAAATAAATGTTTATAATATTAAATACGGTTACCGCACACACCAAACGTTTCGACGCAATTTAAAAATCCGTATCTCCCATAACATGAGTATTTATAAAAGGTTCTCGGAATCTATTGCAAATTATGATTGCCTGATACTTGCAAAATCTTTGTTCACATTTCGTTCTAGTTTCAGCTAAGACGTATGGATGTAGTCATAAAGCAAATTGGTAACAATACAAGCCATGTTATTATGGACTGGATTAGATTGTCGCGAGTTTAATATACATTCCGTTACAACATGAGACCCTGGTAGAGAATAATTATTATGTGCCGGACTAACATACATAATTATTGTGATTTTAGCTGGTTCAAGAGTTTTTCAAGCACTGTAATTTAAATAAAAATACCCTAGGATTATTTATTTTATTATAGTAATGTTTAATTCCCACACATTTTGTATGAGAAATTTCCTTTTTTATATTGGATAGTTGAGCATAAATTATTACCATTTTTTCTTTGCACAATAAATAAGCACATATTAAACAACCCATGTAAGTTATTAATGTGTCGCAAAAGTATTAATTTATCAAGACTATTTTCTCGATTAGATGATTTTGAATATCTCAATGAACAATTTTTCGGTTGTTGATGGTTGGTCGATTTTTCATTCAAATCACATAAATAGGAAAGGTAGGAAAAAACCTGATAAAAATAAACCTTTTTTCAGTCGGAGTAATGTTTTTTTTTTCAACCTCATATATACTCTGTCTGTTCTGTTGCATCCGTGTGATAGAATGCCTGAAGATGCTGAAAGGCGAGACCCAGGTGGTTAGTGACAAAACGAGTGAAATCGTACAATGTTGTAACAGTTCAAATCTGATATATACTGTTAATAATCGTAGTGAACACAGTGACGGCTGATTAAAGTGTAATTATTTTAAATAGTATCCTTTCAAACGAAAAAGTGACAATTAACATTTTAAAAGTGATTACAGCGTGTAGATTGATGACACTAGAAAGTACATGAGGGTTAGCACTGTTAAAGCTTTCGCGTTAATTTTTTACCTTAAATACAGCTTGATTGTCATATTTAAACTGTTCATTATTTTGTAACAGTAATACGTTTGCTTTTGAAATATTCTTTATAAGGCACAACAAAGAACCTTTTGTTAACTGGTTAAGTAGTGAAACCTCCCCTAAACTTTTTTTCATATTCGAGATTTCAAATTCCTTAACTTGCATTTTCATTAACTGATTTATGGATTCATATATGGTTTAATTCCCATATTTATTTACAACTTAATATTAATAAAACTTAGGTAGTAAATACTCGTTAGACCTATATTTTCTGTGAAGGTATGTAAGGATAGCGAGTAAACTTGATTCGATCAAAATTTGAATACTACCAAGTTCTTCTTTTTCCTTGCGACCCAGGTTTCTTCTTTCTAGTAAATTCATTTTCAACCCTATATGATATTTTAATGCTAGTTGTTAACTGTGAACAGTTTTCATTAGATTTTTTCCAAATTAAATGACACTGAGCAAATCAGTAGTTATTCAATTCAGTTATTGATTTAGTTCGTAAACTAGGGTCTATTTTTAATACCGTCATATGTACACGATGTAAATTGTGTGACGTGTTTCAGAATAACCGAGAATGAGGAAAGCCAAAACCCGGGTTAGTAGAGATAAAACAATTGGAAGTATACAAAGTTTTAACGATTCAAATTTCACTCAACATCCTTTCATAGATACACTAAAAAGAAACGTTTGGCGACTTTCAAGTTCTTTACATAGAAAAGCATTGAATTAATTCATTAGAAGACGATAACATGCATAGTGCACACGTGTAAAGTTAGATCTAAGGAATCGCAAACGTGGCATTTGCCTGAGGCGGTAGATTCGGGGGGTGGCAAAAATTTAAGAAAAAAAAGTCTCAAATAATAGTTATAAGACATCAACATGTCAGTTCTCAACTCACACAGATATCCAATATATTGATTGAGCTTTCAATGACATTGTCATATTAATTCTGATCATTAAAAATCAAACAATAATCGACTGTCATTTCTGGAGCATATTTCAATGTCTCGATAATGCAAAAACAAACGAAAACTTTTCTTACAGAACTTTAGTCGTAAATGTTAACAAATCTCGTCCAATGTGTTAATACAATGTGTGTTGTATTCATGCAATAGAATGCCTGAAGATGCCAAAAGTGATAAAACATGTGGAATCGAATTAATAATCAACGTAATCTTCCATTTTTTACATTTTTACATCCCTTACGTGAGATTAGTTAAATAAGTTGAAAATCTCATATATTGAATTTCTTTAATACATCGCCTAATGTTTAATTCTCACAGTTAACCACAAATTTGAAATAAGTTTGTATTTCTAAATACAAAATGACCTAATTTCATTTTGATGATAGTTAATTATTATTTGTTGTAGAATCCTTTAATGAAATTATCATTTACAGTATTACAGTAACTAGATCCTAGCCTTTGGTTCGGTTCTGTGTTTATCCTCTGTAATTAAAGCTTTTGGTATACAACCAATACTAATCGTTTATTGAGTGCAAGTATGTTGCAACTGTGTTTTAGAATGCTTGAAGATACCAAAAAGCTAAAACCGTGTCGTTAGTGAGAAAACATGTGGAATCGTACAAAGTTTAAATAATTCAAACATAATTTCACATTGAAATATACAGATCTTTTACCTGATATAATATTGGAAACAACTGATACCGATTTAGCTACAATACCAATAAACTGACAATCTTCGTATCGGATTTAGTAATATCAAATTACTAGATAGAATAAATATATACACACGATTATTATATTATTTCATTATGCATTACCGTCTTGTAAGAACGTGAACGATTAAATGGTTCGATATGGCAGATCATCTCTCGGACTTGACTGTACAACAGCATTTTTATTCGTCTTGCTAGCAAATAATAACAAAGACATAACAGTAGATAATATTCGGTTGCGCCATTTTGCTCCACATAAGAAAAAAACCAACGGTTTGATCGTGAGCATCTTGCGCGGGGGTATAATCAAGGCACAGGGTGACTGCAAACACAAGAAATATCATGGCAAAAATAAAAAAAAACTTATAAAATTAAATTTGAATTGTTACAACTTTGTCCGATTCCACATGTTCCACCCATGTGATAGAACGCCTGAAGATGCCGAAATGCGAAACCCGGGTCATCAGTGACAAAACATGAAAATGTTTCTCCCATACAAAATATCTTTTTCCAACTATTTATTTTTCCGTGTAATAAAATGCCTGAAGATTAAAAAAAAATCGAAAAGTTAAACGTTGAGTGACAAAACTTGATGAACTTTACATTGTTATACGGTTTACACGTAACACGGCGAAAAAATAGCAATGTATTTTAGTTCTACATAATTTAAATTTTTAAGTTAACACTTCATCAAAACTAGTTCTACTAGTGCTATCTACAGTTCTGATGAAAAATAGCTATCAACTACATATCTTATAAATTTTATAGAAATTAAATTTATTGCTATTTTTCCGTGCTATATATAGTTTGTAAGATAAAATTTTTTATATAATAAACTTATCATTTGACTTAAATAAACCAGACTCAATCTTCAGTAATATTCTCACAGTTATATATTTAATATTTATATTTTTTTTCATAATTTAAATATTTAATATTATTTTATTTAAAATGACTAGTTAATTTGTGATATGACTGTAGATTGGAACACATCAAAAAAGTAAACATGGAATTATGATAATGATTACTGAAAGTATTTGTGTTTGGTAACATATTGATTTGTGAATTACATCGTTGGGTGAGTGGATGAAGTCACGGTTCGTGTAATGAGAGGTCACCGGTTCAGCGGAGATGGGGAGACACACACATTCTGTTTATTGCGTGATTGTATGTGTGTTTATTCTCACGAAGTGGAATTTAATGTAACAACAGAGCAGGGCCTCACTGCGAAGACAAATTATCAAGAATAAATATTTTACTGGCACTTTTCGTTCAAATTGATTGAAAATAATCCTAGCTAAGCAGGCGATGAAGAAATGTGGAATAACCTTGAAGATTTATAAAATTTATAATATCGACTGAGGTGCTTGATGAAATTTCAACTTCAAATTTGAATGGTTGAAACTACTCATTAAACGTTTGAAAAATTGTAAAATTATAATATTTTTTAACTCTTAATAAAAACACGCACACCACAATATATTTTATGACCAGGACCGGTTTCGGTCATCGTGAGCACTATCAGTTGATAACAGGGTTATGAAATGGGAAACTAGTTTTTGAGTAAACGATTTTAAAAAATATCCCAATGAACAAGTGGTCCGACTGGTTGATTGATCTTTTATTTATTGTACATAAATAGGAACGGTATTAAAAAGCCTAACAAAACGCAATGAGCGAAAGCGGTCCTGATCATAAACATTTTAAATTATAGATATAATATTGAAAAATATGTTGTCATTATTTAAATTACAAATCACGGTTTTGTTGTGGCAACCCTCAAAAATGCCACACACAAACTCAAGTAAATATTGCATAGTACAACGATTAGTGTTTTATTACTAACTATATGTTTGCACAAGTATAACGTTTTTTGAATAATTTGTACCAGATAATAATATTGCATATTTGAATATTTGTCTTGAATATATGGAGTATCGATCGTGTTTAAATTCGACTTCAGAAATTTTTAAATTTAGAATGTATTTATTTTTTTCGGAACGTAATTTTTATCTATTATTGGTCTTTCGAAATTCATACAACTGTTTTCTTTTAATATGACACTATGTATCAATCAATTCCAGGCACTTTAAATTATTTTAAGTGTCACTTCTTATAAAAAAAGGCATTTTATTTAATTAATAAAAACGCAATTATTTCGTTCAGTTCCAGTTTTTTTTCAATGACTCAATGAATGGATCTCGATCATAAAAATATTAAATTGTGGTATTTATATTAATCAAAGTAAATTTTATAATATAATGTTAAAGGACGGTTTTTCTGAACACGAACCTCATCAAAGGTCGTGAAAAATATATCTTATATAAAATTGTGGAAATATTACGAAAAACTATTTTGTTAAATATTGATAAATTTCGTAAGGTATACTGGTAAAGTAATCACTCACTATTAAGTTGCGTGGCAAGAAGTTATTTCAAATTATAGAGCTTAAATAAAATTTGATATATCGGGAATATGCATAAAAAATGAACAGTTTATTGTTTGCCCTTATCAGGCTTTGCAAGCTATTTGTTGTTTGTAAGCATTACATACACATACAAATATGGACTTAACGGTGTTTGCGTTTGAACGCTTCATTTATTCAAATTGACTTTAATTTACTAATTAACGAGTCATTTATCTATACATAATTTGTGAAAAGACTTTTTTTTTCAATTTTTATTTTGATAATGTCACGGGTGAAGTATACCAAAACAAGTCGGTTCGATTTTACTCCTCATATTCTTGGCCCGATACAGAACTGCACGGACCGATCGTTAAACCATGCAGTATTGTGCTTATAAGAAGAGAGAGAGAAAAAGAAAAAGATAATGTTAAGTATACAAATACATAAATCTTTAAGCGTATCCCACGCAGTCACTTAAAGATGACAAATATTCGATTATCCCGGATCTCCCCTCCTTGGAATGTGTCGCCAATTTTTCACAACCGATATAAATTTCCCACTCCCTCACTTACGAGTCATATGAATAAATAAAATGATTGTCCCGCAACACTTGTCGGAGTATATGGAACCAAATCAGGCAGTTTATCTTCCACCCCGTCACTTGACACATACAGCCCCATACGTCAAGGCTTTTACGTAAAGGGCGGCACACACTCGCAGAGAAAAGCTTTTTTTATTAAAACGTTATTTTATAAAATTTTAATTTTTACAAAGAGTGTTTCTATTGGCATCTTCAGGCATTCTATCACACGGGTGCAACATAACTAATAAAACATGTGGAATCGTATAAAGTTGTAACAATTCAAATTTGATATTGAAATTCCATCAAGCACCTTCAGTCGATATCACAAAAAATATCATTATTTTATAACTTATAATATCGACTTAAAAACTTGCAAAAGTAATGAACGTAATAATGTATTATTTAAATGTAAACTCAAAAATCTTTCATAAAAAAGATAAATAATTTAGTTTTATTATGAAAAGATTTCCCATTATTTGAAATGTAAAAAAAGTATCTGCTAATAATTCGGTTTCAAAAAATTATATATGAAGTATTTATTCATTGTGAAACTCGAGTAATACAATATATACGTCAAACTTTTTCCTAAAGTAATTCCCTTTTTTTTGACAAAACGAAAACCTTAATATATCCAAGCTAGGTTACATGCAAATACGTTAGTTTTAGATTCACGGTGCGATATATGTTATAAAATTTTTTTTTTTTTTTTTATTCTAAATAATAAATGCCTTTTCATACATTTTTAACTTTACTTTACTACTAACGTCTCAACCGCTAAGATGCTAAAAAGATGCTAACCATGTTAAAACTTCTAAAAAGAGCTTATTTGCCGTTTGAAATATTCTTAGATATATCAGATAATCTTACTTTATAAAATTCAAATCAATCCGTTTGAAAACAATTCCAAAAAATAAACAATGTTTCGTAATAGTTTTCACTGTCCTATAAATTGTATTATCATGTTTCCAATTCAGGTTGATAAATACATCCCCTCAGGCATAACTGAGTGTGTGAACGGCGCTTAAAAAGACCCGGGTTGAAGCAGGTTGGGGTGTATGTGGGTAGGTAGTAAGTACATACATGTGAAATGTTCCCGGGGATGCTTAGTATGGCAAGAGAGTTGCTTTTTCGACCATGCGACGTATATTAAAAGTAGACTCATCTGACATTAATTGTATACAGATTTATATTTTGAGTTAAATATAATAATGGAAAGCTTTCATAAAAATATTGTAGTATTGTCAACCAAAAATTTTTGTAAACCGATAATCCGAATGATTAATTCTTGTATATTATTAAGCGAGTTAGGTCCAAACGTTCGGCTGCAGCTAAAAATCTTAGATATTTAAAGACCCTTAAATTTGTTGTTATATAAAATATAGGAAATAAAGTAAAAAAAATATATATATTTAAATAAAAGCACAGCATTAATATTGATTCCTAAATATTATACAGTAGTTATCAGGATTGGGTTTGTTTATTGTGAGTATTCTCAACTGATACAATATAAAATATAACAAAGCTATTTTTATAAATTGAGAGTTAATAAAAAGTGAGAAAATAGAAATGTATCTTGGATATACACAATTTATACAGTATACAGTTGACAGCTATTTCGACTTAACCTCATCGGAAATATGTTTTAACATACATTTACTTTATAAGTAAACGTACGTTCAAGCATAGTTCTGATGACGGCGTAAGCCGAAATATCTATCAACTTTTTACCTTATAATTTTTTTAAAAACTATAATACATTGCTATTTTTTTACCGTGTAATAATGGAGTTTTACCAAGTTAATACCAACTCAATCAATGAGAATTTTCAACTTCTAAAAATATGATGATTTATATAACATATGTTTAATGATAATATAATATAACATATGTTTACTTTGTACGATAATCTATGATATA
Source organism: Himalopsyche japonica (assembly GCA_028555115.1). Taxonomy (NCBI): domain Eukaryota; kingdom Metazoa; phylum Arthropoda; class Insecta; order Trichoptera; family Rhyacophilidae; genus Himalopsyche; species Himalopsyche japonica. The sequence continues at coordinate 1,382,598 of JAHFWJ010000068.1, read as the reverse complement.
AATTCATGTATTAGTTTTTGAGCCACTCGTTTTATAAACGTGGTTTTTGTTAACTATCAGTTTAAAAAAATCAATAAGTTTATTATGTTTGCGATAAACGAAACATTTGATGATTATTTTATTATGGTTTTATCAAAATAGTGAAAAAGTTTATTTATACTTTATTTTATAATGCTGAGAAGCTGAGAAGCTTTTACGAAAGCTTTGCCACATAACCTGTGCAACCACTTGTTGCTCCCCCACACATTTCCCGTACGCAGCATAGAGCCTCCATCAGGCCAATCTCACAAAATATGAGAGAGGAAAAAGGAAAATTCTACTTTGGTGCCTATTTACGTGCAGACATAGTTTTCATGGGAAAATGTTTCTTGTGAAGTTGTTCTCTTGCCTTTTAAGACTCTTACAGCAACAAGTGTGTGTGTTCCCCTTCTTAGAGAAGTTTCACGTCACATAAATTGGTTCAAGTACGTAGATTATGTGTAACAGAAAACAATAATGTTAGTACAATCTTTCGAAGTAAATTTAGTCTTTTATATTTTATATTAATAGCCACATAATAATTTGCAACATTATTCATATAAACACAATGAAGCTTTCAACTATAAAGCTTATTAATATAATTTATGATATCGACTGAAGGTGCTTGATTGAATTTCAATATCAAATTTGAATTGTTACGACCTTTTACGATTTCACATGTTTCGTCACTAAAGACCCGGGTTTCACCCTGATTGACAGTCAGTTCTGTTGCATCCGTGTGATGGAATGCCTGAGGATACCGAAGGGTGAAACCCGGGTCGTTGGTGTCAAAACATGTGGGATCGTACAAAATTGTAACAATTCAAATTTTATATAGCTTATAAATTTTGCGGGACTAAAATACATTGATTTTTTACCGTATTATAATAGAGTTCTACCTAGTAAATACCTATTCGATCAATTAGTCGTATTGTGTGCGTGCGTAGGCCCCGCAACCTTCTTGTTCAACAAATCTTTATGTCAATTTTAAAGTGTCAACTGTCACTTCTTGATGGATTAAAAGATACAGTATTACCTCCACACTATAATTTTATGATCATGACCGGTTTCGCTTATTGTTAGTATTATCAAATGACTAATAATAAAATTATAGTGTGGAAATAAGTAATAAAAATGTGTTTTTTTTATAATTTATGATATCGACTGAAGGTGCTTGATGGAATTTCAATATCAAATTTGAATTGTTGGAATTGTATACGATTCCACATGTTTTATCACAAACGACCCGCGTTTCTCCCTTCAGCATCTTCAGGTATTCCATCACACGGATGCAACAGAACTAACTGTGTGATGGAATACCTGAAGATGCCGAAGGACGAAACACGGGTCGTTTGTGACAAAACATGTGGAATCATACAAAATTACAACAATTCAAATTTGTGTTTTTATACAAGTATATATTAGGTTTTGACTGTACAAAAAGTACACGAATATCCCACGGCATTTAAAGAGTAAACAGCGTGAAAGCTGATTGTGTTCAAGTATTTCTTTTTACCTAATTAATCTATGAAATTTTCAAATTTTAATATCCGTTGCGGGGCTCAATAGGGAATTGCTAAAAACATAGTCACAACAATTATTTGCGGAATACATTTTACTTTAATAATATATTTAAGTATGATATAAATATGAAATAAAACACTATTTTCTTGTGTTGATGAGATAATTACCCATACCAAAATTGAAAGTAATCGCTTGCTTAATAACACTTTCAAACAATTTTCATTTCATTTTATACACAATAAATTTGCTGCGCTACAACGGTTACTAATAAAAAAATATTCTTCTCATAAGTTTAAAATAATTGATTATATAATTCTAACAATGAGTTGGTTTAATTGTTTCAAGTTTTCCCTTTTATGCCATATAAGTGAAACAATAGACTTTATACGAAAACGCTTTTAATTTTAAAGAAAGCCGTTATGATTGTCTATGATATTTATTGTAATTAACTTTATAACACCTCATTAGCGATTCATGGCGGTTTTTTATTATCATCATCAGTAGTTTTATATTTTTAGCTTCTAGATTGCTATTTAAAATATTATCTAATCTCATTATAAATAATATGATATTTAAGTTGTTGATTGAATAGGCATTCACTTGGTAGAACTCCATTATAACACGGTGAAAAAAATAGCAATGTATTTTCGTTTCAGAGAGGATGTGTTGTGTGCCTTTTCTGCACAGCTATATATAGATAAGCGAATGTTAGTTTTAGCATAGTTCTGACGATGGCGTGAGCCGAAATAGCTATCAACTATATTTTTTTTAAATAATTTTGTAGAACTAAAATACGTTTTTTTTTTCACCGTGATATTATAGTTGCTTAAAAGAAACACCTGTTACTAGTTATTTTGTCCCACACGGCTTGAGTTACTTCTTTTAACATCTCCATGCATTTATTATATCACACGGGTGCATTAAAACTGACACGCTATAAACAATTTACATTGGTTAGATACAAGAGTAACATAGGAAAAAATAAAGAGCCTAAGGTAAGGAAACAAATATAAATCGAAATAATTTTGATTATTATCGATTTTCTTAATGATATCGACTAGAGGTTTTTGATGGAATTAAAAAAACAAATTTAAATTGTTGAAGCTTTGAAAGATTCCACATGCTTTGTCACTAATGACACGGGTTTCACCTTTTGGCATCTTCGGGAATTCTATCACACGAATTCAACACATCTAACTCAAAACTGGCCTAATGCTAGAAGCTGAATATATATCTAAAGAATTTTATATAACTATATAGTTGACAATGCTCGCGATGAGCGAAACCAGTATTGATTAAAAAACATATTGTGGGAATAAGTTTGAAACAATGTGTTTTTATCATTTTTAATATCATGCCTTTCCATCAAGAAGTGACAGTTAACACCTTAAAAGTTTTGTATAACTTATGATTTTCTTTATTATATCAATAAAATGTGCTTGATGGAATTTAATATCAAATTTTCAGTGTTGAAACTTTGTATGATTCCACATGTTTGTAACTAATGATCCTTGTTTCATCTTTCGGCATCTTCAGGAATTCTATCAAACGAATGCAACAGAATTGATCTAGAACATGTCTAAGACTAAAAGCTAAATATGGAATAATTAAAAAACTACTGATTTGATGGTAATTTCATTCGATTTCCAAAACAATTATATGATACATAATAAAGAATGTATTTTGTTTTTTGTTTGGGTAAAGCTGGTAGAGATATACAATTATGCATTGAAATATTAAAAATTTTAGCGACTATCGCAAAAAATGATATCTTTTAAATAAATCGCTTTGGTTTTATTTTTAAAATATGTTATAGAACAATCAATCATAAATATTTAAGTGCTGTGACAAAAGTATTAGTTATTTAATTGAATGTGTGTGTGTATTTATAAAATTTCATTGTTATAAATAAGCTAACAAGGATAGCTTATCAAAGCTATCCTTTCAAAAGTAACAGAGTATCCGGCTAAACGTTCTGCGCATATTTTTATATGAATTACTTCTGCGTCATCCAACCGAAATATTATTTTAATGCTTCATAGTTTTCTCATTGAAATTTAGTAAATTATATGAGAATATATCTCAAAACATGTAGTTTAAAAAGCTCTCCATACATCACGATGCATTAAGTCATGTAAAGATTAAGATTATTTTCAGAATACTGCGTCAACGAGTAACAAATTAAAAAAAACCATTTTAATTTAGCATAGTGAAAAAACACCAATATATTTAAGATAGCTATTTTGGCATACCCTTCATCAGAACTAAGCGCAAGAGCTAAGAAGACGTTAGCCAAAATATCTATTTACTATATACCTTATAATTTTTGTAGAACTAAAATACCTTGCTATTTTTCACCGTGTTGTAATAGAGTACTAAATGAATACCAATTCATTTAATAACGTAATTTTACTTATCAACAGAACTGACGTAACTACGCATTATAAAATAATTTAGTCATAGTTTTGACAACAGATGGCGTTTCTCTTAGAGTAAATATCATTTATACGTGTAAAAAAATGCCTGAAGAAAGCGAAAAGTGAAACATTTAATGAAAAAATTTGTGGAATTTTCGTAGTTATTGATTGAATTTGCATTAACTTGATATAACTCTATTGTAACAGGGTGAAGCAGGGTAGCAATGTATTCGGTTTAAACCCTCAACAGTTTTAATGAGGGCGTAAGCCGAAATAGCCGTCAACTATATATTTTATAAATTTTGTACAGCTTAAAAACATTGCTATTTTTCCACCGTATTAAAATGACTTTATCAAATAAAATCCGCAATGAGTTCACTCACCGGTCAATATAACATTAATTCAAAAATATGAAAAACCACTTCACAAATTGTGTTAGAGATTTTTATTCTGTTTTGTATTACCATGCTTGCTTAAAAAATCAATGAAAAAATTTAGCCTTTCCCTACTTAACTTTCTTAGATTATTTTAAATAATAAAAACACATTTTTAGTACTTATGTTCTCAATATGTTTTTGATCAGGACCAGTTGGAGGATCGGTTGATAATAAACCGATCATTATCAAAAAAAAATATTGTTGAAATAAGTACCAAGAAATGTGTTTCTATTATTTAAAATATCACGCCATTCCATCAAGAAATGACAGTTGACATCTTAAAAGAGATTTCTTAGAATATTCCAACAAATAGTGCTTCAAAACTTTATAGCATAATATTAGTGTTAAACAATTTTATTGAGATTGTCATTACTAATCAGGAAATAAAAAATATGCTTGCTCACACATTTTTTAACACTATTATTTTATTACATATAGTATGTTTGTGTATCAATTATCAACATATTACACTATAATCAGCCGTCTCAACAGTTGAGATGTTTGATGATCAAAATTTTTTATTATTATTTACACTATATTGACGCACACTCCTTTAAAAGCATATCACAATAACACGAGCAATAAGTATAAGAAACAATATTTTTTCTATTATCTTTAGACTCATCCATCCAAAGTGTGGCCTTTGAACGACCTTAATAGCTACCCACCTTACTTTTATAAGTTGGATGCCAAAGTGGCGTGCGACGAAATAAAATATTTCGTAACATATTATATGAATATATAAAAATATTATTTTTTGTTTGTATACATTTAAGGAACGGAAATGATTGACACTTTCAAATATCTTATTTTCATCCTTGCAAAAGTTTTTGCATTTACTACAACCATAACACATCTGAAAAGTTTTTTATCCATTACATAAACCGTGTCTAATAAATTATATACAATTAAAATTATTGAACATGATTATCACATCACAAGTATATTCCTAATAATATAGTTATATTTATATTCTATAAAAAAAAAGATGAATCAACATACTAAAAAAATAGCAGATACAATTATTATAAGATTGACATTATTACAATTCCGTATGCTACACATTGGAAGTGAAAATGGTTAAAACGAATAATCCCTTTCAATGTTTTAGCTGTTATTTCCTGGCGGTAAAGCAAAATATTTCAATATATGCATAACTTAAATTTTGATGTTACTTAATGAACGTTATCTGTTCCAATGCTATGTTCGCTGTCCGAATTGTTCGTTAAGCAATCATCAAGATTTAAAAAATAGGATAATTTGATTAGAAGGATCGCTTTAGTTCGTAGTTAATATTTCTTCGTGGTCCAAGCACATGAATGTTTCCGATTTGTTCGCAGTCCGAATTATTCTTTAACCAATCATTTACCGTAAATTCATAAGGATGCGCTAAAATCGTCGTGGCCATTTAGCATCAGTACATGATGTTTGCAATGAACGGAACCGGTTTTATTCATTATATTGTGAAAGTGTGGAAATATTCAGGATTTGTGTTTTATTTATTTATTAAAAAAAAAAATACGAAACATTTGTAACTATAAACATTCTCTAGCAATTTGAACGTTTTAATTTTTTCTTAATATTCGATGTATTATAATGATATTTTACTGATTTTATCTGCACGCCACTTTATTGGGTGACAAGTAGTTGAACCGGAGTTATTTTGGCCTGCGACGTCTTTTCTTCTTCTCGTCGCTACCTCTGGTGACCTAACGTGGCTCCATCAATCACGGGGACACATTATCGCGACCAATTCGAAGTTTGCAACTGCCATTTAAGTAAAAATTAAAAAAATATATATATTTTTGATGTATAATTTTTGAATGATTTGCTGATAGCAAATGTAAATCCCTTAAGAAAGACAAAACCATGTTTTTTTATGTAGTCATACTTTATTTTTTTATAATTATTTACTTGAATTAACTGTTAATCTTATCCTTAATTTGATAAATATTTTATCGGCAATCATATTTCTGACAAATAAAATTCTAGAACAAGTGGGACAATACTATTCTCTCGACAATATACGTTCATTAGGATTTCAATTCCGAAACACTCCTAATTTATTTTAAATTAGAGTAATTGGATTTTGAACTGTTTAAAACTTTGCACAATTCTACATGTTCTATTATTCGTGACCCTGGATTTGCCTTTCGACATCTTCAGGCATTATTTGATATGGATGCATGAGTATGAAGATGCTTCTCAAAGAAACAAAGTTACAATGATAAAAATATCATTTTAATATTGTAATATAACACCGTGTTATAATGGAGTTCTACCAAGTGAATGCCAATTCAATTGATATAATAATATATATGATATTGCCGCAAAATGCAGAAACCAGTCGTGATTATTAATTTATACGGTAACACTTCTAAAAAATTTTTGTAATACGAAAATCTATTACAGAAAAAAGTATTTGTTCTTAAGAAGAATAGATTTATATCTATTTTTTCTTCAAATTTGTGTGTTTGTTTTTGATATTTTGTATTTGCAATCAAAGAACAGGGTTGTAAATAGCCATTGCTTGTTTTTTTTTCCCTGTTTCGACCGTATTTAAAAAAATTGCTATAGGTGATCCGATTTCTGAGGTAAGATATCAACGATGTTTGTCTATGTTTACTTAAACCTATTTCTGATCTCTAAAACTCTATAACTGGTATTCCTTCTCTGGTGACATCCGTGAGAGAACATCTCGAAATTTAAGAGAAAATGATTTGTCAGTTGCAAAATATGACAAATCGGCAAGCCATTCGAATTTGTAAAAGATTGTAATGATGTGACAGTTATTTCTGTGTGAATTTAAATGACATAAGATGCATGGTTAATTTATTTCGAAAAATATGATTAATATTTATAAATATATGTACATTGTATCAAACTTGATTCACTCAGTCTTTGTTAACTTGTTTTGTCAGGATTTTGAATTTTATCTTTTTAGACGTCACGGATACATTTGAACTGAAAATCAGAAAACATTTTTCCTTATTTATCTAAATATTTATATAATTTATATATGAAAGTTTTAGTTGTTTGTATGCATGTTCTCTATGTTTTGCTATATTAAGGATAGGAAATATTTTAAGCTTTCAAACATCTTCTTTCCACCCTCGCGAAGGTTCTTGAATTACTACAACCATATGAAAACATGTTTGAATAAATTTTAAACGATTTAAGCACAAAGAAAATTCTGTTGCATTTAAATTGATTTATTTTATATCTTATATAGTTTGTACTTGTATGTTAAAAAATAAACTTTAATTAAAAAAACTATTTTCAAAGCTTTTCATTACTTGTTCATTCTTTAAATGACAAATATTTCTGTACCACTTTTATGTACCTGATTTATGCAATAATAATTATAGGCCTTTAAAATAAAAATGTATATTTTCAGTAACGCCAATCATAATCGGGTTATGTTTGTAGTGTCTCTACAATAATATATTCTTAACCCACTGTCTGCTAACGTCTCAACTGCTGAGACAGCTGATTGCAGTATGTTAATATATAATACTCAAAAATAAAATATTATAAACAGTATCAAAACTGTCACGAACAAATATACTCTCTAGGTTTTTTCTGATAGTTTAATTTAATATTATACAAAAATAATTTATTATTATAAAAAGGGAACGAGATAAAATACCTCTGTTCAAATCCCGTACGATTCACTTTGGAATATGTTGCTATTTTATGTATGTTATAATGGAGTTCTAACAATTAAGTGCTCTGACGAGCATTTGATAATCAATAAAATGTTTCATGACCAGCAATAATTTCTTTGTGGTGAATATTTCTAATGTATGTTTGTTTTGATAAACTACATCTGGTTGATTTATTTAAAAAATTTTGCCAACACCAAAGTTATATTGTTTTAAGTAAGTCATATTTTACAAAACATTTAAACGGAATTTATTATTTTATATCAAGGATTTATTGATTTATATTTACCACATTCGGAGGATAAAACTGAATTGTAATAAATCAATTACATAAGGCTTTATTAAATGAAATCATAACTGCATATTTCTTCGAAGCCATGACATATTGAAACAATACTGTTAACATAAATTCTATCACGTGACGTGGCTATTAAAACAGACCACCAAAGAGTGACATCTGACATTTAAAAATATAAACACTGAGATATCTTTATCAATCGATTTCATACATTCTAAATTTGAAAAAAAATCACGACGAATATAGATAGGGTAATCTGTACAATCATTAGCTAGTACACTTTTGAACTGAATACAGTTTCTTTATTTTTTGATACTTTTTAAAAAGTCCGTTCTTTGAAACACTCTGAAAAATAGCAATGTATTTTAGCTCTACAAAATTTACCGTGTAATAATCCTGATAAGGGATCCTGGTAAGCTGAAAAAGCTATCAACTATATACATTATAAATTTTATAGAACTAAAATACGTTGCTATTTTTTCAGTGTTATAATGGAGTTCTACCAAGTAAAAGCCAATTTCATAAAACGAATGGCAAAAAGCATATGTAAATGTATTTTATAAAACAAATTCGTATCAATTGACGTCACAAACATTCAGAAAAATTATTTATTTATTGAATTGATATTTACTTGGTAGGGTTCCTAGAAGTTTTAAATACGGTTGTTGATAGAAACGTCAATATGTTATATAGCCATTTGTTAAGTGTAATAAGATTTCCTATAAATTGTATTATATACCTGTAAATTATTAACTCTTTTGTATAAATAGGCTTGCTCGTAATTAGTATCCTATCAGTTGGTAATGTTTATTAGAAATATTATTACAACAATGTATTGCTACTATAGAAAAAAATGTACAGATAAATAATTTAATGTGTTTATGTCACAAGATAAATATTTTTTAAAACCACTATTTGTGTCTAATTAATTTATCTCAAATATAATTTATGATGGTATAAGAGTTAAATGTCAAAAAATATATAGTGTCGACTTTTTTTTATACACATAAATCAGATTAAATGATTTTCAACACAGCTCTCATTCCTGTTCAGATGTTAGAAAAAGTATCTAGTGTTAGGTATTAGGTTGGTGGTTGTGTATCGCTAGTTTCACTCGAAAATTGTAACGTATACAATAAATAGATGTTTTGTCTTTTTCGTCGGATGGCCAATACAATTTCATTCACCCTCGATACTTTTGTTTTCCGGTAGGTACTACTTGTAAAATCGATTATTGATTTTTATTTAACAGTCATCATTACTAACACGATATTCAATTTAAAATTATATTTAAGATATAACAATTGGATTTAAGAATCTGTTGCGCCTACTTTTAATAATGTTTATATTTTATTAAGCATGAATTATTGGTCTTCCGGACTACGGAGATACTCGGTCAAGCGTTGGGCAACGTTTTTCCACCATTTCACTTCATAATACAAAAAAATATCATTCGCTCATTTCTGCAACATTTATCGATAATCGCGTAATATTTTTTTATTTTTCCAATTAAAACTTTTTTAAAAAACATCAAGGCAAAATTATATTTTAAACCGTTCCCTACTGAGCTGTAGTAAAATATTCATATACCGTGCACTTCAAACAATAATTTAATAATGTTGGTGTTAAATCATCTTGGAGATGGAGATTGTCGTGACAAATCGAGCTTTGGCTTAATACACAAATTTATATATAGGAAGGTTTTAACATTTTATATATATCAGTCGTCTCGCCAGTTGAGACGCTAGCAGTCAGAGGGTTAGGGGCTGAGTTTGAATGTATATTATGTGATTCATTAATAACGTGATTAGCGAATTGTGAATCTGTTTTTTTTAAGGAACATGTAAGATCTTTCAACAATAAAATGTTTGCATCTTTGTAGTAACGGTCGGAGAATGACGCCTTTGGAACAGCTAGAAATCAATAGACACCAATTATCACAAGGATTCTTAACGACCAAACTAACATAATAGTATCGCCACTTGTCCAGCAGTTGCACAAAGGGGTGGTCTGATTTACTTCCAGAAGGATCATTTCCGTCCCACATATAATCTTATTGTCATAGACACCTATTGTTTCATTAAGAATTTTGAAAATTTTGTGTCATTGTGTTAAAGTAACAAGCTAGTCCGTTGGAACAGGAGAGAGGATGTGTTGTGTGCCTTTTCTGCACAGCTATATATAGATAAGCGAATGTTAGTTTAAGCATAGTTCTGACGATGGCGTGAGCCGAAATAGCTATCAACTATATTTGTTAAAAATAATTTTGTAGAACTAAAATACATTGCTATTTTTTCACCGTGTTATAATGGAGTTCTACCAAGTGAATGCCAATTCAATCAATAAATATACCCATAGAATATTATGTATTAACATCATGTGTGCTTAAATCTTATCTCTCTTAGATTTATTTATCTTCTAAAATGGCGATTTACTGTAAATTAAAAAAAAAACAAATTAAATTTTTAATGACCAAACGGAACAGTTATCCAGTCACCTTTCTCACAAGCAAACACAATTCAATTGTCTTGTCCTACAAATGACTCACAATGTAAAACATTGTCTTTAATAAATTGACTCAGACGAATCGCGTTTAACATATGCAGCGATAAATTATAACAACGCATCGTAGGGGTCCAAACATTCTCATTTGTTACAGATAATATTTATGAGACCATAGAGGATAATTTGTGGAATACACCAAATACTTTTTTTACACGGTCGATTTTTCCACCACAAACTTTTGCAAAAAAACCTTATAAAAAAAACCCAAAGCATTTTAGTACACGCATATACTTGAACTAAAAGTAAAAAAAACGGTATAGATAATTTTCACACCAAATTTTTTACACGGTGTATATGTTCCAACAAAAATATTTAAAAAATAACTTTATAAAAATAACTTAAAAGCATTCTTGTACTGCAACTACAAGCGAAAATAAAAACAATTTTGATAATTTATACACCAAATTCGTTTTCTACACGGTGTATATTTTTCACAAAAAATGTTTGTAAAAAATTCTTATAAAAATAACTTAAGAGCATTCTTGTACACGGATGCATCAAACTGGAAGTCAGGAAAAAAATGCATTATTTATATAACAAGCTTTTTTTAAATGGTGTATAATTTCCACCAAAAACGTTTATAAAAAAACCCTATAAAAATAACTGAAAAGTATTCTTGTACACGAATTCAATTAAACTAAAATTAAAAAAAACTTTTCACATTATTTATAAGCGAAAACATTTTTTACACGGTGTATTCTCCACCAAAATCAGAGTGTAAATTCTTGTAAAACATTTGATTGGCCATTTAGTACAACGTTACACTAAAACTTGCTAAACGTCAGGAAAAAGTTTATATAGTTTATACACCAAAATATTTTTTTCAATGGTGTCCATACTCCACCAAAAACCATGTAAAAAAAGTAATATAACACATACGAAAATCCCAGATTGGTTTCATTAATTAATTTTTTTTTTATTTTGTATAATAGTGTAAAAAATAATAAAAATCAATTTTGATTTTTGGAATCTAATCGCGCAATTTATAGAAAGTCCCCATATAAAGCTTCAAATTACCCCATAATAATACAACAAAGAAACATCAACGTTATAAGTATAAAAAATGAGAATTGTTTATTCAAATGAGTGTTTTATACATACAACAGATTGAAAGTAATCAATTAGTGTAACACTCAGATTTGAACAAGAAAAAAAATGATTAAAAAAAAAGTAACATACACATTGCCCTAACGATGCGTTTATCGGAGTGTATTTCGAATACAGACATTTGAATTGGTCCTCATTACCATACTAAGGGTACATGTTACTATGACTTTGTTAGTCGAATCGAATATCTTAACGCTTCTATAACTTTTCAATGCATATAGCTTATGCTAATTAAATAATTATTTTATTGTTTTGTTCGTATATATAAGTTCGTGGCTAATTACGTAATAATCAAGACGAATTGAATTCGTATAATCTGAAAGAAAATAATTTACATTTTAATTAGCTTAGAATGCTATCCGATTTGACTTGGGTCGGAATTGAATTAATAATTTGAATAACACACGCTTGTTACGTGGAAAAATAATGTTGAAGCTTTGAAGATTCCACATGTTTTGTTGACACTAACGAAATGGCTTTCGCCTTTTTACATTTTCTCACGGATCCAACTGAACTGACCCAACAAGTAAGTACTGAACAAAATTTCAACAATTCAAATTTGATATTGAAATACCATCAAACACCTTCAGTCGATCATATTTTAAATAAAAAATACATAGTTTTTTTAGTACTTTCTTTCCACATTTATTGAATGACCGGTTGACTGATCAGCTTAAATGAGAAAATTTTGTTTTTCTTATTTAAAATATTATGTTTTTCCATAAAGAAGTGACAGTTTAAAAGTCAAAAAATATATTGTAACGAAATCTGTATGTTGGTAAATTTCTTTATTTATTACATATATGTTATTTTATAAAGATAATTGCTAGATCAATATTATTAAATTTGTTTTGACACGGTGAAAAAATAGCAATGTATTTTAGTTCTACAAAATTATTTTTAAAAAATATAGTTGATAGCTATTTCGGCTCACGCCATCGCCAGAACTATAGGAATATAAGAATAGTTCTGACGATGGAGTGAGCCGAAATAGCTATCAACTATATTTGTTAAAAATAATTTTGTAGAACTAAAATACATTGCTATTTTTTCACCGTGTTATAATGGAGTTCTACCAAGTAAATGCCAATTCAATCAATAAATTTGTTTTAGCTGCCATTTAGTTCTTGCCTTGAGGTCTGTATTATCCTTCAATCAATACCTTTGGTATATATCCAATGCTTATTGTTTATTGTGCATCAGTTTTGTGTGATAGAATGCCTGAATATACTGAAAGGCGAAACCCAGGTCGTTAGTGACAAACCACGTGAAATCGTTTAAAGATGTAACAATTCAAATTTGCTAAATATATGTCTGAATCAATTGCTATTAAGAACTGTGTTATTTTGAGTCGTTTGTTTTTCACGCCTGCGATTCCAACTCAACAGCCTTATTATTCTCAAACTTTTCTTTTTCTTTCGAATAAATAGTTTTTTTTTATAATTATTATTTACAATATTAATTGCCAAAGTTTGTTAAACTGTGACAATTTAACCCACACATCTGAAGTGTTTAATCCATTGATCGCTTTGCCTCACGATTGAGACGGCTTAATTAGAGTTAACACGCAAGCTCCGCAGCGGGGATCGAACCCGAGGACCAATTCTCGACAGTCACAGCCGCGTGCTCGGCGATTGTCCGACATCACATTTAACACCTTTGCCCTACAAAAACTACAAGACTTAATGTGCCAACTAAATACCATTTAAATACACACCATTATTGCATATCTTAATATTTTTATTTCGTTAACCATACAAGAGTATTTTTTATTTAATTTAACCCATACCCTGCTGAGCTACGCAAAGTATTTTTAAAAGATGAATATTTAAAAAAAAAATCACAAATTTTGTCGATTTAGACGATTATACCAGGATGGGTCGGGCTAATTTTAAAACAAAAATTAACACGGTGAAAAAATAGCAATGTATTTTAGTTCTACAATTTTTTTTTTAGGATATGGTTGATAGTTATTTCGGAATACGCCTGACGGTGGCGTAAGGCGCAAGAACTATAGGAATATAAGAATAGTTCTGACGATGGCGTGAACCGAAATAGCTATCAACTATATTTGTTAAAAATAATTTTGTAGAACTAAAATACATTGCTATTTTTTCACCGTGTTATAATGGAGTTCTACCAAGTAAATGCCAATTCAATCAATACAAAAATTAACTTCTACAAGAAATTTTAAACAAATCAACTAAAATCGACACCATATTTGAATTGTTAAATCTTTGTACGATCCCATATGTTTTGTCACTACTGACAGTAGTCAGTTCTATTGCATCAGTGTGATAGAATGCCTGAAGATGCCGAAAGGCGAAACCCGGGTCGCTTAGTGACAAAACATATGAAATCGTACAAAGTTTTAACAATAATTCAATTGCCTCTGCAAAGATTCGCACCTCGTCTTAAGGCACTACTGCAAGTGATTGAGTATAGCAAATTCTGTGCAGTAGTTAAGAACAAGAGTTATATAAAAGGTCATAAAAAAATGTCCAAGCTATTTAGAGCAATAAACTGAGTCGAACATATTGGAATGTACACAGGCGTAATAATGTGTCGTTATCTTTGATTCAATTTGTAGTACTTACCACTGGCACAAGCCGTTTTCCGTAAATTCTTACTATTTTAATAGCAATGGTAAGAAACGAGGTCCTTATCTTGATTACAGTTTATTTCAACGGTTTTGCATATCGACAACATAAGGTAGAAAATCAATAACTTCACTTTTGATAATTTAACAGGAAAATGTTAAATATTTTGATTTGCTCATTTCTTTTGAATAAATTGTAAAAAAGTTTTATGTCAAAGGCGCGTTTATTTGCCCTATAATCACTTTTAAAGTGTAAACTGTCACATTCCAAATTAATACAGTAGTTTATGATATCGACTGAAGGCGCTAGGTAGATTTTCAATATCCAATTTGAATTATCGAAACTTTCTGCGATGTCATAAGTTTTGTCATTTTTTGTTGAGTTTTTGTAATGGTAGTAATCCAGAAAGAAAGACAAAGTTAAAAAACTTGAAAAGAACATATTTGAAATGTTTCGAACATTTGCTTTCCTAATTATAGCAACATAAAGATACAAAAAGAAAATTCGCACAAACAAAAATTCATTTTATATATATATATATTTTAACAAATAGATGTGGAAGAAATAAAAAATATTTTAAATATTCTGTTACAGTCATCGATTGAAACAGTGGAATTATTTCATTGCGTCAAAAGGCCTTACTTGGACACTTTCACTCATTTAACAGCTTAGTAAAGGTACTAGTCAAATAAAACGTTCCATTATTGGCTTTTCATGCATTCTCTTGTTACAATTCATCGCTTTAATATTAAAAAAAACTATAAATTACATTCCATTACATTTTTTTTTACTTTAATTTATTTAATCAAATAAGTTATTTCTTTATTTTAATTCTATTTTGGTGTTTGATTTAAAAAAAATTATTTTAAATATTGTAATTTGCTATACTGTTCTCAAAGTGTGCATTGCATGTGCATTTAAAAAAAAAAAAATAGTCAACATTTATTAATTATGAATGTTATACATAGAGACGAAAACCTTTTTTATATAAGGTGGATATACTTCGCTAAAAATCATATAAAAATAATATTTAAGTAAAGACAAATCGTGTATGAAAAATAATAGTAAAAACCGTATATGTATTAGTTCTAAAAATTTATTTATACAGTATTATTATATGTCTACATTTAATTAAGGAACAATTACATATTATATCGTTTTAATCAAGCAAATTACTCAGTAATATAATGTTATAAATATAATATAGAAATTGCGTTTATAACACGTATCCCCTATTAAATATTAACCCTTAACGATAGTGTTTGTAACTACCGTATAATTTGTATCAAAACCCAGTCCAGAGAGTGTGCATTTTGTATACATTGTGAGAAAATGTTCTGTATAATGTGGTTTTAAACGAACGTGTGATAAAATTTACAACCTGCACGCATATTGCGTCGTAAAGCTTACTATTATTACAGACTCTACTCACATTTTTCGCTTCTTCAAATATTAATATACAATGATAATTTTTATATAAGATGTATTTGGATCATTTTGTTAGTGGACAGATATCACGCAAATTTTAAATATTACCAACACTAGATGATTTTTTTCTTCATGAGATTACTTAATTTCCTATACAGTAATATATTGTAGTACTTTAGGTAAGTTACTCATTTTTATTTCTTTCAAAGTGTGATTCATTTGTTATTAATTCTGTTTTTAAGTCATGTTAATTCGAAGTCGAGTTAATACTCATTTTCAAAATAATAATTTGATAATACTCACGATAGTAAAAACCACTATTTATAAAAAAACTAAACTCTAAAGCAATATAAAATTTTCTTTATGGTATTGTATTTTCTATAAAGCAATGTATAAATATTCCAAATATTCTGTCCATCACCGTTAATTGCAACAAACCACAGTTGTATTTAATTGGATGCATGATGCGATGAAAAACAAAAACCGACACTTGCTAAAAAACGGACAAAAATATCAAGATGTCACTACAAAAGTTATCGTAAGGTTACCCATTTTTTTTTTGTTTTTCAGGTATTAACTGTCACTTTTTGGTGTAAAGGCATGATATTTTTTATAATTAGATAATAATAAATAATAAAACACATGTATAGTACTATTTTCACAGCATTTTTCATGATCAGGACCGGTTTCACCCATCTGGGCTAGTTTTAAAAAATACGTACATACTGAAAACTTCAATATCAATGGTATTCTTATCAAATCTTTCAATTTTTTTAATCGCGAACGAAACCAGTCTTGATTATAAATTATATTGTGGAAATAGGACCAAAACTGTATTTATTGTATAAATATTTTCATGCTTTTTACTACAATAGGTTGTAATATTCATTAAAAGCCAAACAAAAAGACTTTTACGGTTTTTTTCCCAGATCAAATATAGTGATCAAAAAAATTCAAATGCTTTTTGATACACAGCTCTCATGTCTGATGACGACTAAAAGTGTTTGTTGGAATTTCAGTATAAAGAATAAATTATTAAAATTTCGCAAGATACCATAAGTTTTGCCATGAACGACCCGAGTTTAGCATTTTATCATATGTATGGAACAAAACTGACGGAACATAATTGCATCCATGTGTCAAAACATGTTGAATTTTACCAAGTATCAATAATTCAAATTTGATACAGCTATCAATCAATGTCGGTTTTTTTTAAGAAATGTCAATTTGACTCTTTTTGGTGTCATGTAACGTTGTATTACTTTTATGAGGCAAAAATCTTAAATTAAAATAAAAACTATGTATTTGCAACAAGTTGCGCTGATATGTAAGAAAAGATATTGCTCGACCGCAAGACAATATAATGTTAATCAGCGATAATGGCGTAACATAATAAAGCTACACACACGTTAAGTGTGTAAAACAAAAGATTGCATAATACATTGTTTTGGTCAATAACGGCACATACTTGTAGTTTCGTGTCGGCTAGCAATGGCGTCCAAACAACAGACAATATAACACGGTGAAAAATATAGCAATGTATTTTAGTTCTACAAAATTTTTTAGAACTAAAATACATTGCTATTTTTTTCACCGTGTTATAATGGAGTTCTACCAAGTGATTGCCAATTCAATCAATAAACAGACATTATATTTTCAAATTTGAATTGTTGAAACTTGGACCCAATAGGCCACACTGACTAAATATCAACCATGGCCAACTTTGAGACATTTGATAAATTTGAAAGACCATACGGGGAACGAGATATTTTTGATTCGTCTTTAAATTCAACGCGGAGCAGATTTAACTCTTTCGCCACTGCGAATTTTAAGTACACAAATACACAGGATACTTAGTATCACCTAAGCTAAATAGCTGAGTGAGTAGCATATCCTTTTTCCTTTCTTTTCTTCTCTATTAAGTACGATAATTCATGGCTTAAAGAAAGCTCTGTATTGAGACAAGGAAATGAGGAGTAGAATCGATACTTTTTTGTCAGTTATATAAGGCGGCCGTGTACTAGCGGTTGCATATACGTAACGGGTGGTGGTGGGACAACCAATATGTGAAAAAATTCTAGTATTCTATTACATAAAAACATTGACATTGAGGTGTTCAAACAATATCATGTATTCAGTTTCTTTTTTATGCATCCGTAGGAGATCGAAAATTTATAAGTATTGAGCAGAAGTCCGTTTTTATTAAGAAATGATATTAAATTAGGTTATTATTTTTTTCAGGATTAAAAAAAAATTATATAATTTTTTTTTTACAAAGTATACCTGTAATAAAACTTAATGGGCTTTATGTATCAAAAATAAATTTGACCCTAAAATACCGTAGTTTCCAAGTAACAAAATAAAATATTAATACTTCCACAAATTTTTATTATATCACTTGATAATTCTCGCGATAAGCGAAACCAGTAATCTTTATTTGTGGAAATAGTACTGAACATTTAGTTTATATAATTTCAAAATATTTTCAAATTGTAAAAATGCTACACAAGACTTTTGTGTAAAAGCTATTTTTGTATTCTATGTAATATAATCGGTAATAATGGTGTCCTGTTATCACTATAATATTGCTAAAAACCAAACACAAGTGTTTCACAAGTCTTGTTGTTGGCCAACATTGGTGTCGTGTTTTTTTAACGACTCTACAGCCCTGATAAAAAAGTGAAGGATTTTTTTGGCGCTAAAATAACACAAAAACGTCAATCGTTTTTGATACTCCTAAAATACTTGATTACATTATGCGGTAATCCTACTCCTTCAAATTTAATGAAATTGAAATTTTAAGGGACTTAATAAGTAAAAATTTTCTTTCTGCAGATAGTTAGTTACTCGCGTCACTGGTGACAAACTTGCGCGAACACACTGGCGGAGTTAGTTAGCGGCGTATCTGAAATCTTTAGTGGACCTATGATTTATAGGAGCGCGCACAACGCTAGCTCACTATTACGCACTGCACTTCCTGTCATATAATCTCAATTCTATTCACATCGTGGAATTGGTTGCAAAATTCGCAACGTACGCCACTGGTTCCAAATCGCACTGAATAACACAGTTTTAAAAAAGAAAATAATTTTATGGTTATCATAACACGGTGAAAAACTAGCAATGTATTTTAGTTGTACAAAATTCATTAAAACACTAAAGTGCCTCATTAAAACTGTTGAGAGTGCAAACCGAAATAGCTATCAACTACACCCAGTCCTTTTTTTACGCGATACATTCGTTTCAGAAAAAGGCGCGTAAAAAAAATGGTTTCATGCAATTGCATTATATTTCTTTACACACCCTAAAACATAAATTCGCATAATATCTGATACACTTGTCAACATTTGGCAATTGTATGTGTATTTAAAAAAAATGGAATGCTTTACAAAATCAAGTTTTAAAAATACAATTTTTTTTTTATTTAAAAAAATAATGAATCGTAGCATCGTATAATAATGTCTTCTTTACAACAAATTTGGGGAAAAAATTGCGTAAAAACGAGTGAAGCGCGTAAAAAAATGTAACGCTTCCGTCCAAAAAAATCGCGTATAATCGAATTCGCGTAAAAACGGTCTGGGTGTATTATATATCTTAAAAAATTCTAGAACTAAAATACTTTGTTATTTTTTCGCCGTGTTATAATGGAGTTCTACCAAGTAAATATCAATTCAATCAATAAAATTTAACATGATACCTTATTAAATATATTTTAAATACGAATTTTATAATTTTTTAGATCAGGACTAATTTCGCTTATAGAGCGCACTATCAACTGATACAACGCAATTTAAGACAAGAATGTTTCTACAAATAGTAGCGAAACCAGTGCTAATCTGATTTATTTAATATTATACTTTATTCAATGTCTCTCCACTGATAATTAATAGGTAACACATTTAAAGTAATTCGAATTGTTGTATCTGTGTTCAGTTTCACAAGTTTTGTCACTTACGATCCGGGTGGAAACAGAAGACCTTCAATATCTTCAAACATTATATTACATGGATAAAATATATATGAGAGTCAGTTAACAGTTTCCACCGCTTATAAGTAATAATAGTAAATCAAAAAATGTATAATATAAAATCTAAGGCTTCCAGCAATATTTAAATCAAATTGACAATATTATGCATACTGACATTCATATTGGGAAAAGGTAATCTAATATTCAATACAGCTCAGTTACTTTTACTCCTTCGGTTAAGCTGTGTAGACTTCCACATTTTTTATCACTCATGATTAAGGTTTTGCTTGTCAGAAGTTTCTATATCAAACCCAGTCACAATACTTCTGGGAAAGTGTGAGAAAATAAGAAAACATGTTTGAATTATTGAAAATTTTAAAAATTTCACTTGTTTTGTCACTTATGACTCGAATTATTGAATAAAACTGACAGTCATCCAGTTAGTCAGTTCTGTTGCATCTGTGTGATAGAATGCCTGAAGATGACGAAATACGAAACCCAAATCAGCAGTGACAAAACACGTGGAATCGTACAAAGTTTTAGTAATTTAAATTTGATATTGAAATTCCATCAAGTATCTTCAGTTGATATTATAAATTAGGAAACATTTGTCAGAAGGATTCATTTACATTTTTTTTTCTTGCATTTTTTCTGATGTAATGTCTGATATTGTAGAATTTGAGAATCACTGATCCAAGCAACTAAGAATGCTGTTTTCACGCACTGGTGACTATTCTACGAGCATGCGTTGCCTCGTTCTCTAATTATACAGCGATCGTAAAACAAATAGACTTTTTCCTACATGCCCATTACTGCATGAACTTTTAACCCTATATAAGCTTTGCCAAATACATTGTATCAATTATAAATACAAATATAGAGACTACAGTTGTAACGGTTGCTAATTTCAATGATTATTTTTGAAATCATACACGGTTTATCCACCGATACAATAAAAAATAAAACAAGGCAATATTTATAGCGCCCCGTGGTACGGGCGCAGTTCGCTGCTACATAAATACTTGAAATTGCCTATAATACGAGAGTTCGTTCGTGAGATTTCTCGAAACCTTCACAGTGATGCAGGCAATCATTTTAACACTGCGGTCTTTAATTTAAATTTATAAATATGATGAGACTGTACCGAATTATCGTTTAAGGTCGAGAGTGATTCTGCTCAACGACCCCAAAGAATTGATGTAACAAGTCTTAATCTCAAAGCACAAAACTACCACAGCAACTGAAAATGACTCTTTTAGTTAATTTACCTTCGGATTGTATATGCATGCGTGTACCTCTGTGTTCATATGTATGTGTGTAGGTAAAGCATGTGGGGATAGAAATATTAATATAGTACGTGAACTGGATTCACTGAGGATTGCTCAGCTCTGCAGCTACTTAATTCTGTCAATAGCGACAAAACAATTATACAACCTAATTAGTCTATGCACAATAGATAAAAGAGACTCTGACAAAGATTGTAGAATTGTACACAGCTTGAACGATACAAATTTAATTAACATGATGACAAAATAGCAATGTTTTTTTAATTCTTAAATATTTATAAGATATAGTTTTTAGTTACTTCTAATTAGTTTAGACGAGGGCGTAAGCCGAAATAGCCATCAATGAAATATCTTATAAATTTTGTAGAACTAAAATACTTCGCTATTTTTTACCATTTTTAATTATATTATTTAAGATTAAAATAATATTTTTAAATGCTTTTAAGTAAAGTAAATCTTAACCTAAAATGTTTGTAACTCGAAAATTCGTTTTCAAGTAAGTAACTGTTGGTATTGTGTATAAACAAAGATAACAATAATCTGTTTTACATCGTTATAATTTATTATGATAATACTCGCAGTGAGTGAAACTGTTTCCGATTTTGCTGTGACAAAATTGTGGAAATTGTACCGAACATTGTGTTTCACGATTTAAATAAACTGCCTTTCCACTTAAAAATGAAAGTTAAAACATTAAAAGCGATTAATATAAGTTGAAAAAACTATTGTATAGTATTTGGTTGATTAACAATATATACTCAAGGAATAATATATGGCAAGTAATCATTGAGTTCATCTCGCCCGGAGTAATATGTTTTATGGGAAATAACTCGAGGTGAGTATCATATAGGATTTTCTTTAAATGGTTGCACAGTCTATAATTAATATAAAATACGATAATCGTGCTTCGATAATAGCAGTACATCACTAATGCGAATACCGCCGAACCATTATCAAAATAGAAAATATTACATATGAAATATTGCTATTATTCATAAGGTAACCATCGAAAACAAATCATATTATTTTCAACTTACAATTTACTTAATCAAATTTGAAATGTTAAAGTTTCGTACGATTCCACATGTTTTGGCCCTAACAACTCGGATCTCGCCTTTCGGCATCTTCAGGTATTAAAATTTTGATATTCATGTACAATACTTTGGTACGAATCTGGCTCGAGAGTGGAACTATTGTTTGGACCCCAGGTGATTTGAAATATGCTCCTACGGTGGAAAATGTTCAGAAGAACATTTTGAGACTTCGTTACTTGAGGACATATGAATACTATCCGTGGCTTTATTAGAGCATAGATTGAAAAATTGAATAGAAATGTATCAAGCCACATATTTATTTCGACTAATTCGAGGCCAAAATGAGAATTCTGCCATCCTTACTAATATCAATTTGTATGATCCAGATATTTTTTTAAGAAATCGTGGACAAAATTCGTCTGTTCTTCCAAAGTGTAGAATCAATCTGCCAATGGGGATATCAATGGTAAGAACATTAATAATTTGAAACAGTATTGTGTCGGATGTCGACATATTCCATGCGGATGAATGTGAATTCAGGCGAATACTATTTTTCAGTTAAAGAAGATGTTTCATGAGCTAACTTGGTTGACTTTTTGCAATCCTTGTTTAATGTTTTGCTGTGTATTTGTTATTTCCAACACTATGTGTTCAAATATGTTAACATTGCAAAAGCAATGAATTTATTATTTGTAAATTTTGTAACGTATAAATAAATAAATAAATAAATGGTGACATAATAAAATAATTTTCGCGAGTATTGACGTGAGGATATTTAATGGTCACCTTACTCAAGGAGTAAGGAGTGCGCCTCATCACGAGCTTGCCATGTGTGGGACGGATAAACCTAAAGCTCACTTTGCCATTGCACGGTCGTGACTCATATTAATGAAACGATTTGTATTAAAAGGCATTGCGATTGCCACATAAGCTTTTTCACACTACCATGAAGATTGGTTTATACGATACTTATGTGAATAACAATATGGATAAATATTGAAGTCGAACAATCTTTTTTTTAATATATATACAATATATTTAACAGTTCTCTACTGAGCCACATAATGGATATTCCATCATCGGATATTTAAAAAAATTATTAAGTCAAATTGGTGTTAAGTAAATTAATTGAGACTTGCAGAAAAATATTAGGCTATATTTAATTACAAAAATTACGTCTTGCAAGAAAGCCTAACTTTAATTTAAAATTTATATAAATAGACTTCAAATTCGAATTGTAACAACTTTGTAGGATTCCACATGATTTGTCACTAACGACCCGGGTTTCGTCTTTCGGTATCTTCAGGCATTCTATAATATCACACTGATGCAACAGAACTGACAGTTTGGGTGGAATCGTACAAAATTGCAACGATTCAAATTTGATATTGAAATTCCATCAAGCACCTTCAGCCGATATCATAAAATATATAAATAGGCTTGTTTATAATTTGTATCCTATCAGTTGATAGTGCTCGTGATGAGCGAAAAAGGTCATGAAATATATTATGGAAATAAATACAAAATGTGTTTTTAATATTTTTAAAAATTCTACAATTTATATAGTTTTCATAAATTTTTTAAACTAATAAAATTATATAGTAACTTTGCTACACAGATATTAAGTTAAATTATCATTATCGCAAATAATTTATACTATCTAAACTGAGAACTATCTATTAAATACCAATTCAATCAATAAATTTAAATTTCACATTGAAATTCCAACAAGCCATATCGTAAATTACTCACAATTGTTTTCAGCAGACATTATTGGATAATGTTGCAAATAACACTAAAAACAGATATTTGAAGCTTTTTTTGCACTTTTTTCGGGGTTCCTTCAAAATCTTTAAAATCTTTAAAAAAGCTTGGAGAAGTTTTTTTTTGTTTTCTATCGGTATACCATCTTCTATGGGGTCTATCAATAGAGATTTATATATCACATTATTCCCATGCCTAACCATATAAAATAAGTCGTATGTTAAAGTATTTTATTTATTTAAATTTAGCATAACAGCATATCTTGTGTAATATTAAAAAAAATGGTTGAAGCTTCTAACGTAAACTATTCAACTGTAATTAATAGTTATATAATTAACAATTGCTTTTTTCAATAGAGCTTTTATGTGATACCTTCTTAATATAGCCGCAGAGGTAACGGAAAGCACCCGCTGTTGGGATACTCTCAATCTAATAAACTAATTTATATAATTTACTCGTGTGCTATTTAATCATATTCCTGCATCTTAGTATAATCGATGGATTATGCTAGATAATAACGCATTTGACTTCAAAATTCTTACTTGATTTAATAGCTTTAATAGCTTTTTTAATTTATATTTTATGATATCGACTGAATATATGTAAAATTGTATAAAGTTTCAACAGTTGACATTTGATATTAAAATTCCTTTAAGAAATATAATATTTCCATAAGCTCCTTCAGTCCATATTGTATATTAAAAAGTTTTTTTTTTTTTTTAAATAATAAAAACACATTTTTTAGTACTTATTTCCACAACATGAGCTGATTAACTGAGCATTATCATCAGTTGATAATGCTCGCGATGAGCGAAACCGGTCCTGATCAAAAAATATATTGTGGAAATAAGTACTAAAAAAATGTGTTTTTATTATTTAAAATATCATACCTTTCCATCAAGAAGTGACAGTTAACAACACCTTAAAAGGTATTAAAAAGTTATTAATACAGATTAAATATGGTTGGAAATGTTTTTCGCTTCATATTTTTTCTGTCTATCAATGACTTTATTGTTCTTTGACCGATATTACTTTGATATTATTTACAATGTGAGATTTTAAATACTGACAAACAAGCTGTTAGTTATATTGTATACTCGTGATGTCGTAAATCAATAAAGATGTCAAAATGCAAAACTTAGATCCTAAATTATAAAAATGTAGAATTGTGCATAGTCTCGACAATGCTTGTTTTTATTAAAAGGGGGAAATAAAAAAATATTTTATTGGCACTTTTTTAACTTCATATAGAAAAATATTATAATATTATATATGGTCACCTGTAAATTATTTTTTCGGTTCTTAAATCATTGATTTTGTATACCTGTTAATTTTCTGTTTTTTTTAAATAATAAAAACGCATTTTTAGTACTTATTTCCACAATATTCAACAATTTGTCGGTTGAATACTCGCGATAATCGAAACCGATCCTAATACAAAAAATATATTGTGGAAATAAGCACCATAAAATGTGTTTTTATTATATAAAATATCATGCCATTCCATCAAGAAGTGACAGTTAACACTTTAAAAGTGACATATAGCTTTGCTTGTATTCACATTATATCATTTGATAATGCTCGCGATAAACGAAACCGGTCATTAAAATATACATTTTGAGGAAATAGTACCAAAAATTTGTGTTAATTATTTTTAATATAAAGTATAATTAAGTAATCATAACCAGTATATAGAGTTTTTAAATATCGTAGTTAAAATAATTTTATTGATTGAATTGGCATTCGCTTGGTAGTACTCCATTATTACACGGTGAAAATAATAGCATTGTATTTTAGTTCTACATTTTTTTTTATGAAATACAGTTGATAGCTATTTCGGCTCACTGTTTCGTCAGAACTATGTTTAAACGTATGACGAAGGCGTGAGCCTTTTGTAGAACTAAAATACATTCCTCTTTTTTTCATCGTATTAAAATAATGTTTGTATATACATGTGTTATTTATTATTCAGTATGCGATATGTACAAATTTACTTGGTCTATCCATACGAAAAATAGACCACTTTTTAGTCAATAACGTGAAACATCAAATACTTCCTAGATCGATCTTCCTAAATAAAATAAGCGCGAAGAATCGATCGAAACTATAAGCGATAATTCTTTATTGTCGATAAATTTTGATGAAATTCGTAAACAATATTACATGAAATGTATCAGGGTCAAAGAGTTTCGAAAAGATGATCTATATTGTATTTTTTGTTACACACGATCGTCCGATACACATCCGAGGCGTTTTAATTAGCGTATCGAAAGCAGAAATGTAAGAAAAACAATAAAAATGATTTATAGAAGATAATTATGTCCGGTGGAACGAACGGCAATAATAAACTTCAGTTTAATCTCCGATGCAAAGATAAACACATGATTTTGCAGACAACGTAACACTCTTTACACAATGCAATACTTCTCTAGGTAGAAGATTTATTTTTAGCGCAAAAATGTTATATCGATTATTTTGCAATAATGGCAGCAGTTTGATTTTCATGTTTCTTTTTGTAGCAATAAAAAATATCTATACTTATTTTTTTGTATCGACAAAAGAAGATATATAAATATATATATATATACATTAAATAAAATAAAGACTTTATCTCATCACTTTCAAGGTGTCAAACTGTCATTTCTTAATAGAAAGGCATGATATTTCAAATAATAAAAGACACGTTTTTTAGTACTTATGTCCACAATAGTTTTTTTGATCTGGACCAGTTTCGCTCGTCGCGAGCGTTATCAACTGCTTGATAAATTTTTTATATTATACAAGTCTATTTATACAAAATTTTTGAGTAAAAGTATGCTAAGCCATGGGTTCCAGAAATAAGAAACAATATACAGGAGATCATACAACATTAACACAAATAATGTAAATTTCTTTTAAGGTGTTAACTGTCACTTCTTGATGGAAAGGCATTATATTTTAAATAATAAAAACACATTTTTTAGTACTTATTTCCACAATATATTTTTTGATCAGGACCGGTTTCGCTCATCGCGAGCATTATCAACCGAGCGAGCATGATCAGTTGATAATGCTCGCGATGAGCGAAACCGGTCCTGATCAAAAAATATATTGTGGAAATAAGTACTAAAAAATGTGTTTTTATTATTTAAAATATAATGTAAATTTATTAAATTAGAACCGGTAATGCTCGCGATGAGGAAAACCGGTCCTGATCAAAAAATATTTCGTGGAAATAAGTACTAATAAATGAGACTTTATCTAAGTCATTAAAATCTACAATTATCTATATACAGTGATACGACCTCGATTCTACGTTTTTTACGGGACCTTAAAATTAAAACAAAAAATGCGGGAAAGCTTAAAATAATAATAAAAAAAAATGCAATACTTACCCCATCGAAATTTCAAAGAATTGAGTTTTTCAAAAATTGTTAAATATGAGTGGGGTTTTTAAGAGTTCTTTGGTTAATGTAAAAAACTGTTTGTCCTCAAACTCACAAATTGTATTGAATAGAAAAATTTATCTACCAAAACCAATCAATCAATGCGATGAGGGAAACTTAACATAATTGATATCAACAGTGATTTGTATCACAAAAATACGAAATATGACAATTCACCTACGATACCTGTTATAAATATTGCAATATTTAAATTTAAATGTACATCCATACGTGTACGATAAATTGTATCGACATCTAAGACTGATGTCTTTACATTGTATGTAGCAACAAAATATTGTATAATTTCATACTTTCACGCCAAATTAGGAAAAGATTCGCTTTGAACATTTTTACTTTCACGGTCGCCAGAGATTGACAATCTATGAACTTAATTCTACATCATTCATTCAAGCATCGATAATTTAATTTTTATTCAAAATATTAACTAGACTGTGTCTGTGGGATATTTATGTCTTGTATAGTTTTTAAAAATACATTGTGACAGAAAATTGCAACGTAATGGTATTTTTAAATAAGTATATTTTATATTCTCATGTATTACTTTGTATATATTATATATTCTAATATTTTCATCAAATAAACATGAAATAAACAAACGATGGAAAATAAAAAGTCCACAATTTGTCTCAATAATAAAGAAAACATACGTTTTCTTTACATTATTTCAAATACAATATTAAATATTTTTAATAACTCTTAAGACCTACTGAAAGAATATAATATTATATATTGTGATGTTTATGATGTACACAACCCGATAAGGTTAATACTTACAATCAAATGGCGATGTGCGGGATTTGAATTCGTTTATTTTTACAAATTAATATAAGAGGTCAGATAGATTCTAAAAAAATTCACGAATTTCTGTATTGAGCAGAACTATTGAGTCGGAATCGGTGTCGTGAAAAATGAGCGACTCTCACTTTTATTTTGATCAGACGATTTTCAAGAATATCTCAATGAACAATTTGCCGGATTGGTTGGTTGATCTTTAATTGAATGCACATAAATAAGGATGGTAGCAAAAAACCTGATAAAAACGACTCCACAGCCCAGGTTCTTGAGAATGAAAACTATGTTATCGCTACAGATTAAAATTATGAGTTAAAAACTAAAATATTTTTTGGAAGTAACATTCAAATGAAAAAGCACGATGGAAAAAATAGCAATGTATTTTAGTTCTACAACATTTTATAAGACAGAGTTGAAAGGTATTTCGGCTTACGCCTTCGTCATAGTTCATATGTATGTTTACATTTTAGAAGTTATTTTCTTTATATAAAACTAGGATATTAGAGAAGTAGAGAAGATTTATTGCGTATTTTTTACACCGCTATATAAAGATAAGTAATTGTACGTTTATATATTCTTCGGATGAGAGGGTAAACAGAAATAGCTATCAACTATATACCTTATAATGTTTTGTAAAACTAAAATGCATTGCTATTATTTTCACCGTGTTATAATGGAATTCTACCAAGTGAATGCCAGTTCAATCAATCAACTTTAAATGAAAGCATTTCAGCCTTTGCTGTCAAGTAAATCTCATCAGCATTTTTTTTTTTTGTCAAATACGGTGGTAATGCAGATTTCCAACAATCTAACTAAGATTTTATTTTCATTTGTAAAAACTCAAATGAGCTCTTGTTGACAACACCTTACATGCATTCGTTTAACCCTTTGCACGCTAAACGCTTTAATACACGCCCGCAAGGGCGTTGAGCCATGTGACGCCCCGCATCGTGGCTCGCCAGCCCATATAGCTGGTACAATCTTTCACGCAGTTCAGCCAATTTAATAACTCAATTACAAGAAAAGTGATGCTCCATCTTCATCGGGATCATAAATTATGATTTATTAAGCACGAATTTATAGTATGTACGTAGATAAACGGTCGCGCTGTACAATATTTCAATCAGGTGCTAAAAACGTGTAAGCTGCCTTAATGACTGACAATATCAGCTACTTGGTGATTGTGATGTTACCTACGAGGTCTTATAATGAGATAAGTTCATAACATTATACCATCAAGACTCTTATTATTCTTCAATTATTACATATATGTTATATGATAACAAATTATAACCGCGAAGTCCTTCACATTTTATTTATAAAATATTTTACTTCGTTTCGATGTATATTGTATGACTACCTTTAAATTGTTAAGTCTTTAATTTTGTATTAATAGTAATTATTGTAAACTTAATTTTGTATAAATAAACTTGTTTTAATTTCTTTTGTATCAGTTGATAAACCGGTCCTGATTATTAAATTATTAAGCATTGTGTGCTTAAAATTAAGTTTTTCTTGCAAAGATGAATATTATTAAGACATATAATTTAGGTTACTTAACTATTTGTATTAGAAGACACAGTGAAAAAAAAGCAATTTATTTTAGTTTTATAAACATTATAAGGTATATCGTTGATAGCTATTTCGACTTACGCCCTCATCCGAAGTATGCTTAAACGTAAATTTTGTTATCTTTATATAGCGGTATAGAAAATGAACACAATATATCTTATCTTCTTTTCTTATATCCTAGCTTTACAATATGTTGTGATAATAAATTCTTAAATGTATCAAATTAATTGTATGTATTTTTCGAAGTTAGATTTTATCTGAGCTTTTTTTATTGCGTGGAAATAAACATAAATAGTAAAAAAGAATAGTAGTAAGATGATTTATTTAAAATAGTGCATTAAACTTCTTTAATAGTCTGAGAAGCGGTGATGGATTTATATTTGTTGGTTCATTGGGGATGTCATTGGATTAGTGATATCTATTAATTTATAATTGTTCCAAAGCATTTAGTGTAAGTCCTTTTCTACAAATACGTAAATATGTTGGCAGTTCCTTGAAAGTATGAAATTGCTGTTTATTTATTATTAAATGATCATATGTGATCTTCTTGTTAGCCTGCATCAATAGACTCTTGCGTATTTGTCCGACGTATATCGAATTCGTTTTTCATCGTAATATAACGGGCTTGGTTTTTTCACACGTGGATAGAGTTCTAGCAAGTTAATGTTAATTCAATCAATATATTGAAAGACATATCATCTACTTGCAATAGTCGTATCGAGAAATCAGAACTAGTCCATTTCCAGTAAGCTTTTTCAATTAAAAAAGTCTGTGAAATCTTTTGTACAAAACGTTTACCTTACCTGCTATTCAATGTATTATTAGTCAAATAAAATACATATTTTTATTGATTACTGTAATTTTAATTGTTTATTTTTGTTACTTTTGAGTTTCTTATTCTTAAATGTATATCATTGAAGAGATAATTCTTTGATGCGATACACTAAAGAAAATAAATAAATGATTTTCTTTTAAAGCAGCTTTTTTTCGACATCGTGAATTTCATCGATTTTTCGCAATGGAGGTTAGTAATGTGCCACAAGTATTTTTAGATTGCTGTAAAAAAATTTGTGTGTCAACTGATCAGACCGCTCCGTTAGTTTTGTCAATTCTTCGAAAAACATGACACACCATTTTCCGTATTATAAACTCTAAGTTATATCCACATGCTAATGATGTCAATCATACGATGTTGACACATTCAGAACTATCTAAAATATATTAAAAGAAGCTTTTACCCCATTTTTTTTAATAAACATCATGGCTAGATTTAATTATCGTAATCGACTTATCACTAGTTGATAACCACCATACTTGCAATAAGCGAGGCCAGCTCTAATCTCTTCATCTTAAAATTTAAAAAATAGTGAATTTAATAATAAAATTTTAGTTTTTGTTAATTCAAATAGATTAATTGAACGTTCAATAACTTGTATTTTTGTCAAACAAGGCTTATGTTTTTTTGCAGTAATTTAAAAAGTATAAATTTGACAGTAAGCATTTAAAACTATTCTACATGGAGATGTGAATACACTTATAATGCGTGTGGTGTCCACGTAAACCAAATTCAATGTAGATTGCTCAGCTCTGCAGCGACTTATATCTATCAAAAACGATATAAAAAGTTATATATATATATAAAGTAGATGAAGAAGACTTGAAGAGCTGATGGTGACGCATCATAGAACGTATCGCTCCGTCAATTTAATATATAAAAAAGAATGCTTACGCGATGGCATAATGCAAATACCTTTAGTAATTTACTGATTTAATTTTCATTTACTTGGTAGAACTCCATTATAACACCTTTAGTAACGTCATTGCTTTATGTACAACTTAAAATTAAACTAGGTTAAAAAAATGTAGTTCTTAATTTTAGCCCCCTGACTGCTATCATCTCATCTTAACTGTCGAGGCGGCAGATTTCAGTATGTTGATAAATGACACTCAAATAAAAAAAGAGTTAACAGTGTGAAAATTTTCGTGAAAAACCCCTTTTTACTTAAATATTGCCATATTTGTCCTGAAAACCTCCATTAGTTTAGTTAACATCGATATTGATAAATTGTTTTTTGAAATATTCAATGTTTGTGTACCTTTTATGCGGTTCAGCAGGGAACGGGTTAAAAATTATAGCTTACATTAATATTATCGACAAACAAATGACGCTCCGATTCCTTCATCCATAAAATAACATTAAGTTTTTAATATTATTACTGATAAATTAACCGTTATTTTTTGGATAATAAATTTACACTTGAAACCCGAAGAGGTTTATTGTAATAATTTGATGATTCGACACAGTGCACAGCGCTGAAAAGGTGATTATCGTGTGTCGAACCGCGGGATGTATTTGACTCTGTGTGAAAAATCGGCCACCGTCTCTTTTACGAGAATCACAAATATCCATACAATTTAATTTTAAAATCTTTGCTTCCGCTGAGAAAATTTCTTCGAAAGCCTCCCGCTGGAAAATAAATTTTATATTAAGTTCTTTCCTAGAAATCGGTTATTATATCAATCCAAACATACCTTTTTTATCTGAGAACTAACGAACATTTTTTTTACATAACAGATTTATAATATTACTATTATGTTAAACATAATCCGTGTTTTAAATGCGGTTATTTTTACGTTGGAAAAATCTTTGGACGCTACTCTTGTTTTACAAAAACTTGATATTCTCCAACCACAACTAAATTATTTATTATTAATTTTACACGGCAACATCCAGTGGTATAGATAACATTAAGGGACAATATAATTTCTTTACTTTGATTGCGAGTGTCTCCGGAGCAGTGTACGTACATTGAAGTCTGTAGAAAATCAATTCGTTTAAAAAATAAAAAAAATATATATTCAAAGAAACCTACTCACTATCGATAAGGCGCTCAATCATGATCTGGGTTTCGCCTTCCGAGATCTTCAGGCAATCTAAGTTCAAGTGACGTATTATTAAAATTGAACTAATATCACGTAAAGACTCTAACAAGAATAAATAAAAGAGGTTAAGCTGTTCATTCAACAATGCGATAGAACTCAACTGGATACTGTAATTTTTAAAATATTGATCAAGACTAGTTTCGCTCATTGTGAGCATTATCAACTGGTTAATCAATTAAATAAATAAGTCAACAATTTGAATACTTTTTTATTTCATTAGCTGAATGCTTCGCTTATTTTATTGACTGAATTGGCATATACTTGGTAGAACTCAATTATAACACGGTGAAAAAATAGCAATGTATTTTAGTTCTACATTTTTTTATAAGATATAGTTAAAAGCTATTTCGGCTCACGCCATCGTCAGAACTTACTAAAATACATTGCTATTTTTCACCGTGTGAATACTTTTTTTTAATAATTCATTATGTGAATTCAAACATTCCTGTAAATGACCAAAATCAAAACTCATGAGTGAGGATACATGAGGAATTGTACATTTTGATTTTAATTATATCTCTTTAAATTACCTTTGAATATTCACATCTTAAAACATTCACACTGGTAAGAGTACCAGATTTGAATCTATACGTATACCGTATTGTTTTTTTTTTTGCACCATATTGTAAATACCATCAAAATCGTGTTGTCGTGTACCACCTTGTTATCAGTGAATCTCGTAGTGTATTGTATTAATACTCATTCGAATATCTGAGTATTAAAGTTTTGATCCATTCTAACCCGTTCAACTAATTGCCGCCTTTGTAACCAATATATTATGATTCATAAAATGAAGTCCCACACGACTTAGACCTTGCATCGGAATTCTTCGCAAATACCTTTCTATCGATTCGATCAAAGATTTACGACTGTATGCTAGATTTAATTATAAGTCGTGCAGAGTACTGTATACTTCAACATATATGCACGCGGGCACAGGAAAGTTGTCGCGACATTTGAATCGTGTGAACGCAACGTTACTTCCATATATATAATACAATATGTAAAATTTAATTAATCTATTCGATGTATAGATATTTTGCCGTTTTAGGCACAGTTAAAAACATTCACGTGCAAACTAATTATTTTTACGAAATGGATCCTTATTTATTTTAAGGTGTGAAGCAATTAAGTAAATTAATACGCAACGCACTTACCAGGGATTAACAAGGCTGACTCGCGAGACTCATGCGTCTCTTTGGGAGTATACTCCGATTTCACCACATCATAAGCAATATTGAGTTAATGAGATAAAACAGCCGAACCAACTGCCACTCGAACGGCATACTCTTTACATCTCTACAGCCTGTCCGCACATGACAACACTCAAGTTGGTTAATACAAGTAGCATGTAGAAACAGAATGAAAGATACATTAGACTTTTACTAGAAGAAGAAGATTTCCAGATAAAATAAAGCTTTTAAAAGCGATACATGGAGACACCATTCTAATCTAATTTTTATAATAAACATTGTATTTTTTTCCCATAAAATCTAAATCCTTATATATATATTTGAATTGTTGAAACATTGTAAGATTTCGCACGTTTTCTCATGAACGACTCGGGTCTCATCTTTCGGTATCTTCAAGCATTCTATCACACAGATCCAACAGAAATAACAAACAATAACCATCAGCTATTTACCAATTGAATCAACTACAAAGAAGAAACACAGACCCTAAGGCTATAATCCAAAAAAACAACTGATTTAAATTGTAATAATATTGATTTAATAATACGAATACTCAATTACTTGTGATAATTGTTATACCGTTAATGAGTCTGTAATGAATGGATTCTACAACAAATAATAATCAACTATCATTACATTGCAATTGGGTAATTTTATACTTAGAAATACCTACTTATTTCAAATTGGCAAGTAACGAAATGAATAAAACATCAAGTGACATTATATAGTAGTTTAATTTACGAGATTGTCAACTCATTACGCCAACTCACGCGAAAGATGTAGCAAGGTGGAATTGGGGAGATTAAGCTGTTCGTTTAGGATATAAGTGAAATTAAATAATTGACTTTTTATATTTCTAAAATATTACTTGATAAAATATTTAAGGATCCCCTGTGTTATGATGTAATAATTGAACACCTTCATCAGCGTTCAATAAATGTTTTCCAGACAATAAATTTGATATTTGATATTGAAATTCCATTAAGCATTTTCAGTTTATATTATAAATAATATACCATTTGACTTTAGTATTTTACTTGTCTACATCATTACCAAAGGCAAATAAGAGTGGGATTATATAATATTCATAAATGTTAGTAGAATTTGACTGGTGTTTTAAGTGACGGTCATGTCTTTCGACTTTAAGTAACTCAAGAATAATAATATATAATTTTCACCACTCGATACGAATGCAATCTATGGAGTAAAATTCACGGAAATCTTAAAAAGGCCATCAAACGAATCGTGAGGGAATCCCCGCTGAGGAAAAGGAACCGCACCATAAATAAAATATTAACCTTCCAATACTCTTCAACATTTCTAAAAATATTAAATTTACTAATATTAAACTTGAATCTTTAAAAAAAATGTTTGTTACATTAACAACTCAACAAATGATGTCACACCATGAAAGTTGTCTCTTTGATAATATAATATAAAGAAATAAGTAATCACTTTTAAACTTTTAAAATCACATGCGTAAAAAAAAGTAGGATTTCGGACGTTCAAGCAAATACGCGTGATTATCTTGACACGAAATTTATGATTTTAAAGACGAGATAAAATTCTTGGCAATCAGGCAAAAACGCATGAATTTGAACCATTTTGAACAAAAAAAAACATGTTTTCAATAATTACGCGATATTATCAGATTATTGCAAAAATCGCTCGGGAAGCGGTAAAGATGTTAACTGTCATATTTAAATAATAAAAACACTTTATTAGTACTACTCACACAATATATTTAATTTAGGTAAATATAAAGTATTTTCTCATGTCATATACAGTCACAATATTTTCATAATAATAAATATATTGTAGAAATATAAATATAAACCTGTTTTTATTATTAGCAATGAAGTAGTGTAACACCTTTAACCTAAATGACTAAAAAATCGAGATCATTTATGATTTACATTAAATAATATATATTTTTTTCAATGAATTGACCAGAATGGTGACATACACACCACAGTGGTGGCACAATACGCGACTTACGTCTTGATAGTTTTATGTAATCATATATATGAATATTAACCAAAACATTTTTGTAAGATATCGAAAATCCAAAAACAAAAATCCAAAATCATGTTCAAAAATCTCGTCAAGTCAAAAAATTAATTTTATAAATACTCTTTATTTATTCTGCAAAGTTAATAATAGTTTGAGGATATTTAATTTTTGACAGAGCAGAGTGATAGAAGACCACCGGTCGGTCTATATTCGATGACTGTGCGAAGATCACTTGAGAATTATTGGTCGTTCAAGCTACTAGACCGAGTGTACAACTGTCATCGATATATATATATATATATCAAATAATTTTATATAGTGATTGTGTTTATAATATTCGTTATTTTTTATAGTATTAGAAGCTCTTTTATCGAGGCTGTCAAAGAAAATTTACATATTGACTGAATGTGCTTGATGGAATAACAATAACAGTATCATATTTGATTTGTCAAAACTTTGAAAAGATTCCACATGTTTTATAAAACCGATGCAAACTATTTATTGTGTGCCAGTTCTGTTGCATCTGTGTGATAACATGCATGAAGATGCTAAAAGGGAAAAACCAGTTCGGTAATGAAAAAACATGTGGAATCGTACAAAGTTTCAAAAATATGAATTTCATTGTAAAATATATTGTATGTGACAAAAGTTTTGCCGACTTTATTGACTGTTTCATATTGATCAACTCGCCCAAGTAACTAGAACAGATAATTTCCTCGTTATCGTATAAGTTTCGTTATAGCCCGACACAATGACTTGACATTTTTTTAAATCCCACAGTTAATACAGACAGACTACATATGTACCAACATTCATATATGTTGATATTTTGTTTTTATTACAGCAGAAGGATTGCAGAACTGATTTTTGAAATTACTTTACTTAAGCCGTGCCTAATTCGAGGATTTCTGAATCAAAATGAGAGTTTACGCGAAGAATAAATATTATTGTATGCATGGTATAGCACTATCTTTTTATGAATTTGATTAAAATTTAATAACAAATAAATCGATTCAAATTCGTTCCAAATGTTTCAAATGAACGTTAGACCAATCCATGCACTCGTATTAATTCTGTTAATAATTGTGTTTCAGAAGTTATTAAGACATCCCTGACCTACAATCTCTTCGCATCGTTTTAACCACTTATTTCACCTAAGTTTTTAATTATTTAATGCACAATGTTCCCTAACGTATTTGAATGATTGATTTTTAAATTTCCCTAGTCGTTATTCTTGCTAATGAGTATTTCATGATCATTTCTCATCAATGAATGGACTCTTTATTTTGATTTCGCGCGGGATATTAGTGCCGACATATGCGGGCTAACTTGAGCGTGCATTACAACAAACAGTCTTTTTAATAAAACAAATAAGTAAATAATATTTAGCAGCTTGAAAATCGCATACAGTTCCGAACCAACAACAAAACTCCTACTAAAAAAAGCTTGATTTTGTCTTATTTTTTTTCTTAGCTTTTCTATGTATGTGCTTTAAAATAGAAATCAATCAGCCATCCGTCAAATAGCGAAATTTTACTATACTGGGACTAAAACAACTACATTTTTTTTTTTTGTTCATTAAAATATTTTTCAAAATCGTCTAAACAAAAAAATAGTCTGCAACGACTGCTAGCGCTAAAAACCGTATTTTGAAATTTCTGAAATAAACGACGATGCGATTCGTCTTTCTTTACTTTGAAATGAAAAGAAAAAAAAACTTATGTTAATTTAAATAAAAAATATCAAATCACAATCGACTTCTCGCAGACCGGGCGATATCAAATCGGCACATAAAAGATGCATTCCAAAATAAGGTCCTATGACCATTTAACACTTCCAAAGCCTTCACATCTTTACACGAAAACAATAATATAAAATACGTCAAGGCTGTACGTTAATTGTCATGGTAAAAAAAAACCAAAATTAATACTATATTATTATTTAATATAAGTTTTATTACATCCTTGTGATTAAATATCTGAAGATTCTGAAAGGCGAAACTCAATTTTTATCATTGCAAAAATAGCAATGTATTGTAATTCTAAAAAAATGAAAATTAAGATATATAGTTCATAGCTATTTCGGCTTACGTCCTCATCAGAACTATAGCTCTGTAGAACTTAAATACGCTGCTATTATTTTCACTGTGATATAATGGATCTCTACAAAATGAATGCCAATTTGATCAAATAAGTGTAATTGTCAAGTAAATTTGATTTGTTGAAACAATGTACATTTCCACGTGATTTGTCCCAAACGACCAGTTTCGTTCTGCGGCATCCTGGAATTTCTGAAGACGCTGAAAAGTGAAAACCTGGTCGTCAGTGACAAAACATATGAATCGTACCAAGTTTCAACAATTCAAATTTGATATTGAAATTTCATCAAGCACCTTTAGTCAATATCATAAATTTTTATGTACCTGCTTAATTTAAGGGAAATTTTCAGTGTCCTAAATAATCTTTATTAAATTTTGGTATTTATTTACGTACGCAATGTGTTAAAAAACAGATATCAAGGTAAAAATCATTCGAACATGATATCACGTTCACAACATATGGGCCAGGTACAACTTTCATTCGAGCCGAAATCTGTTAAGTGACTTGCATTTTTGACCGTGAAATTATTGCCAGTATCCTTATGAGAAAAAAACCCAATTTATAAACATGCATGTATTATACATACGTGCCCATGTTAGACGTTTTTGTATTTTGTTGTTAAATAACTTTTCCAAGCCCAATGGTAAAGACATCTCCCCCATTATGTCAATATTTAAAATAGTTTATACAATGTTATTCTCACTGAAATCTGAAATGATTTTTAAAAATATTTTTGAAGAAAAAATCTCTAATTAAGTAATATTTCATATTATAGAATACTAGCAATAATAAGGGAGTACGCGATCAAACATTTGATAGCGCTCACGATGATTATTTGACTCGAATTCATCACAATCAATTTGTCACAAATCAATGTTTTAATAAGGATGAAGTCTTTTTAAGGAATGAATTAAAATATAACTATTTATTGACAAGTGTAAAGATATTAGCTAAAACAAACATTTTTAAATCGTTCATACTTTGTAAGATTCCGCATGTTTTGTCACTAATGACCCGAATTTTGTTTTTCGGTATCTTTAAGCATTCTAACAGTC
The DNA here is from genome assembly GCA_028555115.1 of Himalopsyche japonica. Taxonomy (NCBI): domain Eukaryota; kingdom Metazoa; phylum Arthropoda; class Insecta; order Trichoptera; family Rhyacophilidae; genus Himalopsyche; species Himalopsyche japonica. The sequence continues at coordinate 1,343,375 of JAHFWJ010000068.1, read as the reverse complement.
AGTTTTGTTGCATGCCTGTGATAGAAAGCCTGAAGATGCTAAAATTCTATACCCGGGCCTTAATAGCTTCAACAGTTCAAATTCAACATTAAAATTCTTCATCTTCAAGCATCTTCAGTTGATATCATATACTAACCATGTTTTTATTTTAGTATGAGAAAATAGAATTATTTCGTTAGGGGTATGGCAAATCTCCCCATCGCCTCACTAGCTATTTGTTTAGCACAGATCTTTTAAGGTTAAACAATATCGTTTTATTTTTATTTTGAAATAATTGCAGCAAAATTTACAATCTAGAACTTTAGACCTTTCCTATACAAAGCACTAGGTTGATTAAAATTAAAATCTCATAATTTGCGATGCATAAAAATTGTTTATTTATTTGTGGTGTGTTTTTCCTAGGCTGGAGTGTCACTCGGAGTATCATGTGTTTTACTCTTTCAGATGCTTCCTTCAACTACTTATGCTTCAGTCAAAAATACCAGTGAACAAGTTTGACATCTTTACACACAATCGGTGGTATAAGAATTAATATAATTACCTGCAACGAAGAATTGCAAATGCTGGGCTTTGTTTTCCCTACTAAAAAATCCTTGAACTAAATGCATTGGGACAATTAGGAATTAATAGATTAATCAACAAACAAATATAAATCCATCGCCGCTTCTCAAACCATTACGGAATGTTAACGCGGTAAATCAAAATATGACGTTAATATATTTTGAGTCGATTTTTATAGATTTAAACGTACATATAATTAATTTATGATATCGACTGAAGGTGCTTGAGGGAATTTCAATATCAAATTTAAACTGTTACAACTTTATACGATTCCACATTTTTGGCACTGACGACACTGGTTTCGCCTTTCGGCATCTCCAGGCATTCTGTCACACGGATGCAACAGAACTGAAGTAAAATAAGCAGTTAGCATCGCCTATATACCAAAGCCATTAGTTTTATTTTTACATCTAATGATGAAATATGATAATTCCTGTAATTTATTTATTTACGATAGGTTCTGTTCAATGTGTGAAAAAATGCCTATAGATGTCTAAAAGCGAAACCCGGTCGTTAGTGACAAAACATGTGGAGTCGTACAAAATTGTAACAATTCAAATTTGTACAAATAATTTTTCTTCTTCTCAACCAAGACGTTAGCATGAATACAATACTGATAGAAAATTTGTTTCGCACGGTTTTTTATATGAAATTTTAATGGGATGATCTCGATACTGTTTTGGAACAAATGCGTCACACTCTTATTTCAATGAAGTGATACAAAATAAATCAATTAAAAGAAAAAAACAAACGTGTTAAAAAGCTCTCAAAAGCTTGAAGTCTCTTCAAAAGCGTCATCGATAGACAGCCTTCGAGTCAATATTGATACTTAATATTATTAATGACTGCACCTTGTTAAGAGCACGGGCGGCGCGGCACTTTGGTCCGAGCGTGCGTCGGCAAAGATGAAAAGAAAATCTATTGGCGGTGAAGGTCTGCGGAGTGGAGGGGGCTCATCGACCTGCCGCCAGGACACATGGGAAACTCGCGATCGGCGTGGAGTTCTATGTCACAACACAGGTGGCAGGTGATTTTAAAAAATAACAATTAAAAATATTAATATTTATATAAAAAAACAAGCCCACTTAGAATGTACAGTTCCTCAAAAAAATGCCCTTGTGGTAATAATAAAGTATCCAGACACTGCAAAGTGACAAATTGATAGAATTTTTTGTGTTTTTTTTTTGGGATATCAAATTTATGGAGCGTTAAGATCTATGATGCATTAGCATCAGAGCTGTTCAGATCTTCTTCATCTCTTATATAAAGATTTTTTTTATTATTTTTGTGTCGCTGCTGACAAACTTATGTCGCTGCAGAGGAATATACTGGATACCACACGCATTATATTTACATTCATCCCCGTGGTGATATGAATCAAAAAATTTGAAAATAACAGTTTTTGACGGTGATAAGACAGGTCGCAACTTTTATAAAATCAAATAAGTTTTGAACAATAAACATTATTTTAGTAATATTTCCACAAATTTGAATTATTGAAATTATATAATTAGTTTCACATGCTAGTCACTAACGATATTGTTTTCGACTTTCAGTAACTACAATAGATTCATTCATCAGTTCTTTTGCGTCTGTGAGGTATAATGCCTGATGATGCCGAAAGCAGTAACCCGATCATTAGAGGCAAACCATGTGGAATCGTTCAGGGTTTCAACAATCCAAGCAAAATTGAGAAAATACTTTATAGCAACGATATAGCATATAACATAACATAACTATTTTTTCTTCATGTTATACTGGTTCATGAACAAATTCTAATTATTTCTTAATTCTTGATATACATTTAATAAGGAATCATTTTTATTATTTATATTTATTTTGTATGATAAACCTGTAAACTATTTCTTCAACTCTTAAACCGTTTGTTTTGTACACCTGATAATTTTTAACTCAAAAACGTTTATAAATATGGTTGTTTAATTTGTATTGGACTATTTGATAATGCTCGCAATGAGCGAAACTTGTCGTAATCTGAAAAATATTTCATATTAGAAATAATTTTTAGAATTGTCTTTAGTATTTTAATCCTAATATTATTTCTTTTTTTAATAAGATTCAACTTCATAAGTAAACTGTTTTATCTACTCCCCTGACTTAAGTAAGAAGGCAAGATTAACCATTCATTACAATAAATAGTTTGTTTGTTTAATCGTGCAACACACACTGCATCAGGCATCATCAGGCATCGGGCAACAACAGGTCACGTGCCTCTTCAATCGACCAATTCGTAGGATCAATACACCGTGTGCAATATAATGTACCAACGTACAATTTGATCGGAATGATTTCTTAATTATCAATTTATTTTCTCGTGATCGAAGCTTTTATAATATTATGTGTTCAATGCAATTATTTATATAATAAAATATAAGCCACGAAATTTAGAAAGATTGACCAAATCGTAAATATTCCTCTTTCATGAGATATCATAATATAATAGTATATTTAATAATATGCTTATTCGTAAAAATTGACAAAGTTTGGTCGCACAGCCAATTTCAATTTTGATATGAGAACATCGAATGATTTGTAATTAAATGTTTAAATATTTTTAATCGATCCCTTCTAGTTTTATTCAAAGAATATTTTATTTCTTACCAATTTTAATTCGTTCTTGCTAATAATATTTTTAAGCATATATCTAGTCTCTAAATTAATTTTGAAATAATCAATTCTAAAAGCTACGTTTATTTATTTGTGACAACGTCAATTGAAATTAATAGAGAGTTCTTCATAAATAATATTGAATACAAAGTTGAATGATACCAGAACAGAAGTTTGTCATTTTTAATTCATTATAACATGGCAAGATTAAAAAATATTTTTAAGCAATACTTAAAGAATCAATAATAGTTTATCGCCTTTAGCTTAAATCTTTAATTTTAATGAGTAAATTTAAGGGTTTGCTAAGTTTTTTTTTACCAATTGCTTAGCAATAAAATAAAACAAGAAATGTACCATACCTAAATAAAAACTCACTCAGTGAAAAGTATACATATTATTGTCAAATGTTAAGCAATCTTTTTTGTATACGAAAATGTAACACATTTTGAATAACTCCATGTAAAATACTCATTTCTTTTATTCTGTATGATGAAACTCACAAAAATAAAAGATGTTTTCACTTAAATAAAAATTGTGAATATAGAAAAAGAAACATTCTATATTTTGAGCTTTAGTGTACATTTAATTTTAACGTCGTATTTCATGTAAAGCTCACAAAAAGCTGTTTTCAATTCATTTCTAAGTAGTCATGTGTATAAGTACATCGAGTCTACGTCAATTAAAATTTGAATGGAGAGACATATGTGATTCAAAAAATTGTAAAGATTTTTCCCCATTAAAATATACAGTGAGTAATTTTGTCAAATGCGTAGATAGGAGAAAAATTTATTATGAGCTTCAACCTCGTATTATACATTATGCCTTCAATATAAATCTTGATTATTATGGTTAAATGTATTTTTTCAGACATGTTTTTAGCGTCATAAGGAGAAAGATTAATGTGATATATTTTTTCAATTACAGTTTTTTTAGTTATACCTGTAAACTTTCAATTTATCCATAATATTTTATTCACTTTATTATGACTTCGAGGATTCGTCTCTCAATATCTTCAAGAGTTTTTGTATACGGATGCATAGAACTGTCCACTTGAGTGATACGAGTAGTAAAATGCCTGACGATATCAAAAGCAAAACCTGGGTTATAAGTGACAAAGTGTAAATGTGAAAAGGTTGAAAATTTTAAAGATTTATTTTTTAACTTATTGGTAACACTCTTTTCAACGCAAATCGAGTTAATCCATCGGGTAACGTTTCGTGACAGTCGCATTCTGCTACGATTTTTCAATATTTTTGAAACGGCATTTTTATGCATTCTAGAGCACAAAGATTTACTCGAACAGATGGACAATAACCAGTAAACATTGGTTGTATATTCGAAAAATATTAACAAAAGAACCAAAATTGATTCCAAATAAGTAGGCTTTGGTGGGAACCAAAGTTGTAATTGACAAAACTCGTCGAAATAAACGTTTTTTTTTTTAATATTTACACAATGCCAATTAATTAATTAAAAGGCAATTTTATAAAATTTTTCAATCCAACATTTTCTGTCCAGTCTGTATCGGATGTATCAGGAGAACATCATTTAAAGCGGGTCGAGAGATTAGCTCGGTCGCATAACGCACACATATACAGGCACATTCGCATCGTCCCGCGGATCCATTGTTCTTCCGCTCAGGTGATTCGATTGTGCCCACACGAGGTAATCAGATAAACAAATACCGAGATCGGTATCTGCTCATTACGGACGCAAATGACCCGTAAATACATTTTTTCTCAAGGCGGGCGCTCGTTCGTTCGGCCCGTGGGGTATACACGAGTCGGGTGATGTCAAAATTTGAAATTGGAATACATGTACTGAGATATTTGTTCCGATTCTCTACCCGACGAATTTTATGCTAGCCTAATACATTTGAAACATTCCATACAAACTATTTGAAGGAAAAAAATATTTTTAAATCAATTTATTTTTTACATTTATATATTATTTATAAACAGAAAAAATATATATATCTGATTTTTTAAAAAATAACAATACATTTTGTAGTCCTTACTTCATTAAATTAAATATTTTGTATAATAACACTTGTTTGTAAATTGTATTCTGTCAGTTGATAATGCCGCGATGAGCGAAACTGGTCCTGATCAAAAAAATATATTGTGGAAATGTGGAATACTAGAAGTACTAAAAAGTGTGTTTTTATAATTTAAAATATCATGCCTTTCCATCAAGAAGTGACAGTTGACACATTGAAAGTGATTTATATTCTAAGACAGTAAAATTGATGTAATGTTTGTTATAAGTGCCCCCATTTCATACAATCACGTCGTTCAGCGTTTTTTCTAATATCAGTCAATCTATCAAAACATCCAATCCTGAATTCTATGTATGATTCCGGAATTTAAGGACTATTTATAACTTTCAATACCGGGCTCTCGAGATATGTCACCGAATCGTTTTGCTAAAATTGTTTGTTTTTCATTTTGTACCCATTAAAAAAATGGATATTTTTTGGGCAATGAATGTGTCATTATATTCATTCGAAATCGGGCATTCATTTTCAAAGAAACATTTAAAAAAACATATATTGTATCATATTATAGTACATTGTGAATATATTTAAAAAAAAAACCTATTAGATCTTTAGAAAGTTTGCAATATTATTTGTTCCTGCCAATGGCTATCAAAAACATCAGGAGAATAGTAAGAGCATATTGTTAGTAATATATTTTTTTTGTAATGTAAGAGTTTACATATAATACGCAATTCACCGAAACTCTAACGTGTTTGTAAAGAGTGAAGTTAATCGAGAAGTATTAAATTGAATTGAAAATTTGTTTCGGATATTATCAATATATTTAAAAATTCCGGGAAGTGTGTACAAACAATCCCGGAATTACGAAATTGACCGAGATCTTACGATTGGAAGCCCTAATCTAAGCATCGTATTTTTATCATTCCATTATCTCCATTAACTATAGTTAAAAATCACTTTTGAAACTCAATCAAATTTGTTTTCTTGCTTATTGATTTTAAATAAAAATGGGAAAAACTCAAAAAAACTATAAGTTCACTTCTTATATTAAGCTGAATTACTAAACTATTAATATATTTTCTAGTAAGAAACACTTTGAAACACTTCGTTCCCACCTTACATAAGGTATAGATTGAAAATTACTTTCAAAACGATTTTCACACCTATTATTTAAAGTTTGAAGTTAAAAGCAATCTTTAATTATAGAATTTAATTACTAAAAACTTAAAAACTACAAAGTGGCGTTTCTTTTTTCAAATTATTTCTTATGGTTTATATTTTAGCCGATTTTGTGTCTATATTAAACTCACTCTAGCAGATAATTGTTATTTTTTTTACAGTCTTGTCACGTCCTAATAACGGATAATTAATTTACGATATCAACTGAATGTGCCTAATGGAATTTATATATCAAATTTTAATTGTTGAATCTTTGTACGATTCTACGTGTTTTGTCACTAATGACCTTATTGTTACCTGCCAACTTTACATAAGTATGTATTTCTAAGTCTAAAATTGTCCGATTGCATTTTAATGGTGGCTGATTATTATTTGTTCTATAATCCTTTCATATAAGACTCAGTAACAGTATTTAGTTAATGAAACTTATCACGACCATTTGAGAGTTATTATTATCAAATAAATATTATTGAAATTTGTTTTAGTTACCAATTGGAGACAAGTCCTTAGGCTCAGCGTTTTTCTTTTAAATAACTCTATTTGTATAATATATAAACGATGCTAACTGTTTTTAGTGCATTAGTTCTGTTGAATCCCTGTGAGGGAGAGCCAGAAAATGCCAAATGACGAAACCCGGGTCGTAAATGACCAAACATGTGAAATCGTACAAAGTTTCAACAATTCAAAAGACAATTAGCTTTCTAATTTCGTTTAAAAATAACCTGTTATAATTATTAATTCTGGTGAAGGAAATTTTATTATTTCTTTTCAATAGTATTTTAGATATTGGAAATATTTTTTTCGTTGCTGCACCTCACAGATATGAGGAAACAAAAGATATTATGAAGATGTTTCGCTGATTGGATTCGTTGCGTGACTTTGGTATACACAGACCAAGAATTGATTCCCATTTCTTAAAGTTTTATGAGACATCAGAGAGATATGTGGCTTAATTATGTGGAACTCTAAATATTTTATCGGATGCGATGACCGTTCGTCATAAATATGTAGGCAGAAAACCATACACAATTAGTTTGATTATGATAATATGGAAGTAATTTACGATATCGTGCCGCTAAATATTTGATCAATGCGAGTAAAACTAAATTGAAAACATCACATTTATTATAGTGACGGTTAACTGACTACAATTAAATGTGTACTTTTCTGAATTGAAACACAAAATGTCATTTCCTACTAACATTGCGAATTTCGCCTTTGAATAACTCACATACAAAATTTGTGAATAGTTTTTACAACAAAATGATGTCTGTATTATATATTTTGATTAAATCAACTTGTGGGTTCGTGACGTTTTCGCAATTAATGATTTTCCCAATGTTTTATAATGCTTTTATTACATAAATATGGAATATTTTCGTATAACTGGAAAAATTTGACTAGTAACGTTTTTGAAATATACGATTCAATTAAGTTTTCGACGAGTTATCGATTAATAGTGTGTGGTTTCAATGATCTATTTCTTTTATTTTAAATGCTGAAAAATAAAGTAAAAAACGGTAAAAATTATGTATGGTATCCGTAATAAATATGTTTAATTTTGAATTATAAAACACTCTCTCCACGTTATCAAAAGTTCATCAAATACTTGGCTAATTTTTGTTCGTAAGCTGTTGAATGTTCCAATCAAAAATAAATTTAATGTAAGTATGTAAAAGCTTTCGCGGATAAAAAAAACGAAGCAAAGCACCGCAGCGTGCAAGAGCTTTTAATATTCCCATTACAACTTCCTCTTTCATACTACCATTACCACTTTCTAAATAACATCTCCCCCACTTTGCAATGCCCCATACTCGTTCACTTAAAAGGCTCTATTTGCGAAAGGGTACAAGGAAGAATTTTTATAACATTTGCGTTTTTTAAATCGGGTGGCAAAAGTTTGGGTTTTTATAACGGGTGATTAAAACGGGCAGCTGCTTTGTTAATAATTATTTATTTACGTATGATGTTACGTAAAGCGAGGGTTATTTTTTTCGATTTTGATTGCATTTTAAATTGAGAAAGGACAGAAAAGTTGATAACTGTTTTTCTACGCCCAATTCAAACACATTATTAGTAACACGGTGAAAAAATGGCAATGTATTTTAGTTCTACAAAATTTTGTAGAACTAAAATACATTGCTATTTTTTCACCGTGTTATAATGGAGTTCTACCAAGTGAATGCCAATTCAATCAATACATTATTAGTACCTATTTCCACGATATATTTTATGATCAGAACCCGTATTTCTCACCTTATCACACATTATCAACTGATGTTTTTTTCATAAACATTTTGTTTGTCAACTATTAACTTCCATTTTGAATTGTATGATTGCTTGTTAATTATTTAATCAAAACTTTGAATATGCGTTGCAATATTATATATAATATATACGTTGAAAATAATAGTTATGAATGAACCCGGTCTTCATCATAAAATATATCGTGGAAATAAGTACTAAAATGTGTTTTTCTTATTTAAAATATCATGCCTCTCCATCAAGAAGTGACAGTTAACACCTTGAATGTGAGAAATCGTAATTTATATGCATACATATGGACACTAATATATTAAAAATCAATATTTGCAATCTACCTTAAGAGTGTTCCGACCCTTAAAAATAATAAAAAATATTAACAAATTAGCATTATAGACAAGACGATAAGTGATTAAGTTAAAAAAACTAATGTCAAAGTATTTTAAATATTTCTACAATTTTTTTCAAATGTTTTTTCAAAAGTGCAAAGAAAATAACTGCATAAAACTAAACATTGAAAGTTTCAAAATGATCGACAAACAAAGTGTCATGAATTATATATTAAAATCTCTTTGTTTTTATTAAGAGATAATTTAATTTATTGGTTTAATAGATATTAACCTTTAATTGTATTTAAGTTTTATAAAGTCTTAAAAAAATAACAAAAACACATTGCTATTTTTTCACTATAAAATAATTTTGTGCGTCGTAAAAAATATTTGTAGATATTAGAAATATCATGATACAATACACCAAGGAACATAATGAATATCGTTTCTTACAAAATTTTTGCTATTGCATTTTTAAATATGTATGATAAAGTTGCACACAATAAGATATGATTGTAAAACATTCAACAATGAATAGGAATTAGTCCATAATAGTAAAGCAAATACACAACTTTTTTCACAGAAAAAATTCTATCGTTCCTGTAGACTGGGCAGAGGAAGCTAATTGCTCATTAGCGTGTTTTCCTGATTTTGCACACGGAACCAAACAAAAATATACACAACTCTCTTTCAGCTAAAATGCCAACGGTATGGGAATTGATTATGTATTTGCAATACTTTTTCTCCGTGATTTTTAATACCAATAGCGAACAAAGTGTACCAAAGAAAGACTCGACGATGAATGGAGAATGTCCGCTGTGGGAAAGTTTCATTCCATTACGACTTGGGCAACTAATTAACACGGTAAAAAAAATACAATGTATCATAGTTCTACAAAATGATGAAGTTGACTTATTGATTGAATCGCCATTTACTAGGCAGAAGTCCATTGTAACATGGAGAAAAAATTGCATATCTATCAACTATTTATCTTGTAAGTTTTGTAGAACTGAAATATAATACATTGCTATTTTTTCACCTTCAAGTATAAATACTAAATCTATCATGAAATTTTAAGACTTTGTAAGATTCCGTTTTGCCACTAACCCACACACCCGGCTTTCACCTTTTGGCACCTTCAGGCGTTCTATCACATGGATGCAGCAGAAATGACAGTTTTGTAATAGTGTTCAATTGCATGTGATAAATTTTACTAACGCACAATAATGAAGCTTTCATGAAATGATATTACAACAAATAACAATCAGTTATCATTAAAATGCCAACTTATTTCAAGTTGGCAGGTAACGAAAGATGGCGTGAGCCGAAATAGCTATCAACTATATATATCTTTTAAATAATTTTGTAGAACTAAAATACATTGCTATTTTTTTCACCGTGTTATATTGGAGTTCTACCAAGTGAATGCCAATTCAATCAATAAAATATTGAAAAATTCAATTAATTAACTTCAAAATGCTGGCATTTCAGTTTAATAAACTTTTTTAGGACGGCATTGTTTACAAAAAGTTAGTTAAAAGTGCTTACAAAATTTATAATTCATAAATTAAATGGTTATTTTGGCTTACGCCCTCATCAAAACTAGATGATTGATTTTTAATTTAATGAACATAAATAGGAAAGGTAGCGAAAAACCTTACAAAAATCAATCTTTTTTTCAGTCGAAGTCGTGTTTTTTTATCGTTTCCACAGCCGTGATGACAACACATTAAAATAAAAATGAAAATATAATATACATATAATATATGCATGTTATGATTTGTATTTTTTGAATAATGGTGAAATATTTTATACAACAATTTAATATGCTAATTTATTGAATTATTAATTGATATTTTGAACGCTTATTTGGCATTTATTTAAAAATATAACTTTCGCAATCAATATGAATTCAAAAAACTTCCGTTTGCCAATTGTCGATAGATTTCCCCATAGCGGGCTAGCCTCGATGGCGAAGCAATAAAAAAATGCAGCGGCAAGATTTTTTTGTTTGTCCGCAGTGCAACAAAAAACTGCTTGTTAGTTGTTTTCTCGGTTCGATTGAATATTGAAGCTGACTCGGGAAAAACATTATTTGCCTTTTTACATTTGCTAAATGTGTAAATTTAGGGTTGAATAAAAATGTATTGCTTGTTTACACTTCGAATCGAGAAATGTGAGTTGTGCGAAGAAAAACAAACTTATTTTAGACAGATAAAATTGTAAAACTTTTCATATCTTTATATACTTTTTTTAAAAGTTATTATAAAATAAAGCAAGGCTTTTTATGCAAAAATATGAGATGGCAGTTGTCAGATATACAAAACCAGTGTTGTAAGAACTAAAAAATAATAATATACTTGTTTTGTAACAATATATAAGCTTACAAATAAAACACTAAGAAAACAAATTTGAACTGTTACAACTTTGTAAGATTCCACATGTTTTGTCACTAACGACCCGGGTTTCGCCTTTCGACATCTTTAGGCATTCAGTTCTGTTGCGTCCGGTTGATAGAATACCTAAAGATGCCGAAAAACGAAACCCGGATCGTTAGTGACAAAACATTTGAAATCGTACAAAGTTGTAACAATCCAAATTTAATATTGAAATTCCATCAAGCACCTTCAGTCAATATTATAAACTATGATAGTTGTTTAAAGAAAAGAGATTCACCTTAAAATATTGCGTTATCATTATCAAACAATTCAGGTAGTGAGTGATATACAATATTCTATTACCCATTTGCACCCTCTTGTTATAATATAATTAAAAATACACATACTTTTGTGTAAACAAGTGTAGTAAAATAACTCTCTTATAGCGTGGAATCAATCCTTTCGTACGCCAGCGCCAAACTTCCGGTGGCGGCGCTTAATAGAACCAATTATTACCCGATGCAGCGAAGTTCACAACCTCTTTAAAACATCTTCCGTCGCAACGGCCGTCGAACGCTCCCCTAATTTCCGGTAGGTTAATTTTGCCCTTCTTATTTAAAGCATAGGTAAACGCAACAAGCTTCCTGGACACCGGACAATTCGTCAGCCAAAGTGTTTGACTATCAGTCAGTACTAATATTAATTTGAAAGAGTCGACAATCAAATTATTCTTTACCTTTTACTGGCCAATCACTTTACATGTTACCCTTTTATCAATATTATTAATAAAAAAATTAACAATAAGCCACCTGAAACACATGATAAAAAAGGAATATTTAGTATTTATCAGCACACCATATCCAGATTTTAAACTAACGAGCCCTACACTAAAGTTCATATCAATTTCTTCAAACATTCAAAGGTTGTTCAGAACTGAAAATATTTTTTGCCTAGGTATATTGTATACCTGTTTCTTGATCGTCTTAATCAATATTTTTTTATCAAAGACCAAAATCTTTGATCGATTAAAACTGATTTGATTCTACTTCTTTTTCGATACGAGGATTTTGAAGAATATCTCAGTGAACAATTTCCCAGATTGGTTGGTTGATGTTTAATATTCACATTTATAAGAAGGGTAGGAAAATGCCTGACAAAAATAAACATTTTTAGACGGAGTCGTGTTGCTATAACAAGACGTCGAAACAAAAATACACATATAAAATATTTTTTGATTTTAAATAATTGAAACACATTTTTGAGTAAAAAAAAGTATTTATTTAAATATTCCCGCAATATAGTTAGTTGTCAGAACCGATTCCGCTCATCGCGAGCATTATTAATTTACATGTTTAATAATAATAACTCTTTTATTTCAATTTTATATTGTATGATTGCTTGTTGATTATTTGGTAAAATCTTTGAATAAATTTTCTTGTTTGTAATATATATTAGTAGAAAATAGTTGGAATGATTGAAACGGGTCCTGATCATAAAACATATCGTGGAAATAAGTATTAGAAAACGTGTTTTTATCATTTAAAATATCATGCCTTTCCATCGACAAGTGACAGTTAGAATTATCAAAACAAACAAACAATCAAAATTAGAAAAATATAAATATTAAATCAATAGTGAAGAGAGAATAATTGATAACTTTTTAAGACTGATAAAGTTTTCAAGAGCCTTAAGATATTTATTCAACAAAAAAAGAAACTATCTTGAACCACCCTATATATTAACCCTTTTACTGCGAGACCTGGCGATAGAAGACCCAAGTATGCGCTTAACGAATCTTCGAGCCGTCGTAACATATTAATTTATAACTGCTACGCTGAAAGGTCATCTCAGTACTGACCCGTACCCTTGTCCCATGTCCCGCGTCCGGGAACATACGTGCCTATGTAAGGCTAGCTACATTTACACGACCAACCATTCCTCTCGAATATGTTTGACATAAGGATATTACTCTGGATAGCTTAAATTTTCCCAGCTTTAATTGATGTGCGTATAAACGTACAAATGTTACTGATTTAAATAAAACTATATTACATATTTATACTAAGGAAAGTTGTTAAATATATAAGTTCAGTTCTTTTGTATCCGTGCATAAAATGCATGAAGATGCCGAAAGGCGAAACCCGGGTCGTTAGTGACAAAACATGTGGAATCGTACAAAACTTTAATGATTTAAGTTTAAATATTGTAGAGATCTTACCCCTTATATATTATATCAACAGGATTTTTTTATAATATAAATAATTTAATTTTGTTTATCGAAAATGTATGAAAATGTGTTTATTACATTAAAGAATTTATTATAATAAAAAAAATAATTGAAAGCAAGCGAAATGATATTTTATAAAAATATATACTGAATTTATTTTTTAAAAATTGGTAGATTCCACATTTCTTGTCATTAACGATCAGCTTTCGACGAGTCCTGTTGAATACTGTTACTGAGTCTTTTATTAAAGGATTTAAGAACAAATTATAATCAGCTATCATTAAAACGCATTTGGGAAATTTTAGACTTATAAATACATACTTACTAAAAGTAGGCAGGTAACGATAGAGTCGTAAGTGACAGAACGTTTGAAATCGTACAAAGTTTCAACAATTCAAATTTGAAATTAAAACTCCATCAAGAACTTTCAAGTGATATCATAAATTATTTATGTATGAAATTTGCCAAAGATAAAGGGTAATATAGTTTTGACAGTGGAGTGAAGCCAAGATATTTATCAGTTAAAAACAATTACTTATTGTAGTATTTAAGGAGTGTATAAATCATCGAATCTCTCTCTCAACTGTAATCTGTGTGTGATAAATAAAATGTTATAGATGTGTAGATTATATGGTATTCCTAGTAGTGAGCGCATAATTTATCAAAGAGCGGACCGGAATACCTAACGCAAACATCTTCATCATTTAAAACTATTTCCATATGCTAACAAGGGTCGCAGCGTCTCATTCCACACCACGGAGATGGGGAAAACACATTCACCCTTCGAGAATTCTCATGTGAATCTATGTAAGCATTCATATAACTTACATACCCCATTACTGAAAAGTCGACACCGGTATTTTAGCAAGTTATTTTAAGAAATAATTCAATCACAAGAAAAACACTTTAGTACCATATTCACAGTATTAAAATATGTTAATCTCAATAAATACTGCCTTTGCAAATCGAGCACATTACCAACTGATAAAAAAAAACAACAATATTAACACAAATTTAAGAATCAAGAATCAATGAAACAAAACCATACGGTCCAATAACTATGAAATTAAATTCCATAAAATTTTACAAAATCTACATAAATGAAATAAAATAATTGATTGAATTGGCATTTACTTGGTAGAACTCCATTACAATACGGTGAAAAAATAGCGATGTGTTTTATATCTACAAAACTTTATAAGACAAATTTACGATATAGACCGAAGGTATTTGGTGGAATTTTAAAATCATAATTAAATTGTTGATCTTTTGTAAATTTCCACATGTTTTATTAAGAAGGACACTAGTTGTAATGCGAAAAAAAAAATTTACAAGCCTTCTACCACTCTTAATTAAATCAAAACATATATTCCAGATATTGTTTTGAGAAATGGTGCTTATGAATTGTTTGTTTTTCTACAGAATAGAACCAGTCTGTCAATGATTAGAGCATTAACAATATTCAATAGTATCGCTTTGGATGACGACATATTCCATGTAGACGAGAGTGAGTTTAGATTAATACTATATTTAATGTATTTAAGTATATTTTTCCTAAGCATGCTTGGCTCACTTCCTTGTTGTCTTTTTTTATTTTTTAATTTCATGTAACAAAACCAATAAAATTTTAATTTGCAATTTTGTAACATATGTATAGCAAATAAATAAATCACTCCACTTACATTTTTATTATACAATCATTAAACGAGCATTTCAGACTACGAGCAAGTCAGACAACATTAAGAAAAATTGCTGTATTCAGACAACGAATATATTGTATATTCGTATAACAAACTCAACGATATTTTCAATCCATTTATTTTAATTGTTAAGCTAAACGGAGCAAGTGATGATCGTTTAACGAACTATTCGGATAGCAAACATAGTCATAGAACGGATTATATCCGTTAACCAATAACTCACTGAAATTTCATATCTTGCCATTTTTCTACTAAATAAAAACAGCTCTGAATAAATTATTATATTGACATGATATTTAATGTCCACGCCGACTTTTAATTTAAGCTTTTAATAAATATTCGGGGGAGAATCTTTGGAGGTCAATAATTATGCATGATATATGTGAATGTGTGTGTGGTGGAAAAGGGGACAAGGATGGTAATGTTGTCCGACCAAATGTTTGCATAGCATTCCTCTTGCTAAGTTTTCTCATGGTCACTACATTGAACCTCTCTCCCCCCTCAACCTTCACACATTACCATGTCGGCTATTATACTAAAATTGTTTATTGATTATTATCATGACGTAATTGTATAATGTTTTTTTTAATGGAATTTCATATACTTTAAATTAACGATATCTTTCTTTATCTTCCAAAAGCGTTGTCACTCAAGACCTTGGTTTACAATACTATTGAAGCCAGACAGTTTTATTGTGACTGAGGATGACAAAAGGCGAAACATTAAACCAATCAAAATTACAATATTACAATAAAAAAACAATACAAGATAACCGCTTCTTTAAATCAATCAACTACCTAGGTAGCATTAGCGAAAAAATTCATCGGGAGGTTAAAAACTCAATAAAAGTAGCTTTCAAGGTCAACAATAACTTAGGCAGACATCTTAAAAATAGTAAAGATAAAATTAATAAACTGGACAGAGGCGGTATTTATAAAATGTCCTGTGGCTCATGTTTATCCGTTTATATCGGACAGACAGGTAGAAGTATATCTACTCGAGCTAAGGAACATGTAAGATCATTCAACAGTAAAAAAACAGATTCACAATTCGATAATCACGTTATTAATGAATCACATAATACAAATTCAAACTCAGCGCCTAAATATTTGCATCTTTGTAGTAAGGGTCGGAGAATGACGGCTTTGGAAGAGCAGGAAATCAATAGACACCAATTATCACAAAGGGCTCTTAACGAACAAACTAATATATTAGTATCGCCACTTGTCCAGCCACTGTACAAAGGAGTGGTCTGATTTGCTTCCATAATGACCACTTCCGTCCCACATATAAACTTATTGTCATAGACACCTATTGTTTCATTTAGAATTTTGAAAATTTAGTGTCATTGTGTTAAAGTAACAAAGTTAGGCCGTTGGAACAGGAGAGAGGATGTGTTGTGTGCCTTTTCTGCACAGCTATATATACATAAGCGAATGTTAGTTTAAGCATAGTTCTGACGATGGCGTGAGCCGAAATAGCTATCAACTATATTTGTTAAAAATAATTTTGTAGAACTAAAATACATTGCTATTTTTTTCACCGTGTTATAATGGAGTTCTACCAAGTGAATGCCAATTCAATCAATAAATTTAAATTTATATTAATGAACAAGTTTTTTTGTTACAAGTTTATGATTTATTCATATTTTTTTACCAAATTTAAATTGATGAAATGGTTTCGATAGCGAAATATTTACATTTCAGCATGGTTTAAATTCACTTCAAAATATGACTTACCTTATAACATAAATATTTTTTGATTTTGATGTCAGCATTATTTCGTATAGAAATTTATACTCATTGCTCAATCAACAATATGCGAACGCATTATTAGTTAAAACAATCAAATATTAATCTACTCTCAAACAAATGTAAAAAGTTCGGTGAAATTTTTTTTGCATATAAAGAAAGCTTTTTAAAAAGTCGTGTATTTTTCATTTCCAATAATTTTAAACGGTGAGCTTTTCTACTCACGATATGTACAATACATATGTATTTTAAAATGAAAATATGTTTACAATACATAATAAAAAAGAGCTTTAATTCTTAAAGGAAATAGTTTCATAAAACCTTCTTCAAACTATTAAAAATCATGTTATAATCTTTTTTAATAAAAAATAAGTTTTTACTGAATCTAATTATATAAATATTTCAAAATTGTTCGTGAAAATAAGCTTACCATCGCACTAAAATTTATGCTTGGAAACAATAAGTTTTATTATTTTACCCGGATTTATTTAAGAAGACTTTACTAGCTCATATTTAAAAAGGAAAAACAATTTATTAAAAATTAAATTTATAAAAATACATAAAGTTGGATTCAGAAATATTGACAGTCATGAATACTTTAAATAATAAAAAAATGTTTTTTATCTATTTCCACAATTTGATATTTTTATGATCGGGGCTGGTTTTGCTTATAACGACCAGTATTAACTGATACAATACAGATTAAAATCAAAGCAATATTTTTAAAAATGTAAATTTTGAGTTAAAAAATTACAGGTTCATAAAAGCCAAAAGCTTAAATATTGAAAAAATAATTATCTTGTGTATAACCGATACAAACTATTCATTATGTGTCAACTATGTTGTATTCGTATGATAGAATGCATGAGGATCTCGAAAGGTAAAATCCGGGTCATTAGGGTCACAATATATGGAATCTTACAACTTTTTAAAAAACATATTGTTATTATTTAAAATAAAATATCTTTTCAACAGAAAGTGAGAGAAAGGATGTATGACCTTAATAATAATATATTTGCTCTATACACATTCGATTGAAAACATTTGAAAACCATTCCTTGATAATAACTCTTAGCCAACTGACTTAAACCCCTTAAGGAAAATTTCCCAGGGTGATGATGGGGGTTGAAAAGGGGTGTCCTTTCCCCGTGAGGCTCGAATAGGGTGCAAATTTGGTCCAAAGGGGTCAGTCAGATAGCAGGACTGTTAGGAATACAGAATTGCATACCGCGTTGTATTCCCGACATATTTCTTGTCCTTTGAATGATGACAGGCATTTGAAACATTAGTATGACTGTATCATACCATTCATCACTCAGTAATCCTAACGTATGTGTTTAATTCAGCTTTTCAACAATGTCGTTTTTTTCATTAGTTTTACTGAGGCGCTCTTTAATTCAAAATTATAGCGGGACTTGTAAGGACTAAATGTTTCCAGCTTGAAAGTAGTCGTATGAAATTTTTTAAATAAACAGTAAAAGACAATATCATCGGCTTGATATAATGTATTATGTGTGTGACTCACATCAAACTCACAAATTTATTGTTTTAACAACATTTTAAAGATATATGATTAAAGGTAACATTGGAAAGTGAAAAATGTCTCCTTTAATACTTAAAGAAATAATATTCGTCTGATCCACTCTCGTTCACGTAATATATATTGACACCCTACTACTATTTTAAAACTGTTAATGTTATTACCAGTGACATCTCTATTGGCAGGCTAGTTCAATAATACAAAAAAAAAACAATTCCTGATCGTGAATTTTCAAAAAAATGTCAGATACTTAAAATTTGACACTATGAAAAGATACTTTTAAAGTGTTAATTTTCACTTCTTGATGGAAGGGCATGATATGAATATGATACTGAATTAAACTAAATCACTATTCTTACGATGAGCGAAACCAGAAAAATGTATTTTTATTATTAAAAATAAAATAAAGCTATCAAGGATGGCTGAATAATCATTTTGGTCTCGTATAGGCCGAAAGAAATATATGGTGAGGTACATTGTCCTTCGAGTTTTCATAAAATTACAAGTGAACATTCCTAAAAGAAGGTCACTTGAAAAAATCCATGGACAGAATCCATATGCTCTCAAGTAAAGAAGTCTCAAAAAATTCTTCGGAACCTTTTCTATCATAAGATCACATTTCAAATTTCTTAATGCCCAAAGAATAGACTTACTCTCAAGTCTTAAGGATAGTTTTAGTTTGATGAAGGTATCGCTAAGCTGTTTGAAAAAAATATGTTGGTTGCATACTTTACACACGTAAATTTCAAAATAAATTTATTTTATAATATTCAATACATTATCAACAGAGTGTCCTTCTTCAGACTTATTCTTTATAAAAAAATTATAATGTTTTTTGTTCTCAAACTTTTTCTCTTTATTTTATTGCCAGACGTTATATTTGTAAGGAAAGTTTATTTCTTTGGTCACTTTTAGAAAATTCACCAAAAAATATTTTTATAGTTATATTTACTGAATCGTCAAAAAAGACTCTTACTTAATAGTGTTTTTAAAAGTGCATTTAAGCTCTACTGGGTATTTTTAAGATAATATTTTAATTCGGTGAAAAAAATAGTAATGTATTTTAGTACTACAAACTTTTTATAAGACATAGTTTATAGCTTTTTCGACTCACGCCGTTGTCAAAACTATGTTAGGCGTGAGCCGAAATAGCTATCAACTATATCGTAAAAAAAAATTGTAGAACTAATATACATTGCCAATTTTTTCATTGATCGTGTTATAATGAAGTTCTGCCAAGTAAATGCCAATTCAATTAATATATTTAAATTTTCAGGCACCACGATTCAAGTATAAATTACTACATTCCATTGCGGGTCAAACAAGATTAAATGTTTACCTTAATAAAACTTAAAATCAAACATCCCTACAAAGTTACTTAGGAATTTAACAGTATTCCAAAATCAAGAGATATTCTCGTTTCTCAAAGCAATATATTCAAACAAATATATATTGTGGATGACCGTCGGCTATTTGGGAGCGGCGTAGAGGCGTAGAGACGTCGTAGCGAAAGCTTTACATTATTGCACGTACCTAATAATATTTGGTTACGATTGCTACGGGCTTGGAAGCCAAGACATTGCCCGTCGTAGTACCTTGTGTCATGTTAATTCAACATACATACACACACACATTTATACTTGGACGGATGATTGCTACATACATGGTGTTGTGTTAGTCGAATTTTGTAAAAGTATGCTAAAGTATTATTGTATTTTTGTAAAAGCTTCCATCATAGTATGACAGATGTCTTGTTGCTTTAAGAAAGAAGTTTATATTATTGTAAAGACATCCCAATTGTAATTATTATTTCAATACATGTGTACTTCAAAAACGACAGAAAATTCAACGGAGATTATAATTCAACCACGAAATGATAATCAATAAAAAACAAAAGATCGAAAAACAGCTGGACTAAAAGAACAGGACTGAATAAAGAGTTTTGCTATATATGTGAAGCATATGGACACTTCTCAGCGTCTTAATAATTCTCTTGAAATTGATTCATTTAGTCTGCTTAATTTCATTTCTAAGTAAAACTATTCTCCTTTTCAAAAAATGATATTATATTATATAATAAAATATATTTTATATTTAGGTTTCAAAATACAGTGTAAAATATACTTTAGAGCCGGTTTCGGTCATCAGGGACATTATCAACAAAAACATAAACGCTTAAATTCGTCAACAATATTTTTTGTATTGAAAGATAAACTTTATAAAAACTGATTTTGCTAAGCGGTCAAAAACAAATACCACACATAAAATTGTCTTTCAAATAAGTTTCTTTTATTTTATTTTACTATTTCCACAATATATTTACGATTGCTACTAATTTCCCAGAATGAAATTGAATTGACTTGATCGAATATTAATTGTAAATGAGTTAATAACTAGCAGCTATACAAATCCAAAAGTTTAACGAGTGATTAAATATATTGATCGAATTGGCATTTGCTTGGTACAACTCCATTATAACATGATTAAAAATAGCTTACAGGCAATCATACAATATTTGTACATCCAAGCTAAATCTTTTTTTTTCAGTTCTTAAGCATTAAGTTTTTTTGAAACTTTGTACGATTCCGCAGATGCAACAGAACTGACGAAATTACCTACCAAGTACCTTCAGTAGTTATCATAAATTATTTAGTTTTGTGAACGTAGCATTAATTTAATTATTATTGTATCAATTAACAATGCTTTTCAATAGCGAAACCCTACCAGATTTTGAGAATATAAAATTGTCAAACAGTCTTAAAAATGTTGTTTTAATATATTTTGTAATATATGTTTCCACCGAAACGTGAAAGTTTACACCTTACTAGTGACATTTTATTGAGTTATAATTTCTCTTTCATCTGTTCTAAAATGAAACGTTGTACGGCAGATTACAATTTGTTACTGTTCTCTAAGTAACATAGTTGAAGGGAGTATTTACAAAATTTATAGTGATTCTGATTTTACGATTAACCAATAATACAACACCCCTTCTGTTGGCGCACACAAATGTATAATGTACGTAGTATTTGAAACGGCACGAGTATGAAGAAGGCACGAACCAGGTCGGACGTCTTATAGCGAATGTATTCCACCCCGAGGGGCACACGACACAGGGTGGAGTGAGGTGTCGTGGGGATCTTGGGGGAGGGTCAGCAATGCTTTTGCAAAGGGTACGGACCAAGGAGGTTTTCTTGGTAAGGGTAGTCAAAAAAGGGGAAACGTGGGTGGGTTTGATATAGGGTAAGGGTGTGTATGGCGTGAATTGACCAAGAGGCTTTAAATTTGTGTGGTACAGCTTTTGATTGTTGGCCTTTGTGTTGGGTTATTTTTTTATTCGCTTTGAAAAGTTCACTAAGAAGGTTGCTAAGCCAATAAGGCATTGTTTTGAAAGCTCTATTTATATTTCAATGTTTGTGGGAAACCGCTTGACAGCTAAAATATTAAAAGGAAATAGTCATTAATGAAACCTCAAAAATTTTAACAAAACAAAATATACAATAGTTTGATCCATATTACTTCCACAGGACATTTTACTTGTTTTAAATCAATAAAACCTGTCCCTACAATTCTCAACTAAATAAATATCGCGATCCTTATTAAATTATATAAAAGGAAATAATATCTTTTAAACAAAAGCTTTCGTGAATAACTTTAAATTTATTAATTTACAAATATATTATGATTCAACAATAAAAAATTATTTTATAAACATTAAAAAATCAATTAATTCAAAAAACAATTGGATTTGTATTTATTTTGCTTTTTTTATAGTACATAATTCATAATAATTAAATTGATAGTTTTCTTTTTAAATTATAAGCCTACATAATACAAACGTTAAAGCTGAGATATTATTCATTATAGTACGTTGATAAATGTTACACAAAAATTTTACACTGTCAAAATATTTGCGTACAAACTATTTTTTTTAAATTTTACGTTGAAATATTCAAAAGCCGCTCAGCAGGAAACGTTTAAAATTATACACGGTCATATTTTACACCAAACCAAACTTTTATTTATAAATTTCGTGAATAATCAACATTTTAATTATGAGTAGAGTTCGTTTTGTGAATAATGATGAAGAAATTTGACTACATCAATAGCGCTTAATATATGTCAATAATTGGTGATAAAAGTATGTTTACGTTGATACAACATTGCAGAATTGAATAAAATCTTAATTAAGAGATTAATTAATTAAATCAAACTAAATCAATCATTTGCTGATGTAAAAGAAATATAATGCATAATTCTGTAAAATATAATTGAATTAGTTGTTAAGCAAAGTCAAATTTGATTATAGTCACAGAATAGCTACAGAGGATCATATCATATATGGAAAAATGCATTCGAGGAATAGCAATTATTATAAAAGTAACATTTTTAATGCAATATTGTCAATGTAAAGATTTTTGTGTATGTAAGTTAATGTTTTTAATAATATTTTTCCAACACACGTTTGCTTCCAATGTGTAATAATGAATCGGTTTTTAGTAAAAAAAGGTCTGTCATAACAAATTTTTTTCTGTAGTTTGCTTCTCAATAATTTTTCAATGTGAATAGATATTGAAATGTATGTGACATGGAGAGTACAAGCAGCTAGCTAATCACATGGCCTATATTTTTTCAGGGTTGAATGTATCAACGGGAAGGGGGTAGTTTGAGACATCAAAAACACCTCATGCCTTCGAAAAGTTTCGATATTTCGATTGGAAAAAGTAATGTTCATACTGTGCCCCCAACTCGTTAGGTTTGTCATCACAACGTTGACTACTGCGACAAGGTCCCAACGGAGGCCCATTATAATAAGTAAAATGTGAAAAAATATTTAGCGAGAAAATTATACATTTTTAGATGTTGATAGCTATTTTGACTTCCACCATAGTAAGAACTATAACTTTTGTTAATTGTAGCTAAGCTGCATTATACATTATAAGCTATATTATATTATAATAACGGGTAAGAGATGTTTATCTAAGCACTAATATTATTCTAGCTCTATTGCTTTAGTTTTCTCATAAAAACATTTTCTTCAGATATCTCCATTATGAGGCCATATGCTCCATATTTGAAGTGGACATGGATTAAAAATAAACGATTTATTAAAAAATCATGATTTCATTTCACTACATTAACATATTAAAAATAATTTGGATATAATCAACAGGAATAAAATGCATATTTGTGGAACTAAAAAAAATTGTCAAATTTGAATTGTTGAAACTTTCCACGATTCCACGTGTATTGTCACTAAAGATCCGGGTTACAGCTTTCGGCATCCTCAGGCGTTCTATCAAACGGATGCAACAGAATTGACAGTTCTGTTTGTCCAGTCTGATGGTTTGGCTAGTTCGCGAAACACCGGTCGATCGTGATAAAACATATGGAATCGTACAAAGTTTCCACAATTCAAATTTAATATTATAATGCCATCAAGCACCTTAAATCGATATCGTAAATAATTAATAAAATATGTATCCATTACACTTAAAAAGCACTAACGAACACTGATACTCAAAGCTTTCTCGGTATGATACCTGCGAGCGAATTCCAAATCTGTGTATCCATTAAGTAACTCAACCAACTAAGTAGCTATGGAATTGAAGTCTTATCAAATATATCCAAATCGTTAATATAGGGGGAGAAAGCAATATGTAGGTAACCCAGAGGAGTTAGTTGTGGACAGAGGAGGGTGGGGGAAGATTGAACGCACTTACTTCCATACTGACCGGTATCCAACCACCCCGCGTTCCCCTATCCATAATTTAATAGGTACATTTGTATTGAAGCGTATAAGGCATCCAACGCTGTGTGTTCTTGAATCTGGCATTTGAAATTTGCAAATTTGTGTTAGATTGTAATGTTTCATTCTTTAAAAAATATATTTCATTTAAAAAAATTCATTGTAAGAATTATAGTTACTTTTTTTAATCATTCAAAAATCTCTGACAAAAAAATATTTTCAGTTTTTTAACTTTCTACTGTTAAGTGACAATATTGTTTATTTCATTCATTGCGTTCTCAAAAACTATTTCAGTATTTGTTATTTGATTACACAATTTCCACATTCGTTATTATTGTATTTTTAATAAGTTCATAATTATTAAATTTTAAAACGTCTTAAGCATTTCATTATTAAACCTTTTTGCTTCATTTAGATATATTTTTTTAAATACCTGAATAACTTGACAGAGCTGCTTTTAAAGCTCCAGTGAAAGCTGACAATATCGACTGAAGGCTGATTCGACTAATTGTTGAAATTTTGACTGAAACTGCAACAAAACTGATTGCATCCATGTGATAACATGCCAAAAAATGTCGAAAGGTAAAACCCGGTCCGTTAGAGACAAAACATGTGGAATCATACAATGTTTCAACAATTCAAA
Source organism: Himalopsyche japonica (assembly GCA_028555115.1). Lineage (NCBI taxonomy): Eukaryota > Metazoa > Arthropoda > Insecta > Trichoptera > Rhyacophilidae > Himalopsyche > Himalopsyche japonica. Next base: position 1,318,432 of record JAHFWJ010000068.1, on the reverse strand, counting down.
TTTGAATGATAAGTTTAATAATATTATTATTTTTGTTTGATCGTTACCCTTTCTATACGTACAGTAAAAAGTGAATGGTTCCAAAACCCTATTTTAAATCGTCAATTCAGAATAAAGTTCACTGGTTACTTAAATAATGAATAACAATACTAAGAGATGCTTCTCAAATAATCGAAAAACGTTTTAATGTAGTAACACACTCAGTGAATTTTAAATAATAAAAACACATTTTTTAGTACTTATTTCCACAATACATTTTTTGATCAGGACCGGTTTCGCTCATCGCGAGCATTATCAACTGAATACAATTTACAAACAAGTCTTATGAGCGAAACCGGTCCTGATCAAAAAAAATATTGTGCAAATAAGTACTAATAAATGTGTTTTTATTATTTAAAATATCATGCCTTTCCATCAAGAAGTGACAGTTAACACCTTAAAAGTGACACTCAGTGAAATTACTCAGTGAAGTAATTTTTTTTTGCACTTTGAAAAATAGCAATGTATTTTAGTTCTACAATTTCTTTTTTATAAGATACAGTTGATAGCTATTTCGGCTCACGCTATCGTCAGAACTATATAACATAATTATTTTATACAAATTTTCAATAAACTATCAAAACTATCTGAATGGGGCATTGCAATACGGCGTACCTGCATTACGTAAGGACGGTCGAATAAGACATTGGGAGCTATACAGGAGATGATTTTCATATCTCCGCGCCGCCCGGCGGTCAGTTAGGATGGCATTGTTCGACCAGCCTAACTTGCCCCGTTCGCCCACACTAGCCCCAACTCACCCCGAACCCTCCCAATTCATCCCAACTATGAAATAACACTCTCGGCTGGAAACTTGGACCGCGTATCCTCGACCGTACTAGCTATAAATCAAGCTACGCCCGATTTCAAACTAAATAATAATAACTTATGTTGACATTTCACGCAACTAGACAATAATTTAATCATATAAGATTTAAAATTTCAATTTTGGAAACTTTGTACAATTTCACATATTTTGTCACTTACTCGGTTTTGCTACAAAAACATTCTTTCATACGATTTTTTTTCGCAAACCTTAGAAAAATAAATAGAGCCTAATTAAATTGAATGTTTATTCTCAACGATCTGAGTAACATTCTCAACTCTTCCTCGTTTTATGAGTTGAAAATCTCAAGAAAATATTATATTTCCTATATTACGTAACCTGGACGCTACAGTAACCTTATTGATTGAATTGGCATTCACTTGGTAGAACTCTATTATAACACTGTGAAAAAACACCAATATATTTTAGTTCTAGATATTTTTTCACAAGATTTAGCTATGTCATATGCAATATGTCATTAATAATTTAATTAATATAAAATTAAATTTTATCTGTGTTATTCGTCTTGTATAATATATAACTGAAGTAAAATTATTTTTGCTTGTCAATATGTGATAAAACACACTTTTAGTATTATAACTACAGTAAATTTATGATCAGGACCGGTTTCACTCATCGCTACCGTTATCAATTAAAAGCATAACATCTCGTTATGAGTAAAACCATTCCTGATCATAAATACATTGAATAAATATTAGTTATAAAAGTGCTTTTATTATTTAAAATATAGTGCCTTTTCACCGAGAAATGAAAATTAACTCAGTGAACGTCTTTTTATTGTGTCCATATATTTTATAATGAAATCATTTTTTTTTTATATCTATTGTAATTTCCACAATATATTTTATTTTCAGGATCGACTTCGCTCATCGCCAGGACTATCAACTAAATCATCAATGGTTCTTGGTTTTTTTTAATATCATTTGGTAATGTATGTATGTAACCTCATAAATTGAGGGATGGCGTATAGAATCCTCAGAAAACGCTATAGGGGTAATTTTCCAAGGGATGCGATGCCTTTATCCATTAATCTTATCCATGTTACTCCAGACCTCTCTCAACACACACTAGGCAAACATACCTTTATAATATGTTTTAGGTACATCAATAGTATTCGGTTATCAGTGAAGGACAAAGTTATAACGAAAAAAAATTGAGATGTTAAATAGTTTTGAACTTAATAACTTGGTTTCTTTTTCCTGCATATCTTTCGTTTTATTTCACAAGTGCACTCCTATCAACAGTTTGTAAATAAACACAAACAAATAATTTTAAATACTATTTCTAAAATATATTTTATGATCAGAACCGGTTAATCAGTTGATGAGCTAAACCGGTTCTGATCGTAAAATATATTGTGTAAATAAAACTAAAATTTGTTCATTTATTATTTTTCTTGATTTAAATATCACGCCTTTCCAACAAGAAGTGACGGTTAACACCAAGTTAAGGATGATGTGTTAACTGTCACTTATCAATGGAGAGGCATCAAACTTAAAATAATGAAAACAATATTTTAGTACTATTTCACCAATTTAATATTTTCATGATCTTGACCGGTTTCGCTCATCGCGAGCATTATCACCTGACGTATCAGTGGAAGGATATGAATCAATTACCATTAAAAAGTGGGGGGAATATTTATTTAAAAAATAAACAAGATATTTAGCAATACTTCAAAAAATTTTATTTGCTTATTTAATTAATTTTAATGCGTACTTCAGTTTTTTTTGTAAAATATAAAACTTTATTTCAATTTATACTTTATGATTATCTGTATATTAAATTCTTAGTTCCGGAAAAATTTTCTTTGTATAGTTAGAAAATTTTAACTCAATATTTTATACGAATAGCCTTATTTTCATTGCTTTTATAACAGTTGATAATGCTCCCGATGAGCGAAATCGGTCTTTTCCTGAATACATTAAATTAATGGAAATAGTGCTTTAATAGTTTATTTTTTTATTATTTATGTATAAAAAAGCCAAGAAATGATACTTAAATCGTTACAAATATTACTAAGACAATTGACGCGTCTGCACGTCACTGTTAAAATTTAATTTGATACGTCCACTGACTTTTGGGCAGGCAGTGAACATGTCAAAGATTTAACATGCTTGATATTACAGGTCTGAATGCATATCTGTATGACAAACTACATGGTTTGTTAGATTTCTAGTTTCAGCTTAAATTTTGTCACAATAAACTAACGCAAATCTTGTATACAACCAGAACCAAATAAAAAAGTTGAACTTTTGAAACTTTGTATAATTTCACATGTTTTGTCACCAACGACTCTGGTTCCGCAGTGAAACATTTTCAGGAAGCAACAGATCTGACATTTTGATATTGAAACTCCATCGAGCACCTTCAGTTGATATCACAAATTTGAATTTTTGATATCATATAAGAATAAAATAAAGATTATACTAAATGTTACTCCGGGCATATACACCCAGTCCTTTTTTTACGCGATTTTTTTTGGACGGCATCGTTACATTTTTTTACGCGCTTTACTCGTTTTTACATAATTGTTTCCCCAAATTTGTTTCAAAGAAGACAATTATATATGATGCTAGACATGTACGTTTCATTATTTTTTTAAATAAAAAAAATATGTGTATTTTTAAAACTTAATTTTATGAAGCATTCCATTTTTTTAAATACATAAAAAAGGACTGCATATATTCAAATGGTCCGTATCGTCTTTTTCGTTTGAATAATTGATTTTTCATTGTTTAAAAACATACTTATTTATATCGTGTCAATTATTATTTTTTTTTTAGAAAAAGCGATGTTTTTTGATTAGACTAATTACTCACAAATAAACACTTTTTAATTTATGCTCGCTCCCAATATCGAACGTATCGTTTCATAATGATTTTATCTCCACAGATTTTGTGTTGGTCAATTGTTCACACTCGTTTTTCTTAAAGAGAGTGTTGGATGAAAACATAAGGCCTAAACAAGACGAGTGGTTGGCGAACCGATCTGTCCTTGACTTATTTCTTAGGATCCGATGATCATGAGGAAATCTTTAGACATCAATAACACTTTTGTGTTAAAGCATACAATTATTGAAAAAATCTGTTCATAATAAAAAGCCAACGACGTTGACATTTTCCCTATAAGGATCCAAAACATAATATTAATAAAACAACCCTTAATAAAAAACAATATTTTTATTCAACAACTTTATTAATGCATTACTTGCCTTAGTGCTAGAGCCTTCGCTGATTATTATCATATATAAAATTAGAACATCTTGAGAACACATTTTGAGAATAGTTCACAAAATTCATTGATGTATAACAGTTTAGAAAATTTTAATTTATTGATCGTATTGGCATTTTCTTGTTAGAACTCCATTAAAAGAGGGTGGAAAAATTTATTCATTAATTGTTTAGGCTAATTAAGGCTTAAGCCGAAATAGCTGTCAACTATGTACCTTATAAATTTAGTCGAACTAAAATGCATTTATTTGTCGAAATGACAGCAATTTTCCAATAATAAAATTTCATTTAAAAGCTCAAAAAAATATTAATTTAATTTATGATATCGACTGAAGGTGCTTGATGACATTTCAATATCAAATTTGATTTTTTTAAACTTTTTACGATTCCACATGGTTTGTCACTAACGAACCGGGTTTCGCCGTTCGGCATCTTCAGGCATTCTATCGCACGGATGCAACAGGAGATGCTGAAAGGCGAAACCCGGTTCGTTAGTGACAAAATATGTGGAATCGCACAAAATTGTGACAATTCAAACAAAGTCAAAACAAATCAAAGTATTAAGCAAAAATTTTACGTATTTGAAAAAACATTCTTACTTATAATTATTTCAACAATATAAATGTTATATTTGTTCAAGTGTTTCGTTTACTAAAAAACCCGCTTAAAATAAAACAACCATCAATGGCTTTAATTCACCATTTTACCATACTGCATAATAATTTATATTACCACTGTAGAAATATGATGATCGATTTTAGAACTATTCGTCTGTCACGATTCCTGGATAAGGCGGCTAAAGCCAGCCTCATCTTTCTTCTTCCCCGTTCCATCTTGAGGCCGCCTTCCACACCCATCCCTCTTGTCTTGACTGGCTCCAGAGAAGTGGTGACCCCACTAAATGTCCACCCCCTCTCTGCCCCTCAAAACTATCCACGAATATATTAGAAAACGTCCCCTGACAATCTTGCTAAATGTCAGCGATTGTTTTCCTTTTAATGTCATTTTAACACTTAAGCTCAATAAAGTTTTGCGACAGATTAAATTTCTTTTGTCACCATGTACACTCCCAATGTGGAGCATATGGATTAATTACAAAGTATATACCGACAAAGAAAAAAAGCTTTCCTTCAAACAATTAATCAAGTGGGTCTGGGCACAAATCCCTAAGAGAAAGGCTAAAATCATATTTGCACTTTTGAACATGATTTCTTGTTAAACATCCCATTGAAATTTTCAGTAAGAATTTATATGGTTTTTTTTATTATTTCTACAAAAAAAGCGGTTAGTTTCACAATTGATCAATATCTATTTTTAATACAGAGGTAGAACAATTTAAATATCTATTGAATTGGCATTTGTTTGTTGGAACTTTGTCAATTTTATAGAATAAAAAAAAATTTACTTTAGTTTGGGTTTACTTTTAATATCATTGTTTAATCAAACGTTTTATAAATATTATTAGAAGAGTAAGACGATATATTGTTTATCTTTTCTCAAGCAGAATATAAAGTGTAGCTTAATTCAAGTTTAGTCATAACTCTGACGAAGGCGATCAGTAAAAAAAATAGATTTGATATCATCATCATCATCAGCCGAAGGCCTCCTCCTGCTTTCTCCATTCTTCTCGGTCCATAGTTCTTCGCTGCCACGTATTTCCTCCAAACTTGGTTAGCTCATCTAACCGTTGGTCTTAGGGCGGCCCTGTGGTCGTTTAACGTTTCTTGGGTACCACTGTATGACCGCATTCGTCCACCGGTTGTCTATTGGTCGTGCTATGTGTCCAGCCCATTGCCATTTCATCTGTTTGGCGACATCTACTACATCACGTACCCTTGTCTGCTCCCTTATCCACTGGTTTCTCTTGCGATCTCTTCTTGTTATGCCCAACATGCATCTTTCCATGCCTCGTTGTGTTACTCTTAATTTTTGGATTTCCTTTGTGTTAAGGGTCCATGTTTCAGATGCATACGTCAGCACTGGTAGTACACATTGGTTGAAGACTTTTCGCTTTAGGCATAGTGGCAGGTCGCTTTTGAAGATAATATTCAGGCGTCCGAATGCACTCCATGCTAGTTTTGATCTGTGGATAACTTTGTCAAACATGCCTCCGCTTATAGACATCTGTTGTCCAAGATAAACATAGCTATGTACCCTCTCGATTTCGGCGCCATTTATATGGATAGCCTTTGGTTGGGAAAAACAGTTTATCATAAATTTTGTTTTTGTTATGTTCATCTTCAGACCTACAGTTTGGCTTTCGTTCGCGAGTTCCTGCATCCTACTCTGAAGGTCATTTGGGTCTGTTGCGAGGATGACAATATCATCTGCAAATCGCAAGTGACCAGTGAGGAATTCACCATTGATTGGCACACATTTCTTCTCCCAGTCAAGTTTCCTGAATATATTCTCAAGGGTGGCGGTGAATAAGATTTGATATAATTCGAATAATTACTTTAGAAACAATTTTTTCTTCTCTTTTATGCACAATAGTGCATAGTTTAAAAATCGATCCGTGCAGCTCTCCATCGGGTCAAAAAATTCGCGGTAGAATCGTTTCTTTTTTATCATCTTTGTTTCATGGAAGGCGGCCGTTTAACAACAGCTGCATACACATAAATGTTAGAGATGAGACAAACAACTTGCACGATATAGCTTAAAGAAACTAGAAGTGTCTTCGTTCATCGTCTTTTACCATATTTGCTCCCTATGATAACATAATAATTAATTTTAATTAGATTTACAAAAATAGCTGTTATGAAATATTGAAACATCAAATAATATTTAAGCCTAACCCTAATGATGAATTTTCGAAATATCTATTAATATTTAAAAAAAAAAAAACTATATATTGCTGTTGATAGAAGAAACTAAAATATTTTTAAAAACTTTACCATATTATTAATTTCTAAGATTTCTCAAATTTCTCAAAAAAAAAACGATGATAGTCGCAGCAATTATTTTTGTTTTCACAAACTATCATACATTGTTTTTTTATTTTCATTAAGCAGTCAAAAGGATGAAAGTATTTTAAATAAAAGTGTATTTTTTACATTAAAACATATTTTTACTTTGAGTATCGGTTTCCCTTATCCGTAGTAAATAGCACATTTGTTACGAAGTGAAAATTAACACCTAAAGAGTGACCGATGAATTATTATTTTATGACACAAAATATAAGATTTTTTTAATCAAATAATCTTACCATAATTGTCGTCACTCATCTTACAATAATCATCATTTTAATGGATTTATAAATCTGTATAATGAAAAAAAAAAACAAAATTATTCAATAAAATTTATCGTCGTTCAATTTGATTGACTGTACACGGCCGGTAGTTCACTGGGTTCGGACTCGAATAACATACGTGTCCATTCGGAATATCTAATTTGTACAGCACAATACGAGAAAGCGCCCGTCTGCCGCCTATACTCTGCACATTATACAACGGCGAAGCGGTAAATTCTAATCTCATAGTGGGACATACACACGTCTTTTGTGAGACGTCTTCTTGGATTGTTATTATGAGATGGTGTACCTACCTTCGTCTCCATTATTCTACCAACGCGAATAATATCGTATGGTGCATACAGGACTCATACAAAACTATTTCCGATATATAATCCACGTAATAAATATCGAATTCGATTTGAATATCGAACACTTTAAATTTATTTCAATTTTTTTTTCACTGCCATCTAGTTTTTGATATGCGATTTAATTAAGCAAATACTTATAAAATCGTAAAGATAATTTCAATAATAAAAAAACGAATTTTCTTTTCGATGATGCTACTTTTAAAGCGTCACTTATTGATGAAAAAACGTTGTATTCAAAATAATACAGTACAATGCTTAGTACTGTTTACAAAAAAAGTGTAATATGATGATCAGTGCTGGTCTCGTTGATTTAATTTGATAGTGATCGCGATGAGTTAAGTCGGTCACGATAATTAAATTCTACTAAATATTATATATAATGCATTTATATCAATGGTAAAATTGTGTTTGAAGATGCCAAAAGACAAAACCCGGGTCGCTAGTGACAAAACATGTGTAAAAGTATAAAGCTTCAAAAATTCGAATTCGATATTGAAATTACATCAAGCACCTTCAGTCGATATCGTAAATTAATCATTAATACTTCAATCTTAAAATCATCAGGAAAATGAGTTAATTGATCAGTGGTAACCCACCTTTTAAAAATAAAATATTATTTACTTTTAAAAGCACTAGTAGTAAATAGATTTAGAATATACGTTTTATATAATTTACTAAGGTAAAACATATTTTCCAGTGATATCGAATTAGTTTAAGATCTTATACTGGAGCTTTTTTAAAAATCGTTAGCAAGGTTAGGAAGTTTACGCTGCCTGTATTGGAAACCATTTTTTCAGTCTATTCACGTAATAAATTAATAAATCTTATATTGATCAAACTAATTTTAACTATACATTATTTAAACACTCAAAAAAAACACATCGATAAACAATTGAATACCGTCCTTTTATGTGTTGTGTTTTCAACTGATTTTTATTGTTTATTTTTTTACAAGCATTTATGATCACCGTGTATTGACAGGGAGAAGTAATGCCACTAATCCATGCTGATCACTTTATGATACGTTAGGGTATAGTAGATAACTGCGAATGGATAAGTTTATGTTGGTTAGTATATCGAAACGTATCGAAATGATAATATCTAATGTCACACAGCATTTGAAGACTACTTTCTTGTAATGTTACAACAAAGACCTGTATATTACCAATATATTATAGATTGAACAATTTAATATGTCATGCATTTGTTCTCGTAAACAATTATGCTGGCAAACCTTTATTTGTTACCGGGTAAAACGTCATACATCAAGCAATATGTGTGTTTGTATAACGTAGTGTAAGATAATTGCTGTTTATTACTATTGCAAAATTCTGTATGCATTTTTCATAAAATTTAATGTCATTATAATCACATTTGAGTTGCTAAAACTTTGTTCGATTCTACGTACATGTTTTGTCACTAATGACCCGGGTTTCGCCTTTCGACATCTTCAGGCATCCTATCACACGGATGCAACAGAACTGATGCACAATTAACGATCAGCATTGTAAAGAAACTTTTGTCAAAAAAAAACAATTGTAATTCAATGATAGATGATTAATATTTATGTAAAATCCTTTCAAGAACGACTCATTAACAGTATTCATCGTTAAAAAACTTATCACAGGCAATTGTTAATTATAACCTTTTAATTACAAATAATTACAATTAATACCTTTGGTATATAGAGGATGCTTACTGTTTATTGTGCGTCAGTTCTGTTGCATCCTTGTTATAGAACGACTGAAGATGCCGAAAGGCGAAGCACCTTCGGTCGAAGTCATAAAATATTCAAATACACGTGTTATATATGGATTAGTTGATTCAATTTAATTGAAAAAGTAAGGCAACGTTTTAAGGACACAATGTTTTATCAGTAAAATAAAACTTTTTCAAAGTATTGAAACATTTTAAATCATCGAATATTTGATAATCTAATCGATGCAGACTATTTATTGTTTGTCAATTGTGTTGCTTTCATGTGATAGAATTCCTGAAGATGCTGAAAGGCAAAACCCAGGCAGTTAGTGACAAAACATGTAAAATTGTATTGTAGATAGTTTCAACAAATCAAATTTCAGAGTATAAGATGTTAACAGCCGTTTCTTGGTGGAAAGTGACTATTTTTAAATAATATACCTAGGAATGTGGAGCTTAAAAAAAACATTACTCCAATATTGATCAACAGCATGACCCCGACTAAAAAAAGTTTAATCTTGTCCGAGTTTTTCTTACGTTTCCTATTTATGTGCATTGAATTAAAGGTCTAGCAAAAAATTTTGCAAATTGTTCATTGCAATATTTTTCAAATTGTCTATTCAAAAAAGGATTCGGAGTCACTCGATTGTAAAAATAAATTTAAAAAAAAAAACGATTGTAAAATACTTACCTATTATTTTATCCTTTTTTTTTATCAAAAATCGCTGCTGTCATAAGTAATTAAAACATGTGTATTCTATTATGGTTTATATAAACAAACCGCATTTGATATAAAATTTAGCGTATCTTAAAAATGAAAACATCTAATAAACATATTTTCTCATATTGGATAATTATGATAGAAAATTTTCTTAAATCGAATGCATTTTGCGTATTGAAATGATGTGCATCGAAGCTAAGAAGCATGCCTTGTAGAAATTGTTGGAAGTGGAGACTGAAATTGACTTTGGGGTTGGGCGAAGGAGGTAAGAGTGTGTGGACGATTGTATTTAGAATACCGCAGATGGTCTAAGCCAAGTTCCTGAGCATTATCATTCGAACAGAATGTGCTGATGAGATTATTGATCATGCCATACTCATCTTATACAGGGAGACAATCATCTTAATTAATTGATAGAAACACAAGCGTTTTAATTATAAACAATATTTCGTTATTCTTCAATAATATATAAAGATAAGCTTAATATAATATTATGTGTAGTTCCAACTATGATGATATTTGAAATATGTATCAACAAACATTCTAAAAAATTAACAATCAAACACTTTATTTTCATCCTTGTTATGGTGAATTTCTAAGAAGTACATACCAATTTCATTCATTGGAATATTGGTATGGTAAATTTTGAAAAATAATTGAACATTTTTAGAGCGGTTTTTACAATATATTTAACGATTGCTACTGATTTAGTTTAAAGCGAAAACTATCATCTGATGGGACACAAATTACAAATCAACTAATTAATACAAAACTTTGTAATTTGATAATGCCTACAATTAAGGAAACCGGTCTGGAATAAAAAAATATAGTGTTGAAATTATACTTAAAATGCTTTGTTATTACACGGTGAAAAAAATAGCAATGTATTTAAGTTTAATAATTTTGTAGAACTAAAACACATTGCTATATTTTTCACCGTGTTATAATGGAGTTCTGCCAAGTGAATGCCGATTCAATCAATAAATGTGCTTTGCCATTATTGAAATATCATATCTTTCCACACAGAAATAACAGTTAACACCGTAAACGTGTATGTTTATATTTTTTATGGAATCGTATACTTTAGAATATTTCAAAAAATGAAAAAAAAATATATTTTTAAAAGAATATTGATGACTTGACAATGAAAAATTTATCATTTATAGTATGATATTAACGATTTACTAGTGCAAAATTTACATTAGTAATGATTACATGTAAAAAACCATTTGATATTTATATTTTGCAAATGTTCACCAAATTTAAATGAACACTTTGAAAACTCTAGTTTTTCTATTCTTATCTATGCTCATATTCTAATGTCATAAAACTAATGTGTTTTTAAACAAAATATAAATTGTTTATAAATTGGAATACACATCATAAAATTATTTTATGATCATTATATGTATTTAAAATGTGCGTGTATTTAAATGATTATTAAGTTACGCTACTTTGCGGTTATTAAGCTTTTTTCACCTGACATTTCGAAACGCTTTCAGAACTGATTATCAGATACAATTATAACAAATTGAGGGCAATGGAATATTTCTTTGTTTATAAGTAGATATTTAGTAGCAAATATATTGAAAGTTTTGGAATATATTTAAAAAATAATAAAAATAAAATAATTGACAACCCTAAACAAACGTAAATTGGCGAATAAACTAGACGTCGTCCAAACATGAGAAATCTAAATTAATATCCTTACCTCGTATTGCTTAGTTGGAGCCACATATGTACGGGAGCTTTTCAGCTTCACAAGTGGCGAGAAAAGGTTTCACGAAACCTGAATGACAGGTGATGTTTAAGCTTTCAAATTTTCGCTATTAAATAATTAAAAATAACACATTTAAAACTTTCAAACTAACGATTAACAAAACCAATATTGGACATATTTTTTAAGTATTTGGATGAACATATTCATTAAATTTGCTTTGTTACAGCTTTGAACGATTCCACATGTTTTTTCACTAACGACCCGAGTTTCGCCTTTCGCCATCTTCAGGCATTCAATCAAATTCAAACATGTGGAATCGTACAAAGTTGTGACAATTAAAATTTGATATTGAAATTCCATCAAGCACCTTCAGTCTACATCGTAAATTATATTTATTAAAATTTCATATTAACTTTTAACGAAATTATATAATATATTAATTTATTTATGGAGTTCCTAAGTTAAAAAAAAATCACCATACTTAAATAATAAAATGAGATTATTATAACTGTAATATTATATATTCACATCTTCTTTTTCTTCATTTAGATCAGTACTAATTTACTTTATTAAATAATACAATACTAAGTAAAAAAGGCTATTTATAGAAAAACCAACTTAATAATCACTAATTATCAGGTATATAAAACAAATGGTTAAAAAATTAATTAAAAATAATTTACAGGTAGTTATGATGATTTCTCAAGATTGTAAGAAATGCTTCTTGATTACAAAAAATATACTTGACGTTTGTTTATTAGCTGTATAAAATAATATTTCAGGAGTGAAACTTTCACGGATTGAGCTTTCAGCAGTGGCGGGGTGCAATGTGGTGGAAAAGGGTGGCAAAGTTAGATCGAGAGTCCGGTAAGATGGAATTACCTATTTGCCGTTCGCTTTCGTCTCCTTGGCAACAACTAGCTGCCTGGATTTAATGCCCGAGCCGTTTTGCAATCACCCTGCCGATTAAGATGTATTTAAATTGAGCTTTTTTATTGCATGCGCTTTTACTGTGCCGTGCGGTGAAGATAAGGACAATGTTGGGTTTTGAAAGCTTAAAGCTGTTCACTGTTTGTTTCGTAAAAAAACATTTTATGGCCATCACTGCTTATTTTAACTTTGGTCGTTTATACAATTCAAATTTGATCTTGAAATCCCATCAAAATGCCTTGAGTCGATATCATAAATTATAAGTAATATTAATTTTAACATAGTTCTGATAAGGGCGTAAGCCAAAATAGCTATCAGCTGTATACCTTATAAATTTTGCAGAACCGTGTTATTCTTATCTAGCATTTATATTATTTTTTCAGAGAAGCTTTCTGTCCGAGATCTATTTAACACTCTATAGATATAATTAAATTCTTCATGGAAAAATTAAACTCCTAGACCAGTAGTTCTCACGTGAAATTTCATTGTGACCGCATTATAACATCAGCTATCCTATGGGAATGTCTTGTGGCCGCACCAAAAGTGATAAAAATAGTTTCGATATTTATTTTTATATAGTGCATTACACTGAATCTTCTTATCTTTTAAAATATACAGTTGTAGGTAAAATCGACAAATGTAATAAAGCAATTGTTGATAATTCTTTATATTGACTTGATTCGTGGTCAACGTATGGCTTCGTTCAAATTTTTTTTTAACAGTTTTATTATTAAAACGGTCCTTTACATAAGACCAAATAAGTGCTGGTTAAGTCAGGCTTATTCAATAAATTTTAAAATAACAATTATTTTACGAATTCATTTCTAAAAGCACATTTTTTTAAATATCAATATTAACAATAAAACTGTCGGTGGCCGCAGCAAAGCCCCCTGGTGGTCGCTCATGAGAACCACTGTCTTAGACACTCTTGTACACAGTACATCTTTATCGGTATTAGTTAAGTTGGTACGATTTGTAATTCTAAACATTAAACCTCACGCAATAACTGCTGAACACATTCACGCAATCTCACCCATATATACATACACTCACACACGGTGAACCGAGCCTGCTGACCGCACTCCAGATAAACCCTAATAACACCCCGATCACATGTCCAATAACAGGGATGTCCAAAATTCCACGATGAGATAAATTATTCTCATTTATTTTTTACACTACTTACACTGCATATTTTCAAGCATGATTTTCTTCTGAGTTTTAGTCAGTTCTGTTGCATCCTTGTGATTGAATGCCTGAAGATGACGAAATGCAAAACCTGTGACATAACATGTGGAATCGTACAAAGTAGAAATAATTCAAATTTAATAAAAACACATTTTTCGTATCTATTTCCACAATATGTTTCTTAATCAGGAACGGTTTCGCTCATCGCGAGCATTATCGACTGATAATACAATTTACAAGCAAGTCTTTTTATACAAAATATTTGAGTTAAAAGTAGCAGGCATACAAAGCCACGGTTTCAAGAATAAGAAACAATTTACAGGAAATCATACAACATTAATACAAATAATGATAATTAGTTTTAATATAAAATGCTCACAATCACTTATTAAAAATTTTCAAAAAAATAAAGGTAAATTAATAATCTATTATAAATTATCCATGATTGTTCAGAGCTCTTATTTTGATGTTATAATTATTTGAAATATCATGCCTTTCCATCAAAAAGTGATAGTCAACACCTTAAAAGTGATTCTTCAGAATTCTAACACCATAACAGTGAGAGAGTTGTTAAAAACAGTATATATAAATACAAATCGGTTGTCTCACCTTCATTATGTGTATGCAGTCGTTGAAACACATACACCTTCCATAACGCAATACTGATAAAAAAGTATAGAATTTACGCCTTATTTTCTTCTTTAATTTTTTCACCGTGTTATAAAGGAGGTCTATAAAGTAGATATAGATTTCACCGTTATAATGAATTTATTTAAAATAGATATCATTTCAATCAATTTAGCTCGTAGAATAATACAAATTGAACTCTATTTTTTATATCGAAGTGTTTTTTGACCAAAAGTAAATGACCATTTGACCGAAAAGCTTAAAGGAAAAAAACTATGCTAAATTTATTTTTCACGAGAACTGCTTTTGATTACCAAACCGGTCCTAATCGGTTCAAATTACTTTATGCAGTACAACAAAATTCGTCATAATTTTTTAAGTGTTAACTGTCATTATACTTATACATGAATTCATCACATAAGTCATTTATGTTATTCATATTCACCAGTAACGGACGCACGGTATTCTTTCTTGGAAATAAATAATATAATATTTTTCTTATATCACGATTTTATTTTAGCTTTATTGTACAATATTTAATTAACCTCCCTGGATTTTCTATTGTAAATAATAACAGAAAGGTATAAGTAATAGACGTGTCCCACGCCTTAATATTGCAAGTAAGGATATCGTACAAGCTCTCTGTCCGAGGACCAAGGTGCTAACTACGAACAACTGTACCAAATTGGATTTACAGCTGTACACGTAACGAAACCGCACGCGATATATTTTGCCACTTCACTAATATGTGTGGCTTAGCTTATCTACGAATGTATTGGTATATTTGGTCGCTGGGCAAATTTATTACTAGATGCGTAACTTGTAGAAATTATAAAGATATATAATATCGATTAACGTGGCCGAAATGTGAAGTTTTTTATTACTCTTAAAGTGTTAGCTATCACTTCTTGGTAAAAGGGCATTGTATTTAAGGCAGTACTGTGAAGTCTTAAAAAAACATTACTCTGACTTCAATAATGACTAATAACATGAATCCAACTAGAAAAAGCCATTTTAATTACCTTAAAGTTATTACCAGATTTTTTTAAATTAAATCGGACCGTTTATATAAAATGTCTGCATACTTGAGAATTAAACCATGTCTTAGCAAAATAAATAATTACAATTAAATGATTGAACACATTAATTGTTACTATAATATTTCTACAAATTTGCCTCAATATAAGCGCCCAATTTGACCAATGTCTTAAAACTAATGAAACCTTTCGATTACTTATTAAAAACTTTACATTTATAAAAGCCGAGGTATTAATAGTCAGCCCTCATATGCAGAGAAACGATCACATACCTAAATTCGTCGATGGACACATTGTATATGTGACATATGTGATAGATACATACCAACACCTAGGGCTTCGAAATTAACTAATATGACAATTATAATAGTTTTCCAATTACATCAAACATGCGAGCATTAAAATAGATATAACGTCATCTAGTACATATTAAAGTAAATTATAAATTATGAATAATACTATCAGTGACACATAGTTTGTAAGAGAACAAAAATTGTGAAGAAAACTGTACGCATCTTCATTTATATGAATAATGCCTTTTCGTTAATTTAATAGATTATACCTTAACTATACATATATCACATATATTTCTTGATATTTATTGAATTAGCATATGATGAAAAAATAGCAATATATTTAAGTTCTAAAAAATTTACAGTGTATAAAGTTGATAGCCATTTCGGCGTATGCCCTCGTCAGAACTATTTTTTCTCACAAAGTTGAAGACGTCTATTCAGATAAAATACATTGCTATTTTTTCACCGTGTTATAATGGAGCTCTACCAAGTGAATGCCAATTCAATCAATAAATTGACATAGTATTATTAAGTTTATTTTAGCTGCAATTTACTGCTTACCTTGGGGTAAGTGTTTTCCTTTAATTAATAACTTTGGTATATAGCCGATTCTAACTGTTTATTTTACGTCAGTTCTGTTGCTTATCCGTGTGAAAAAATGCCTGAAGATGCCAAAAGGCGAAACCCGGATCGTTAGTAAAAAAACATGTGGAATCGTAAAAAGTTGTAACAATTCAAGTTTCATATTGAAGTTCCATCAAGCACCTTCAGTCGATATCATAAAATGTATATTTGTTTGTTTAAAAAAATAAAGTCCAAATTTATATAAAATATCTTCAATTTTTTTAAGCCAGCTTCAAACCTTATGTAACACAGATTTGTATTGCACGTGGTTTTTGTGGTATCATATAACCGTGCTATACGAGGCCCAGGTGTACTTAAAAATAAGAAAATGTATAATAAAATCGACGAATTTGACTTATGTAATTCACAATTTCACGTCAGTCATCGATTAAGAAATATTATAAATTACAAAAAGGTTAAATACTTAATAAAAACATTATTGAAACGATTTGTAAAAATATTTTGTTCAATACAAACAAAATCAATTGTCAAAATAAGTCACATATTTTTAACCGGTGTAAAACGTCTAGTAAAATTCGTCTGAACGTAATCACGTATCATAAATTTACATTATCCTCGTATAGTTTTGTGAGCAGGTCACGTGATGCGTGTATAAATTATTGTTGTTCGTATTTACCTGATATATTTATTATGTATAATGTATACGTCCGCAAGAAATAAGGTTATCCCAAAATCCGATACAAATACCTAACAGATATGCGTACGTGAATTTATACAAGAAGCACTACTCTCGTATACGCTACGCATAAATTTTCAGAAAATCAAGACAATTATGGCAAAAAGTATTGCCGAGAACATTAGAATAAATAAATATTAAATGCTACAAAATTTCGTAATATTGAAAAGCAAAAACCCAAATTTTACAAGTACATTGATAACATGTTTTTTTAAATATATATAAAACAAAAAAATTTCTTGTTCTCATAAAGGGAAAGCTGAAATAGCTTTCAACTAAATATCTTATAAATTTTGTAGAAATAAGATTCATTGCTATTTTTTACCGTATTATAATGAAGGTCTACCATGTGAATGCAAATTCAATCAATCAAATAAAAACACATTTTTAGTTCTAATTTCAAAACATATATTATTATTAAGATCGGTATCGCTAATATTATATAATATCAACTTTATCTGATCTTAAAATACATTGTTTTATTTTTAAATAAATTCGTTTATATTATTTGAAATTTCATTTAAAATCTAAATTGTAAAATACTAATAAAGCTACTGATAAAATAGTGATTTAAAAATAAAAGGTTAATAACATATTTACATTCAACAACTGCTTGTTTTTCAATTTATAATATCGACGGAAGGTGCTTGTGTGATAAATTGACCGAAGGTGCCAAAATGTGAAACCCAGGTCGTTAAAGACAATACATGTGGAATCTTACAAAGTTTCAAAATTTCAAAATATTATAAACTTATTTTTTATAAAAAAAAATTTTTAAAGACATAATTATTTCTATAAGAGAAACAGGTCCTCATCTCAATTATATAAGTTGTGAAAATAGAACTAAACATTGTATTTTATTATTTTAGTATACTGCTTATCCACGAAGAATTGTCAGTTAACACTTTAAAAGTATCTCAAAAGATAGCTTTTGACTTATTTTCTATGCAATATTGTTTTTAAGACAAGACAATTAATTGCTGTATTAATTAACTTTTTCTCAATTGTGGTGAATTTTGATTCGATCAATATATTTTGACTTTGTGTTATAAAATATGTATCAGTAATTGTCTATCCACTTTTAAATGAAGGCATTTTATTTTTTATGATTATTTTTTATAACTTAATGGAGAGAATGCTTCTCACAATATTTTTTAATTGTTTTACTCCCAATTTTCCCACTATGCCAAATGATTACTCAGCTCACGAATTTGCGCAAAGGGGATTACCCACTCGGCAATATGTCGATTCTAACCCCATATGTAAATTAGTTTGTATTAATATTACGGTTTCTGAAGCACCTGTGAGAAAGGACCTTGAGAAGGGTTTGGGTTGGCCAGGGTTTTAGAGACTTACCAAATCGTTAACTTATCCATACGTTTTGTGCTTTGAATTATTAATAAACATTACATGAAACGGGAATGCCGGCACGTCCTGTTTGGGATATAAAATGCCTTCGCTGTAATTGCGAATGTGATACATTACATATTCGTGTTTTGCATATTAGAAAAATTGGAAAGTATTATTAATAAAAAATTTGAATCGTCAAAGTTCCGTGACAAAAGCTCAATCAAACAACAATATGAACAAATTATTTCCTACATTCACATAATTTACGATATCGATTAAGTTTATGGAAATAATAAAACAACATGCAAACTTCTGTAATATAACTAAAAATTCGAATTTTCACAACTTTGTACGATTCCACATGTTTTGTCACTAACGACCCAGGCTTCGTCTTCTAGAATCTTCAGGCATTCTATCACTCGGACGCAACAGAAATGACATGCTAAACTATTCACTGTTAAACATGTGAAACCGTACAAAGTTTTAACGATTCAAATTTGATATTGAAATTTCATCAAGCACCTTCAGTTGGAATCGTAAAATATTTTTACGAATAATATCAAGACTGGTTTCGCTCGCCGTTTGCATCATCGACTTCTGTTATACAAACGAAAAAGTATTTTAATTCTTCAAAATTTATAGAGTATAGCTATCAAGTATTTTCCTTATAAATTATATAGAATTTAAATACATTGCAATTTTTTCACCGTGTTGTAATAGAGTTCTACCAATGCAATGCCAATTCAATCAATGTAACAAATTTCGTTTTTATAATGTAAAATTTTATACTAGTAATTGACAGTTATACAAAACTATAGATAGTAAATGTCTTTCCCTCAAAAACGACAGTTAATGTCATAAATGTAACTGTAATGTAGTAAATAAATACAAATGCAACGATATTCATTACAAGCGTTAATATATATTTTCTCCGTCGCCATTACTATTATATATGCGTTTCAATAGAAAAAATATCCATGTTTTCATTTCTGTAAAAACCTGTGATTATTATTTTAAGCCATAAAATTATTATCGAAATATAAAGATCCCTGTTCTTTTCATATACATATTTCAAGCTCAAGTCTCAAACTAATGGACAGCTAGGAGTACGGTCCTTGCAATGAGACCCTTAACTCATTCCCTGCTGAGCATTTTAAAGGTTATTCCAACACCTAGACTTCAATAATTTATTGAATAATATTTGTCAAGATAATTCAAGTAATGCATAAACTCATAAAATTTGCGAGTACAAGAAGGTTTTTACCAATGTTAATTCATATATTTTCGGGTATCAACAAAATAAAATTAGCCGTCTCACCAGTTGAGATGTTAGCAGTCAGAGGGTTAAAATGCCAAAATGCATCATGCTTTCCGGTGGAAGCTTTTGAGCACACGTGCTTGTGAAGTGCGGTGAAGCCTTCTTACATCCCAGTGGATGGATCGACGGTCTAGGTCGTGATCGGCGAGCTGGATCTTCTTAGCCGAACGAATTATTATTACCGATCGTTATGGCCGGCTCAATACTTCACTTCTTTACGATATATAACCATAAGTAAGTAACGTCTCTCTGCTGGGCAGTGCATTTTAACTGATGTATCTCTTTCCTGAGAGTAATACGGTATCTACATGAAAAATGTTTTAGCAATTCGTATTTTTGTTAACTGAAAACAGTCAAACATTCACTTAAACTATTAAACAAATCTTACAGCTATATATAGCCAAGGTGACAAATATAATATTATATAAGATTTGATGTTTTTTTAAAAGTACCTGAGATAATAATTAATTTTTATGTTCCGGATAGTTTTTTAAGAAATCGTGTACATAATTTGTTTGTTCTTCCAAAGTGTAGAACCAGTCTGCCAATGGGGATGCCAATGGTAAAAGCATTAACAATGTTCAACAGTATTGCTTCGGATGTTGACGTATTTCATGTGGACGAAAGTGAGCTCAGACGAATGTTATTTTTTCAGTTAAAGTAGACATTTCATGAGCTTACTTGGTTGACTTTTTTTGCAATCCTTATTGATTGTTTTACTGTGTATTTGTTGAATTTTTATATTTGAACATGTTAATATGTTACGGTGGAAAAGCAATGAATTAATAATTTGTACGTTTAGTACCGTGTAGTTATAAAGAAATAAATAAATAGCCTTGAAGTCAAAATCAAAATTATTAAATTAAGAACTAAGGAATTTTTATTGACCATCCGAGACTTGAATTAAGATTTCAGCTAGCTTCTTATCACTATACCGCAAAACCAGTGTTATATCAAAACGTCATATCTTCGAGCACCACTTAATATACAAAACAATTAATCAATCAATCAAACTTGAATCATGTTTTTTCACTTATTCTAATGTCTTATATATATATATCAGTTTTAATGTATTATATGAAAAGGCGTGATATTTTTTGCAATAAAAACACATTTTTAGTACTCATTTCTACAATATATTCCATGATCAGGACTGCTTTCGCTCATAAATTGATTATCAGTTTTATATTGTATCGTTATATTGGTATTATGATATGTCAAACTTTAGGCGAATTTGAATTGTTGAAACTTTTTCATTTCCACATGTGGCATATTTTTGTCATTCACGACCCGGGTTTTTCTATACCAAGGAATATAGTGCACCTAGGATGGGTGTAGAAGAAATTGCTTTTTTAATACAAGTCTTAATCTAAACTATAAAATACCTTTTTTTTTAAAGTCAATCAAGAAGTCAATCGTATTTCATAAAATAAACATTCCCCAACTCTGTGTGATTTTCCTTACAAATTTGATTAAATCCATCAAAGACAAGACAAGAGCTTTTTTAAATTAGTTATTTATATAATATATTTGTATAATATAACCCCCTGAAAGAGAAAGCAGGGGGAGGCCTTCATCCAGCAGTGGATCGACCCCGGATGATGATGATGATTTGTATAATAAATGGAGTTGGAGTAAAAGCATTTTTATGTAGATATGTGCGCCAGAAATGACTGTTGGTTAATTTTGATTCGATGTAGACTCAATGATTTGTCAACATCAATTAAATTCTTGTGAATATCTAAAATCCTTAATGATTGTCAAAAAGTAATGCCACGTTTGTATTTTCATTTTTATGAAACCTCCTCTGCATTTCCTCCTTTGGAATTGGGCGTGCATGGAAAGCTTTTGTCACAGAAGGAACCATTCAGTGCTCTGAATCTCTCTGCTTGTGATGACAATACGCTTGTTTCAGCTAGCCAAGTAAGAGACGGCGATCATTTAAAAGATTTCTCTCAAATGTATTTTTTCTTTGTTAATATGAAAGCTGTGGATTCATTAAAAAAAACACGACTTCCACTCTGACATTTACCAACAACACATTGACTCCAATTAAAAAAGTTAAATTTTGTCGGACTTTTCCTTACCTATTCTATTTCAGTCTTGTCTAATTGAAAAAATGTTCACTCGTTTTTCGTGACTCTAATTCCAGCTATAACACCGCGACTTAACAACCCTGGTTGATATTATTAAATTATAAAAAAAACAATATTTATATATTGTAGTTATGGTAGTGAATGAAACTACTTGCGCATGAAACTAAGTATGTCCGCACACTCCCTATTATGAAAGATCAGTATCCTTTGTGCTATATTGCCCCACACTCTTTTCTATACCTACTTACGGTTTTTATTATTATTTCATAACTTTGTATATTAGCTTCACGATTATATTAAAGAAATAAAGTGCAGCGAGCTAACATTTTATATGAATTCAGATTTGTAAGAACTCATCTTGATTGTTTTGCAATGAAATATTTAATACGATTGGAAATGAAATAACATTCGTTCACTTAATAAAAATATTTCAGAATCACATTGAGTTTTTGTTCTCCCTTGCGCTCGACGTATTAACTTTAATTCCTGAAGATGTCATGTGGTTAATATACGCGGAATTTATAAGACTTAATAGGGTCCCCATTAGTCCAACCTATTCCTAGGTGTGGTCTGATTTGCTTCCGTAATAACCACTTCCGTCCCACATGTAAACTTATTGTCATAGCCGCCTTTTGTTTCATTTACAATTTTTGAAAATTCAGTTTTATTGCGAGAAAGAAACAAAGCTAGGCCGTTAAACAGGAGAGAGGATGTATTGTGTACCTTTTCTAAACAGCTATATATTAATAGACAAATGTTAGTTTAAGCATAGTTCTGACGATGACGTGAGCCGAAATAGCTATCAACTATATATTTTTTGAAAATCATTTTGTAGAACTAAAATACATCGCTTTTTTTTCACCGTGTTATAATGGAGTTCTACCAAGTGAATGCCAATTCAATCAATAAACCTTTAAGGTATTAACCCTCACTCATTGATGGAGAGGCATGATACTTTAAATAATTAAATCACATTTTTATCTACTATTCCCAAAGTATATTTTATGATCAGGATTACTCTTGTTGATCGCAAGCATTATCAACTGATAAGACAGAAATTACAAACAGGCTTATCATTACAATATAAACTGGAACGCCTTGACTAACCATTTCATTTCATCCTTTTGAGTATCATTAAAATTTCAAATTTGAATTGTTGCAACTTTGTACGATTCCACATGTCTTGTCACAAACGACCCGGGTTTCGCCCTCCGGCATCTTCGGGTACTCCATCACACGGGTGCAACAGAACTGACCGTCGAACTGAACTGACTGCCGAAGGGCGGAAACCGGGTCGTTTGTAACAAGACATGTGGAATCGTACAAAGTTGCAAGAATTCAAATTTGCTATTGAAATTCCATCAAACACCTTCAGTTGATATCATAAATTACATTAAAATCTCATTTATTAATGAATGCCGGTATTTTTATTGTTGATATTATATTATATAAGCAAAACCGGCCTTGATAATAAAATATATTTTAGAAATAACAGTAAAGAATATTTTTAATTATATGTATTAAAAAACATGCCATCGATTAATTTATTTTTTATTTAATTTCATTAAAATGTGGGTTTTCCCAATACTACAAAATCTTATAGTGTTTATTTTTTAATGTTATTTTAGTATATATTTTACCAGCGTAACATCAATACATTACGTTAATTTTCAAGCGTCAGCATTCAATTTTATTGAATAATATGTTGTATTTATAAATGTGAAATAAAAAATCTCTATCGCGGCATGATAACAGAATATCGGCATAGACAATGACTTTCAAAAAGCACACAAAACGAATCGCAATTATCCGCCCAAAACAGTTTATTTATATTAATCACATATAGCATTGATATCGGAAAAAAACACGTTTTTCAATTTTCTGTTTTAACAGCTGTAATAACGTTTATACCCATATCAAAATTTGGCGACCGGACCGAATTTTTCAAGGCGCTAACCCTTTGAGGAGTAAACTATTTTTTATTTAATTTTATTTTAAAATAATTTTTTACTCATTGCGTATAGTTATATTCTATGTTTTACTTTAATTACAAACTAGATGTATCTGGTATTATTATTTACCATTTATTAGATGTCGTTATATAAATGAAGTAATGTTATGAAATATGAGACAAATTCATATTATAAATATTTTTTAACGTACAGGGCCAATAGTGTATTATAGAAGAGTGTTAAATACTTATTACTAAATGATTAGAACACATTACATAAAATAATACAAGCTTTTTTTATTTGTGTCAATCTGTGGAGAATATTTAGTTTTTTTCCAATAGTCAATCAATTCTAACATTTGATAAACTCATAATTAAAATTGTCGATGAATTTATTTATTTAGAATTTTCTAGAAACTATTACTTTCGATTGAGTTAAAAAGTATAATAACATTTTGTGCGCATACGGTTCGATATTGACGCCGATTCTACGAAGGGAATCGGTCGAACAGAAATTAGATTTTACGCCACATGATATACGGTACAATATTGTTTTATTTATTTGAAACAAAATGAAATATTTGACTGTCAAAAATCAATGACAGATATACGTAATAACATTTTTTGAAGATACAATAAAATTGAAAGGGACAATCGATAGAAATCGTCCGGCAATACTTCTCTTATATAATTAAATTAATTTGTATTTCACAATAAAAGCATTAATGTATTGCTAAACAATATTTTGTCCACGTTAAATTTGTTAATTATCACTTATTAATGAAAAGTCATTATATTTAAATATTACATAGAAAATCTTTAATACTGTGTGCCCAATTTTAGTTGGTATCGCTAATTGCTAGTTTAACCAATCAATTGATAATGCTCGCGATGAGTAAAACTTTTCACGATTTCAAGAATATAAAATTATACATATATTACTAAACATTGTTTTGTTATTTAAAAGTTTTATTATTTTTCCTCGAAACAGTGACAGTTAACACGTAAAGATTTCAAAATAGTTACTTTCAAGGATTTTTTTGGTTATTTTGTGGAAGCTCATTTTTGTATTAAATAAAATTTAACACTTTGTTAATCCGCTTACTGTCGTCTTAGGTATGACTCGCACTTAACTTTTGTTTGATCATCTAAATGATTTTAATTCAATAACAAATATTGTATATCTTTGATAATATATATCGTAGATACGGAAAAAACAAACCAAAATAACGAACCCAATATAGAATGATGCATGGAAGTGTGATTGTTGAAAACTAAGTCTCGCTTTATTGATTTAATTGGCATTTACTTAGTAGAACTTCATTAGAACACGACGAAATAATGGCATACTACAATGTTTATCCACTCTCAACGACTATTTCCACGCAATAAAAAAACACAGATTTACTCTCACTTCGAGAAATACATAAAATCAATTTGCTATATTCTAGAATTTAAATATTGTATAAAACTAGAATGTTTGAACAATATATAATATAAGATGTGTTGTGTACCTTTTCTATATGTGTATATAGATAAATAAATGTACGTTCAAATATAGTTCTGATGAGAGCATAAGCCGAAATAGCTAAAAAATATATACCTTATAATTTTTGTAAATCAAAAATACATTGCTATTTTTTCACCGTGTTAAGTCTCATTTGCTAGGATTTTGTTGGTGCGTTAAAAACCGGTAGCACGAATTCACACGTATCTCTCATGAATGAATGTTTTAAGCAGGCGGCAAATTGAAAATACTCGAAAATTTTTGTAGTAATGAACAATAATTATATACCACAAATGTGAGACCTTACTTGCTTTTGTTTATCGATACAAAATGAGCATTTTTAAACCTTTTCTGCCGGGTCTAATAAAAGATATGCCTAAACTGAATGTATCAAATAATTGTACAGTTTCGTTACTAAATAAACTAATTATCAGGTCAACTCTGCCAATACTACAGCATAAATATAAGATTTTATAAAAAGTTTTGCCACACAACAATCAAAACGGTTATATTTTTGAGTGACATCTATCAACAGTTGAGATATTAGCAGTCAGAGGGTTAATTTATTTCATAATTTTTTTTATTTTTAATAATAAAAACACATTTTTCCATATTTATTTCCACAATTAATTTTATGATCAGAACCGGTTTCGCTCGTTGCAAGTATTATCAGCTGATGGTACTAATCATAATACATATTGTGGAAAGAATTATTTAGAAGTTTATTTTTTTTCACCGTGTTATAATGGAGTTCTACCAAGTGAATGCCAATTCAATCAATGTATTTTTATTATTTGAAATATCATACCTCTTCATTAAGGAGTGACAGTTAACACCTTAAAAATATTTCAAATAATTTCGTTTTTTAGTAATATTAATCATTTTTCAATAATTCTCTACAAATATTTCCCAGTAGAATAAAAGCTATGATGATTTTTTAAGACTTTGCAATTTTATTAATCCCGTCGCGTATGTGTTATTTTTTTTTGTTTTACTATTAGTAAAACACAATTTTTACTACTATTTCCACTATTTAAGACAAATAGAATTACGATAATTTGAAATTTCGGAATAGCACTAAACATTTTTTTGTTATTTAAAGTTTTTATTTTTTAAATCCATTAAACCAAAAAATAACATTTGACTCCTTAAAATGATTTATTTCTTTTAAGCGGATGTCTTTTAAGTAAATATTTTTGTATAGGTTTTTTCTATTCAAACAGTTTTTAACTGTGTTTTAAAAGTTATTATATGTTAAACGCATTAACTCCACCAGAAAGTTGCCTCGCGTTTTTAACTTGTTATCATGCAGTCATTTTCCACAAAGAATTGATTTTCGCTCAATAAGGAAATACGTAATCAAATTAAAAGCTCTTAGTGACAAGTACTTGTGATAAAATGACTGCTTCATATTTCTCCACGATTTTAAATTATTCATACCATACTCTGTACTGTTAGGAAGCACTTAATTGAATGATGCATAGAGAAAGAATAAATCTGTTTTGTAGGCCCAAGGCGACGCAAAAGTAGTCTCATCGCACACCCAACAGATCAAGAGACCGTCACAGATAATGACCCAACGCTCGGCTCTGATACAAATATAAATTGAATAAAAATAATGTAAGAGGCACATTGGTCCCCAGTCCGTCCCCGGCGGGCTCTTATGTCGGCTCGTGTGTGTAGTCCATGTACGCATTATCAATTACCCAGGGCCGTGCGTGCTGCCCGCGTCGGGCGCTGCCGACAAGCGGGCGCTAACCGCAGCTGTGACAAACCATGCAGATTTGCCATTTCCTCAAGGACGCATATTATTACTATTGATTGCATTGACATTTTCTTGGTAGAACTCTATTATAACACGGTGAAAATTTTTTTTTTTTGTTAGCACGATATAAGCTAGATTGTTAAAACAGAAGATAAGATGTATTATATTATTGATTGAATTAGCATTTATTTGGTAGAACTCCGTTCTAATACGGTGAAAAATAGCTATGTATTTAAGTTACGATTTTTTTTTGATTTATTGTGATTTAAATGTATTGTGTACATTTTCTACACAGCTATATGTAGATAAGCAAACGTACGTTTAAACATAGTTCTGACGATGGCGTGAGCCAAAATAGCTATCAACTATATATTTAAAATTTCGTAGAACGAAATTTCATTGCTATTTTTTCACCGTGTTACGCATATTATTTTTTATTAAATGGTGTACCCATTCTCTGATTGAGTTATCCAAACTCTTTTACAAAACGAAACACTTAGATTATATCATAAAGAACTCCCCAAAAAAATTTCCTTAAAATTCCACAAAGAAGTGAATAAATATTATGACGCCCACAAAAACATGTTTTTCTAAATTAAAAAAAATGCGTTCGAAAGACACCAAAAATGACATTTCTGTTGCAACTGTATGATAAAATGCCTGAAGATGTCGAAAAGCGAAACCCGGGTCGTTAGTGACAAAATATGTGGAATCTAACACAGTTTCAAATAATCAAATTGTATATTGAAATTCTATCAAACACCTTCAGTCGATATCATAAATTATATTAAAAAACATTCATTGTATTGACACTGTATTAAAAAGTAAATGTCACTTGTGTATTTTCACTTGTGTAAGCTAATCTTATATTCATGTATCATAAAATATTTATTTAATGAAAAATTTACGAGAGTAAAATTATAAATTTCAATTACCGAATATTTTATATGATATTTAAAAAATAAAGCCTCTATATATAATAATTCCTATTTGAAAGATATCACTTATGATCCAACTAATTTTTTTTTTAATAATCTAATATGTTTTTCTTTCATTCAAAAAAAAATAATTATGACGTTTTTTAAGCCTCAATTTTGGCACAAATGCGCATTCGCTAATATATATATGAGAAAGTTAAAAATGAAACTATAGATAATGATATAGACATGGTCGCAATAATTAATAGTAAATATAATACAACAGTGAGATTAAAAGCAATTGTTTCTGTTTAAAAAAAAAGCAGAGAAATTTCTTCTTTCTGTAATTGCATTCGTTCAATTTCATTAAATATGCTTCGCATTAATTTTAAAAGAATCAATTACTACAGATATTATCATCAAAGCGTGAATATTGATAAAATAATTCTCCGTAAAAATGTCGCCAAGCAATTTTCTCTGCACAAAAAATGTTTCGTATGGCTGATGTCGGCTTGGCAATAGAAAGTTTTCATTCCGTACAATAGATTCCCGATTCATTTGAAAATTGCGGAACAAATAACGGTCTGGACGATAATTGTATCGATTTAATATCGAAAAATATATCTCAACGATACGCCTTGGTCAGGTTGTATAGCTTATATGATTCGTAAGTAGGAAATGATAGAAATTAACATCGGACCGGATAAAAGCTTACAATGAAATTACATGTTTGCTTAGTAATTTCACTGTATAATTAAGATCGTATGCAGTTTGTTACCGACGACTTATGGATTTTAAAATCGAGCAGTACTTACTTAACACTTCGCAAAAAGATAAACGGTATTGGTGTCAATTAAAAATTAAAAGATTTACGAAATATTTAACGGCATTAATTTTTGTCACCGAAATATATCTATATTAATATATCCAATTTTATTCCTCAATGAACGAGGAAAAATATTCTCACATGAACTCCATTGTGATAAAATAAATAATAGTTAAACATGATATAATATTTTAGTTATTAATTATTGAGATTTTCTACGATTCCACATTTATTGTCATTGGTTTCGTCTTTCGGCTTCTTCGTGCATTTTGTTGCATCACGGATGCAACAAAACGGACTCCATTTATAAACATATATAACATACATTGATTATAAGTTAAGTAAAGTGAAAAGGGTTGAAACATTATATAATATTATTAGATAGACGAGTAGATGAGAATAGATCACATTGATGACAATGTCAGTTCCGTGGCATCCGTGTAAATGAATGCCTGAAGATACCGAAAGACGAAACCCATACAAACATGTGGAATGGAACAAAGCTCCGATAATTGAATTTCGATATTGAAACTCGATCAAGCACCTTGAGTCGATATCATAAATTATGTTTTATTATAATGCGATCTACATAATAGATATTTACTAAGAAACTGTTATTTAATATAAATAAACCAAATGAAAATGATATGAGAATAATTTAAATTTGGTAATAATTCAAAAATCTTTTTAGGAAACATTCTTGAAGATTATTATTTATTCTATATGAAGGACGTTCAAAATGTGTTAACTGAAAAAAAAATTATAAATAAATGCATTTTATTTTAAATCAATATCATAGTTTTTTTAATTATTCCATTATTTAAAAAAATAAACTGATTTCGTAATAATTTACCAAAAACTATAGAAATTATTTAATTTTCTATTTCAATTCGATTCACTTCAATTGAAAAAAGTTTTGTTGGTAAAATTGTCAAATGTCTTGCTTTTTGCATCTGTATTTTAGATTGTTTATTTTTTCACATCTAAAATGGTTTTACGGACTGAAGAGCGATCAAAGAAAATACACATAATGAATATGTTTCATTATTATAAAAATATGATAATTATTAATTTTCTACACAATGCACTTTATCGAGCCCTCAGTGCAATGGTAAACGTAATTTTCTCTAGTGATGGATCTCACTGCATCCAAGTACAACGAACGTTGTTTTCAATTGACTGATCGATTACGTTTAAAATTATATGTGAATAATATACACTGTATGTAACGTCCAGAAATGTTCTCCTACTCGATTCTAAAAACCAAAGCATGTGTGTGCAAATGTTTTCGACTAATAACTAGTTATATCCTTTTTGTGGAAGAGACGGTGATAAACTAAGTAACAAACAGTTTTCCTCAAGTTATCTTTAGATAACTTCATTAGACGACTATTTGTAAATATGAATTAAAGTTTTGGTTAACAATTAAAATATAATGACTTTCTAAGAAGACGTGATTATCACATACAAAGCAACAATATACTTTCGTTGTAGTTCATTATTCTTTTTTTCCCAAAATGTTATACAGTAGGTGATCGGTTAATGAACAATCAGACAACGAACACTAGAACGTTTTTTCAGCAAAGATTTTTGTGTGACATTATTCGAATATATTTATATTATTGTGTTATAATATCCGTTATCCGAATATGTGTACAACGAACACATATTCGGATAACGAACTAAAACTCTTTCTAATCCAGTCATTTTATCAGTAAAACTAATCTACGTTTTATTACATTCGGCAAACTTGACTGAAAGAAAGCGGCGCGCTTTTTACTTGGTCCTTGACGTCACATCTGTATGGTAAATCGATGATCGGTTAACGAACAATTCGGATAGCGAGCAAAGCCTTTGAACAGAATATGTTCGACAACCGATCACTCACTGTATTTTTTAAATCATAACGGGTTCAGATTAATGCGAGCGCCATCAAATTATGAGCGCATCAGTTACATACTAATTTAAAAAATTGATTTCTGTTTTATTGCATCCGTGTGATATAATGCCTGAAGATGCCAAAATACGAAACCCGGGTCATTAGTGAAAAAACTTCTGAAATCGTAAAAAGTTGTAACAATTCAAATTTGGTATTGAAATTCCATCAAGCGCTTTTAGTCAATATCATAAAGTATTTTATAAGTTTCGAATAAATTTTTTTGATCACTTTCTTTTGGCACACACTGTATCGATACATAAACGCTCTGTCGAAGCGTTCGTTGGCAAATATAATGATAAACCTAGGATGAAACGAAGTTGGGCAGCCTGTAGTCGGAACGAGTATCAGGGGGGCAGAACTGAACAGAACGTAGTCAGACTTGAGAGTGTCACGTATGTAAATAAGATGGGATTCGTACGTATGGACATTGGACGTGCTTTTACCGGTGTCGCTCTAGATTATCTTGCATTAGAAGGAATAATTTACACGAGGCGGGAGAGAATACTGCCCGCTATCAAATGGACAAGGCGACCATATCACGTGCTTGGCCTATTATTAATACCTACTTGATACAATTTAATGTGTACCGAACACATTTATCATTGAATTCTACAAAATACTCGAACAATCGTAGAATCGTTTGTAAATAAACTGAATTCAAAAAAAGGAACATTGAAAATGACCTTCTTACTGGTCGCCTGTGGAGCTATGTATCGGCGCCCGCATGTTCAAAGTGTTTATATCAAGCAAAATTAAATAATATATTTTTTTAATTAAATACAAATTTTGGATATTTCGCATAAAAATCAATTTATAATGATTCCAAATGAGCGAAGCTTGCATTCATTTTAATAAAAGAAAATTTTTGAAACAATACTAAACATTTTATGTCGTTATTTAAATGTAAATGCTTTTCACCAAGAAATGACATTTATCACTTTTAAGGTGTTAACTGTCACTTCTTGATGGAAAGGCATTATATTTTAAATAATAAAAACACATTTTTTTAGTACTTATTTCCACAATATATTTTTTTTGATCAGGACCGGTTTCGCTCATCGCGAGCATTATCAACTGATAATAAGTACTAACTAATAACTGGAAATAAGTACTAAACAAATGTGTTTTTATTATTTAAAAAAAAAAAAAAAAAATGACATTTAGCAAAATAAAAGTAAAATTTACAGTATAGTGTCTGTTTTTTATTCCACTGGTTGTGTTACGAAATTTTATCCACACATATATACATGTATAACCTCTTTTGAAAGCGCTTTAAAACTGAACGTTAAGCACATGCTACAATTCTTCAGTGAAAATACGTTATTTGTAATTATCATACTTAAAGTCATTTTACCGGATCAATCAGATATGAACAACATTTTTTTTGTAATTTGTGCCCTGTATAAATGTTCATAAATCTTCTCCTTTTAATGACATCGTTTTATATCAAATACTGAACACCAGAATACAAAGATACTTCTCTCCATTTTGTCAATACATTAGACATAGTAACTTTCGAGAAACCGAGCGAATTAATTTTTTTATTCACCTCTTATGTTTTCGTGTTTTTAGATTGATATAGTTAAATAATCATTTGGTCTTAAATTTATAATTAACGCTCTGACTGCCATAGTCTCAACTGTTCAAACAGCAGTGTATTGATAATCCATACATAAAAATATAGGACAGATAGCCACCTCAAAAAAAGCTACATTTTCTACTGAAATATAGACTGATTTCTCCTGATAATATCCATTAGGTTGGCTAACACCAACACTATTGAATTATTTTGTGAAATATACCACGTATGGAAATTTTTTATTAACCTCAAAAACGAAAAAATAATACATATTTACTATTTTAACAAGCCATTATATTCAACACAATAAAAAAATATTTAATGTAATATTTTGACACTTTAATATTTTAGGACCAGGTCCGGTTATGATCACCGCGAGCATTATCAATTAATGTTAATTTTTAATTTAAATATTTGTTTAAATGACCTTGTTTATAATTTATATGATACATTGTAATTAATAATGCTTGCGAAACCGTTCCTGTTCATAAACATATTGCGGAAATAGTAGTAAAAATATAATGCCTCTCCATCAAGAAGTG
The DNA here is from genome assembly GCA_028555115.1 of Himalopsyche japonica. NCBI lineage: Eukaryota > Metazoa > Arthropoda > Insecta > Trichoptera > Rhyacophilidae > Himalopsyche > Himalopsyche japonica. The sequence goes on along the minus strand of JAHFWJ010000068.1, from coordinate 1,285,385 downwards.
ATAACTAACACCTTAACAGTGATTTTAAGCTAGACCCTTTCATTAGTTTTATTAGCAACCTTTACGTGTGGACGGCCTTTCCGAAGAGATTGCAAGATGTTTTAAATTCCAAGTAAGTGTACGGATGTACATATATTAGTGTTCAAGGAGGCTTTGCATTGAGTATTGTTCTTGTGAGCTTTTGACTCACCTCAATTAACTGCCCCGGTCTACGAACATACCGTTTACAGCACATCAGTTATGTCAGTGGCGTGATTATTAAAATCTACAACTATTTTTTTTTAAATTTTGGTTAACAATTTTTTTTTTAATCGTCTTCTAACGAAATAAAAAAACATTTCCATAAATATCATATAAATATGATAAGATATGTTGCTAATAAACTACTAGATTCCAAAAATTATATCATGGAATTGGTATAATAACTCACGACTATGAGTTACCTATCCTTAAACGAAAGTTAAGTGTACGTTTAAAATTTTAGGATTTATTTCGAAAGTGTTTCCTTGCTGAAAAAGTTTGGGAAACCGACACACAGATACATATCGTAGACTATGATGTCCCCAGCACTAAGCAAAATACTCATCGAGACCTTCTGACATCTACACTTCAATAATGTTCAATATACGTGACCAGACTTCATGTTTTAAAGAACAAACGTTTCTCTCACTTTTAAGGTATTAAATGTCACTTCTTGGTAGAAATGCGAGCTTAAAAATTTTCATCTTCATATTTTTTTGCGATCAATCTTCTGTTTCTCTCATTATGATAACTACTATGAATTTGTTTAATTTTTACTACTTTTTTACATAATAAAATCAAAATTTGTTGTATAAAGTCATGGCTTAATTTTTATTTCAAATAACTTCTAAAGTAGCCGTCAACATTTAATTTCTGTAAAATACTTACATCATATTGTTTGATTATGTTTTCTTGAACTGTAAGTTTTATACCTAGTAATTATTTATTCAAAATTGAAGTGGAAGAATAACTTTTTTTTTATGTTTATCGTATCAAAAAACTGTAGAAATAGTACTTAAAATTGTATTTTTATTTGTTAAATATAATCTCTTTACATCAAAATTATTAGTTAATATTTGTGTATAAAAACACAATGTATTGTCTTATTTTCACAAGTAATATGGAAATACTATTATACATTGTGTTTTTATTATTTAAATTTTTCTCTCAAAAATGTTGAGACGAAAAAAAAACATTTACGCACGCCAATGTGTAAAGAGCACACCTGTTCACCTGTGCATTGTAGCATGTGCTGTGCGAGTACAGGGGACAATCAAAACGATAATCACAGGTGCGATACAGTGCTACGGGTTGGCATTGTAATAGTCACACATGATCCGGACATTTTACGTGATTGCTGGTCCGTAAATGGGCGACTTTAGTTTTTATTGCCGACTAAATATTTTGTCGGTGTTCACTTTGAAGCATCATAATGACTTTTTTTTTTACATTTCATCTGTTACGTGATCATTAAATATATATCAAAACTGATGTAAAAAAACGTCTGATTAAAAAATTTATAATATCAATGAGCACTTGATAAAAGATTAATATTTTTTTTTACTCAAGAACCGGGTTTTGCCTTGGAACAAATTATTATAAAATAACTAAAAATATGAGAGTTCAATTAGGTTCAATGCCTGTACTAAGCGAGCAATTAAACTTTTTTCAATAAGCTAAAAATCTGAAAAATCTAATTCTCACAATAAGTCTTCTGCTTCTACACAAGATTTCATTAAAATAGGCTAGTATTTCTAAGTTATTGTGGGAAACGATACAATGCTGTATCGATTATAAAATATTTTTGGTTTATATGTACGTTATAATTTATAATATTGATTGAAGGTGCTTGATGGAATTTCAATGTCAAATTTAAATTGTTGATTCCACACTTTTTTTGACAAACGACCCGGGATTCACCTTTTGGTATCTTCATACAATCTAGCGCACGGATGCAACAGAACTGGCCAGTTCGGATGCACTAAGACATACATAACATGGAATCGTACAAAATTTAAAAAAATCTATTTTGGTTTGGAAATAACATCAAGCATCTTCAATCGATATCACAAAATAATCAATTAATATAAGCAATTGATTTATTTATTTATTATCTTATCGAATCAAAAATTAATTAAATATTATTGAAGCACTGCGCAGTGTTGATTTCGCCGAAAGCATCGAAGGTCATATGTTCAGAGTTGGGCAAAATCTTGGTCAAATTATCATGTTGGCAATTGCACCCTTATAATTCAGGGGCGAACTAGTGTCGGGTGAAAGTCGTATAATATGACAAGGCTGGCGGTAATTTCATATAACCGCCGGTCCACATGTGCCCTATTACACCATTAACTTATGATACACCCTGTACCTATTGGCCGCAAAGCCATATTCCAAGAAGTTTGAATTGGTAAATATGCTTAGAACTTTGGTTTCTGTGTTTGTGAGGATCGTCTGTACATGGATATATTTTGGAGTATATGAAATATCAACAGCAAAGAAACTATTTGAATATCGCATCAAGATTAAATTCAGTTATCCTTAAAAAAATCATAATATAATATAAAGCCTTTCTTATAATTAAAATGAGTCGTTGAGAAGCAAAACCGCCAATTTTACATTTTTTCAAAATCTAACAAAATTAATTTGCAAAATCTTTAATTAATTTTACAGAAAGTTATGGCAAACTGCTTGCTAAAGATAAAAAAAGCAAATAAAAAAAAATGTTTAATTGTAAAAATTGAATTGTTGAAACTTTGTACGATTCCATGTGTATTGTCACTAACGGCCCTGTTTTCACTTTTCGGTGTCTTTAGGCATTGTATCATATGTCTGACCATCGTCAGTTCTGTCACATTGAAATATGATATTGAAATTCCAAATGATAAATTAGTTTAAATTTGTCATTTTCAAATTTATACGTTCAAAATCAGCTTAATTTTTTTTTGTATTTATCGCAATAATTATTTTACTGAAAAAAACAAACCATAAACTTTGTATGAAAGACAATATTCACTTTTAAAATGTTAACTGTAACTTGTAATGGGAAAAATATATATAATATATATATTTTTATATTAAAAATGCATTATTAGTACTATTTCGACACTATATTTTATGACCACGACCGGTTTCAATTGAATTGATTATACTTGCAATAAGCGAAACCATTCCTTATCATAAAATATATTGTCAAATAAATGTCTTTTAGTATTTAAAATACGACAATATTATCGTTATCTTTTTATGTGGCAAAACGGGCATGGCGGTTTTTGTTTTCGAGCAACTCAGATATGAATCTTTCAAAATACATGTATATATTTTATATCGTACTTTTACGGCAGTCAAATTGTATTATTATATAATATAATTCACGTCTAAAGAAGGCCCAGCGAATCCTTTTACCTTAATATATTCTGTACATGTAACCTGACATTGCGTTGTGAAGTAATATCTTACTATATGTAAATTTTAATTTCACTTGACCAATTGAAGGCCTGCCTAAACTTGACTAGGGGCCAAAGCAAACTTTGACAAAGCTCCTTCGAATGTACTCAAAGATGATATGCATAATGGAAACACTTGGACGCTCGAAAATTTACTGTTTTATGACAAAATAATTATTAGATTAATTAAGAGACACTGGCACCACTACTGCACCACACTAATCGTTAACTGATCAATGTATTAGATTTTCAGTAGTATTAAATGTGATTCAAAAAGCTTTTATCCGACTATAAGAATCGAAAAAAAAAACAACGTATGCCCTCAGAACTTAGTAAAACTAAAATACATTGCTATTTTTTAACCATGTTATAACCGTATTCTTCCGAGTAAATGCCAATCCAATCAATAACACTATTGTTATTACAGCAACCAATAATTAATAACATTCGCCGATTTACACAAACATTGCTTCCAAATTATACGGTTTTTTAATTTGCTCTTTACGAAGTATTTACCAAATCTCCGTTTCTTAATTTTTATTTCGCCTGTTTCTAAATTATTTTCTATGACTATTTTTAAATAATAAAAAAATCACAGTAATATTTTTACAATTTTATATAACCCAAATTATCACTACCAATTACAAAGAAGGTAATGTGTTGTATGCTGTAATTTATAATCCATCAGTTGATAATTTTCGCGATGAGTGAAACGGGTCCTGATTTCAAAATATGTATTTGAAATAACACTAAAAAATGAATTTAATACATGAATATAGTGCCATTCCACCAAGAACTGACTGTGTAAACCTTTAAATCGTTGTTTTTTTTTTTATAAAATAACCATAATTAATTCATTAAGTTGAAATTTACTTGGTAGTACTACATTATAACAAGGTGAAAGAATACAATGTATTTTAGTTACACAAAATTTATAATGTATATAGTTGATAGCTATTTCGGCTTACTCTTTTTTCAGAAATATAATATCCATCTATGCTTTCATATCCTTTTTTGGCTGCACAATTCTGGCGTCGATAGTATTTGAACTGTAATTCTGATCTGAGTTAGGTTTGAAATCAAGTCTTGGATATACAATAGAAGTTTGTTATTTCTTTAAGATCTGGTTAGTTTTAAGTTTTGAATGTAATAGTGATCAAGATTCAAAGAGTATTGACAAGAATACCTTTGATAAAAAAATTATTATGATTTCATTGCTATATATTATACTTATTATTATTATATTATGGTATAACGCCATTATAACATGATGAAAAAAGCAATGTCTTTTTGATGACAGCGTAAGCCGAAATAAGTATCAACTATATACCTTATAAATTTTGTTGAACTAAAATACATTGTACATTGCTATTTTTTCACCGTATTAACCTTATATATTATAATTTGAGACCACTATATTGATATGATATCTGACGTTTGAATAAGAAGAAGCGAAACACGTGTCACCATCAAGTAACACCATAATCGGAATAACAAAGTTATCAATTTTATTTTGTGTACGTTTTAAATTGTGCCTCAACACTCGCGGTGTTTCGTCCGCTTGTGGAACGTATATCTTTTGGCTTTACAACCTCGTCGGGTGCTGACACGCAAACCAGATACACTCATATCCAACGCAAGAAATGTCCAAAGACAAATAATATTATCCTATAAGGCACACACCCGGCCATCTCCAGGAGTGTGTACATGATTGAGACTAATGCCCATGTACTTTCTATACTCTACAAGCTCTCGCTGTAGGGAAACATGGTCTCTTATGGTTGAAATATGTTAATTGCTTTTGATGAAGGGACGGACAAAGTTTCAGCTATCTTGCAAGGGGTATTAAATATGCGAGAGTACTTCATAATCGTACAATTGTGATACATACAATAACATCAAAGCCAATCAATTAACAATTTCAAATATCGACTGAAGGCTCTCCATAGAATTTCACTATAAAATTTGAGCCGTCCAAATTCTGTACATTTCCACATATTTTATCACTCACGACTCGAATTTCGCATTTCGGGATCTTCAGACAATATATTACATTAATGAACATGAGCTGATTCTCAGTATAGGATTTATTGAACCATCAATAATAACTAACAACATGATACTTTAACATTTATTTATTTACATTATTTTTAAATAATATAAAAGAAACACATACAGATTTCGTATAAAACTGGTTGATAATGCTTGCAATGATTGAAACCCGTGTAAATCATTAAATTTATCAGATAAATAAATATTAAAACATTTCCATCGAGAAGTGACAGCTAACACTTGAATGGATAAAAGTGACTTATTTACTTACTTAATTAGTTAAGACAATGTTGTTTTACTAGATTTATTTATATAATTTTAATTACCTACTCAGGGTGCCTGATGGAATTTTAATATTAACATCCAGGTAGTGAATGATGTAATAATTTAGAGGTACAAAGACATACAATATATAATCACTTTATTTTAATATTACGTATTGTTAGTAATGTTTTTATTTTAGGTCCATGGTGCAGTTGTCTTCATCACACCCTTCCAGAGCAGTTTTCAGAGTGATTTCTCGAGGGTGTTGTTTATTAAATATCTGCTGGAGTATTTTCATTACAGCACCATATGCTCATCATTAAAAGTGAAAATGAATATTAACTTCAAAAAATTGAGCTTATATCAAACAAACAAAATATGTGCGAAATCAAGGACCGGCTTCATTTTCAATCGCATGGGCTTAATTAAATTCCAGCTATTACTGGAAATACAAATATAATATAAATAATAGTATACACCTTTCTGTCTATCCCAAGAACTCCTTCTAAACGGTGAAAAGTAGCAAAGTAGAGGTGACATTTGCACATTTTCATTCTTACTGTTATTTCTATCAAATTTACTGTTTTTATCTTTCAACTTTATAATACAATCAATTGATGGACTCAATTTTTTGGTGTTACTTCATGTTAACTAAATGTATTTATAGCAAGTTTTATATCAAATTGTCGGAGCATAACGATCTATGACGCATTATAATCAGAGCTTTTCAAATCTCATTCGTCTCTTATGTATAGACGTATTTTTTGTATAATTTTTCTATCGTTGCTGAGGAAATTAATCGCCGCAGAGCTGAGCAATTCACATTAAATTCAGTTCACATGGATACCACATGCAATACTATAATAATTATATATTATAATAATAGTATATTTACATCCCCACAGGTTTTAATTATATAATATCATATATTGTAGGCAAATTCCGATGAAATATCAATGCTTACAATTTTTTAATTTGTATTATATTACTGAAATATTATCCGGAATTTTATTTTTGTTGTATGTAATAGGGTGCTATAATATATTAACTTTATTAAATGTGTAATAATAAAAGTTTTCCTCTTATTCAAAATAATAATCTTAATATTGCTTGAAATTGTTACACCTACGTTTAGTCCTTCAAAATTGAAATATTTCCGTACCTTTGTGTTGAAAATTTCCAGATATGAACAAAGTTTTATCGTTGATACAAACACGCCTTATGTTACGTCAAATAAATAAAAACTATAATAACCTTTTGGGGCAAAGTTGTCGGGTTTGACCATTGGGATAATAATAATTGGTATCTTGGGTCTTCTGGATAGGCCCTGGGCAGAAGACGATGTCCTTAAAGTTTGTTTCTAATTGAGATGGCCTATTATTAATTTAAACTTGCAATTAGGTACTCTAATAGAACGCACGCCTTGCTGTTTGACCATTACTGAGAGCTTTAAGCTCCACCTTTCGAGGGTCAAAGATAATTGTGTAGGCATTTCTTAAAACTAACAATACGTAATGATTTCGCTTGCCACGAGCAACAAAGTTAAAACATTCGGTATAATTAAATTATTAATTTCCTCGCCAATATTCATTTAAATATCATCTCAAAAAACCTCATCAGCTGAAACCAACTTAATGAACTCTTATTATAATGATAGAGATAATATTTTTTACCATTTTACATCCGCGAACCATCAAAAAATCCAAAAAAATTTAGCGGACCATCAACATTAGAATTAAATAATAAATATTTATAAATTTATTTTTTTATTCGAAATAAATAATTTTGCAACACCGTATGCTGATATAACAATATTTATTATATTAAAACAGACAGAAACAAAAAAAAATATTTTTAAAATCAATAAAGATCAACATAAAATTCGACGTTTATCGAAATAATATCACATCGTGGACCACCTAAAAATCTTCGCGGACAATCGTTTGAGAAACTAGGATGTAGATCATTGCAAAATATCTATTTTTAAAATAATATATAGTATATATTAAGACCATATCACCTTTAAAACTGTTAAAAATGACCGTTGCTGTCATGGTAGCATATTGACGGATTAAAACATTCTATTGTACAATTCGATATCATCCAGATCGGAACCGAATTCAGTTTCTCCAGTATTATCAACTAATTAATTATATATTTGTGTCATAACATAGAATAACTTTATTATTGTATATGAGTTTACAGATTCTTCCCATCTATTAATCACGTCCCGTGTAAGTTTAGCAAATTTTTCTTTCCCACAATACATTTTGTGATCACGACCGGTTTCACTATTCGGTCTTAAAACATTTTGCAGAGATACGAAACATACGTCAGTACAGTTGAATAATTTATTATATATCAATTGTTAATGATTTGGAAACTGTAAAATTTAATAAATCATATTTGGTATTGTGTTATCATCTTTAATGAATAAATTATGCAATAAAAAACATTTTTGTAAATTTTAATCGAGACTAATTTAACGATATTTAAAATATTCGAACAAATGCATTTATCTTTAAAAAAAATATTCACACTATACGATATACTATTTTACAGAATAAAAACATTTTTTATTCATTTATGGCCAAACATTTAATGTTAATTATTCTAACGGCTTTAAATTATAATCGACTAACTAAAAGTATGTATTCCATTTAATTTTAAATGGAGATGAAAAATTTTAAAGAACGAAGTTGAGATCCATCAAAATGTTCATAAGCTATGTTAACGGCATGATAAAATAAATTAACCCGTAAAATGCCGATATAACGAGCTGGCGGTTTTATTTCGACGAGAAAACTTAGTTACCCTGCACTAGCACACTTATCCCATCGGAGTTTTTTAACTTTCCAGTCAGCATTCTGCCTCTTAGAATATTAATTATTTTTAATACACATCGCTCGCCGTCTTGCGGCTGGTCGACCAAAAACTTTGTCTTACGTTTTTACAACAGTCACCTTTTTAAGTGATATTATTTCATCACAGCTTTGCACTTGAGCTTTTCGATATTTAAGCTTTCGTAAGCATATCGATGACATTTTTTCCAGTTATGATTGACCTGAAGACGTACTTGTTACATTTATTAAGATTTTTTCTCGTAAGTATCAACGTTGCATAGTTGAAACGTAGATCACAATAATTGCTTTGTAAAATTTTATTTGTTAAAGCTTTAAACGATTCCACGTGTTTCGTTACTAACGACCGGGTTTCATGTTTCAACATCTTCAGGCATTCCATCACACGGATGCAACAAAACTGACGCACAATAAACAATTAGCATCGGCTATATGCCAAATTTATTAATTGAAGGAAAACACACACTCCAAGGTAAAAACTAAATGACAGCTAAAATAAATTCAATAACATTGATCTAATAATAAATAACACAATTGCATGTGAAAAGTTTCTTTTACGATAAATACTGTTAATAAGTCATTCTTGAAAGGATTTTACAATATATCATTAAATTATAATTTGGGGGGTTTTTTGTTGTTGTTAAGAAATACCTACTTATTTCATGTGACAAGTAAAAATTAAGCATCTAGTGACCCAACAAAATAATTTACGTCATGAGAATTCGATTCATTGAACTGATCTCACGTAAAGGACACAACAAGGGCGAGTTGGGAAAATTGACCACCAGCCTTGGGGTCTGTGTTTTCCCTAAATAATTTAAGCTTAACACCTTTGATATATAGACGATGCTAACTGTTTATTGTATGTCAGTTTTGTTGCATCCGTATGATATAACACCTGAAGATACCAAAAGACGAAACCCGGGTCGTTAGTGAGAAAACGTGTGAAATCGTTCAAAATTTTAACAATTGAAAATAAAAATTGTGTCTTTAATATAAAAATTACTTATCTTTCCACTATAAGTGATAAAAGAGTAAATACCATCAAAGTGCTCTTGTTACGTATTCATTTTAAAAATGATGATTTTTATCCGCGATACATTTTTTCTCAAAACTTTAAATCTTTACTCTGAAATAATATCAGGGGATTATGGAATTTACATTATTTTAAGTTGTTTTCCTTGTCTTGCAATACGTAAAATGTTTACGCTACAGTAAAATAACTTAAGCATATACTCTTTCTTTCAAAGGCAATGCTAAGCTTTTATGAAAGCTTTCGTTTTTTTTTAGTAAGTAAAAAAACCTACACAAGGCAGTTGCTCGCCGCGTACGTCAGGTGAAGTGGTAGGGCAAAAGTAAAGTAAGACAATACACAGATGTAAGATACGCTCACGACTTTGTGTTTTATTACATCTCATTTCCAACATAATTATTGTTGAAAACTGAGATATTTTTTCCCCCACCAGCCAACTTTCCGACGAGTTGTTTAGATTGTTTGCAAGTTTTCATCCTCATTCGTAATGACCGCTCAAACAATTTGATACCGGACTATTTTGAAAAAAAATAATCTCATTTTTTCTGTATGATAGCAAACGAATGCCACTGAACATAATACTTATTTAATTCTATTGTTCAAATTGAAAGCTAGTGTGATGATGAACAATTGAACACTTTCATCCACGTCAAATGAACGTTTTTTTCCGTTAACAAATGATTGTCAAGAATGGATGTATCTTTATTTAATCTAAATGCATCTAAGTGTTCTAAAATTCTAATATTTATGGTACGCGTGGTTTTACTTTCATACACATGTTGGAATCCATTGCACTGCAATTTATAAATCCCCAAAATTATTTTTTTATTTGTTGTTAACATATAACATAAGTTACGATATTACCTCGAAATGCGTACAGGAATTTACAATTTTACAAGTTTTGTCACTCACAACTCTGGCATCTTTTAGCATTACATGTTTGCAGAAGAAACGACACTTTACATCGCTTATATGTATGAGATATTACACGAAAAATACCACAATATAATTTTTTCCTTATTTCAATTTGCAACCATAAACACAGCGTATTAATTCGTAGTGTATTTTCATTCAAAATTTGATTAAATGAATGCATGTTTCTATTTTATCCAATATAACATATGAAGAATTGTTTGAAATAACATATCCAAAAAAGGCGTGCGCTACAAACAGAGGAGGTTGTACATTTTACGTGAGACATAAAAAAATAATTAATACATCCTACTTGGGCTTCTTCTCAATTTTAACTTTTAGAAAAAGAATTTTTCGGAACGTAGCAGGTATTTTTCAAAAATTGTTAATTAACAATAACCAATTAAACTTTTATAGGATTCATAATTTACTTAAAATAAATATTCAAAAGATTAATTTCAACAAAAAAATCAACAAACTTCAACAAAATTCTCTAATAGAATTCTAGTAAATCCACAGAAGCCAAATCTCGAGTGTAAACTTCTTTTATAACACGGTGAAAAATTAGCAACGTATTTTAGTTTTACAAAATTTATAAGGCATATAGTTGATAGCTATTTCGGCTTACGCCCTCATCAGAACTATACAGAGGCCGTTGGCCAAAATAGCTAACAACTATATACCTTAACAACTAAATTGCATTGATATTTGTTCACCGTGTTACAATGGAGTTCTACCAAGTATATCCCGATTCAATCATCAAATTAGTAATTGCTAAATTTTAATTGTTAAAACTTTGTACGATTTCACAAGTTTTGTCACAAACGACCCAGGTTAAGCCTTTCGGCATATTCAGGCATTCTATCACACGGATGCAACAGAACTGACGTGCAATAAACAGTTGGCATCGTCTAAATACCAAAGGTTTAAATTACAGGAAAACACGAAACACAAGGCAAGCAGTAAATGGGAGCTAAAACAAATTTTATAATATTAATCTAATAATAATTAGCACAATTAACTAACTAAAGCATGCTTAAAGATGCCGAAAGGCGAAACCCAGGTCGTTAGTGACAAAACGTGTGGAATCGTACAATGTTGCAAAAATTCATATTTGATATTGAAATTCCATCAAGCACCTTCAGTCGATATCATAAATTATATTAATTAGTAGTTAAACAAAACTAGTGTTAATAAATGCATTTCCACCAAAAAATGACAGGTAAAAACATAAAAGCTACTCATTAATTAAATACAAATGCAATGATATTCATTGCGATGTGTGATATATATATAAGTTAAATTATAAATGCTAATCTAATCAATGAACTCCTTTTCTATCAAATATTGACAAAATAGCTATCATTTATCTAAAATCATAAATAAACCACACAACCACTTTGACTCATTTATCAGCACTGATTGTTTTTTAAATAAATAATTGGCGTAACGTAGGAATTTGATCAGTAAAAAGTCTTAATTTTTTTTTTGTGGGCCACATTTAAGATTCAAACCAATAAGAGTGTCGCTATTAAAGCATTTAATATCATTTATTAACAATTAATTTCTAAAAAAATCATATATTTTTTTTCAATTTTTACCTAAGATAAAAATCCATATCGTGTCATAGCTTGCTAACTTCTAATCTGGTATTTATAGGTTTAAAAATTGTGTCCATATAAATAAATTATACTAGCAGTAAAAATACTTCCACAGAAAACAAACTGTTAACCGATTTGTTTCTGACATATATTTCTTTTTAGAAAAGCTTTTCCTGGGAAATGAGCTTTTGCAAGTAGATTTTGTAAATGTTTACATTCCATTTGAAAAATTTGCTTAAATTGTTGTGTGATAAATAAGATATTCCGCTTATAAAATTATAATAATGTCTCAGCTGACATCTGATAGAGTTGTGTAAGTGCAATTCAAATGAAAAACTACCCATCCCATGGAAAGGGTGATACAAAAGGGAGGAGGGTTAAGGGGATGCACGAAGAGCTTTCTCTGCGGTATTTAGTCTTCTTTTTGAAGCATTGCATAGTCTTAAGCAGTGCTATTTGCTTCTTCAGTTGGATAACAGAGTGATCAAATAATCACAACATTTTTTAAGCTCATAATATTTCATTGATATTCTACTATACGAGACTTGAAATGAAATTAAAACCCTAACTCGATCAAAATTTACCCTAGAGAGAAATAGCTATCAAATATTTACCGTATAACTTTTGTAGAATGAAAATACGTTGAAATTTTTTCACCGTGTTATAATGTTGTTCAATCAAGTAAATGTCAATTAAACCAATTAAATTTAGCCTGTTTATATTCCAATTTGAATAATTGAAATTTTGTACGAATCCACAGAACTGACAGCTCTATTGCATCCGTGGGATAGAATACCTGAAGATGTCAAAAAGCAAAACACAGATCCTTATTGACAAAACGTGTGAAATCGTACAAAGTTTCAAACATTCAAATTTGATATTGAAACCCCAAGCATCTTCAGTCGAAATCATAAATAACAAAATTCTGTTTATTCGTTTATAAAATATGTATCATGTCATATGCGTGGAAATTACTTCATTGTATTTTGAAAAGAAATTTGGATCGTATGTAAATTTTTTTTTTCGTTTTTTGATTTTTTTAATTTATTGTTTTTTTTATTGAATGTTATTTGAGTTTTAGCAGATTCGTAGCAAGGCTACTTAAAAAATATATTCAAAACTACACATACCTACTAAGCCTTATTAAAATTTGTGTTTAGTCATTTGTTAATGCCCGGAATAAGTAAAATCAGCTCTGATTTTAATTGCTAGCTAAGCCAATTAAGTGTTTCTAAATGTTTTAGTTGACATGTATTTATCACTGACTTTTCAATCACCGTGTATAACTCGAGCATTTTCATTTTTTGCAGTTGAGTTATGAATTTTTAATGAGATTGGTGGAGAGATTAAGAGTTGGAAAGTCATTTCCCGCGAAAAACCGGCCATTTTCTTCTTTCGTCTTAGGCAAACTCTGGATGCCAAACAACATTTGCGTCGAGTTTTCCATTAGGCGTCGGTCGGCGCCGAACTCGCTACCCACTCATAGAGCGGCCGCGATCTACATTTCCATACCATCTGACTACCCCTGGCTTCAAAGTTATTAACTCGATTGCAGGATATTCAATATACTTACTTCAGCATGGAAAAGCATTATAAGGATTGCATATTAAATGAATATTAATATAAATTAAGTCGCAAACATCTTTTGAATTTATTGTCAATATTTATTTCAGCGGGGATTGATCATGTAAAAACAAATTTATAATCAAGAATATATATATTTTTTTAAATAATAACAACGCATTTTCCAGTTATTTTACCCATATTTTGTTCATTAAATCTTATTTAAGTTTTAAGCTTGTATTAATAAGCAACAGCTTCTATACCAATCCCTTATTAAATTCCTTCGTAAAGTAAAACCCTGGTCGTGAGTGACAACATGGAAATGAAAAAAATTTAAATATACTTAATGTTTCACATATCATATGATCAATGCATCTGTACTATTATAAATATTAACGTTTTTTTTTTAATAATAACAAAACGTTTTAGTGGTTATTTATAAAAAAAATATATTTTACGATCAGGACCGGTTTCGCCCATCGCGAGCATTATTAACAGATTATAAGTTTATTAGCAAGACCGGTCCTGATCATAAAATATATTTTACAAAAACTTATTTCTTCAATATATCCACAAAAAAAGTGTATAGAAAATTGATGATTAGTTTCAATAACGTTTTTCAGTTGACGATGCTCGAAAAGAGCGAAATTGGTCCTGTTCATAAAATACATTGTAAAATTAAGTACTGAAAAATGTGTTTTTATTATTTAAAATATCATGCCTTTCCTTCAAAAAGTGACAGTTAACACCTTAAAACATATGATCAAATAAAAAATAAATCGTTTTATAATATAGTAATGACTATAAAATACAAAAAATATTCATACCCAATCAATTCATTTCAGTAATTTACTTCATTTAGCAAACTAAAATCTGTTTTTACTACAGTCCATAAAATGACAAATTTATACGTAGTTTTCATTAAGTTAAATGGCTTATACTTCACATAATTTACTAACTTAACAATCTTCTAACCACATTTGAGAGTTATAATTATCATAAAATGAACATTTCGTCGTGACAGGCCTAAAACATAAACCACTACTTTAATTGACTTCTGTATTGTTATCGATTCTATAAATATAAGTGCATTTTTTGAATACTGACCCTTTTTTGCGTTAAAATAATCTACAATAACCAAAAAAAATTGTTTGCAAAAGTTTCGTAGTTAGACAATCGATGCCCTGACTAATAGCGTCTCATTGTTTTTATTTGCGCGGAGAGCAAAAATGTGCAAACCAAAACTCAGAAAACAAACAATTTTAATAAAAAGCTCCTTCTATTCGTACGCAAAGTTCATGCTCAAAATGCTCGTTATTGTAATAAGTCCGCAACAAAAACCGGCGGCGGACTAAAATCAGTTTTGTTTTGCCACATAAGACAAAAAGCTCAATGCTTGCACATTATTTCATACCAAGTTTTAAGCTCTGTTGCCACAAGACAACAAATGACCACAGCGAAAGACCATAAGCATTAAATCGTTTCAATAATGTTTTTATTAAGTATTTAACCTTTTTGTAATTTATAATATTTCTTAATCGATGACTGACGTGAAATTGTGAATTACATAAGTCAAATTCGTCGATTTTATTATACATTTTCTTATTTTTAAGTACACCTGGGCCTCGTATAGCACGGTTATATGATACCACAAAAACCACGTGCAATACAAATCTGTGTTACATAAGGTTTGAAGTTGGCTTAAAAAAATTGAAGATATTTTATATAAATTTGGACTTTATTTTTTTAAACAAACAAATATACATTTTATGATATCGACTGAAGGTGCTTGATGGAACTTCAATATGAAACTTGAATTGTTACAACTTTTTACGATTCCACATGTTTTTTTACTAACGATCCGGGTTTCGCCTTTTGGCATCTTCAGGCATTTTTTCACACGGATAAGCAACAGAACTGACGTAAAATAAACAGTTAGAATCGGCTATATACCAAAGTTATTAATTAAAGGAAAACACTTACCCCAAGGTAAGCAGTAAATTGCAGCTAAAATAAACTTAATAATACTATGTCAATTTATTGATTGAATTGGCATTCACTTGGTAGAGCTCCATTATAACACGGTGAAAAAATAGCAATGTATTTTAGTTCTACAAAATTATTTTTAACAAATATAGTTGATAGCTATTATCTATTATCTAACTAGTTCTGACGATGGCGTGAGCCGATATAGCTATCAACTATATTTGTAAAAAATAATTTTGTAGAACTAAAATACATTGCTATTTTTTCACCGTGTTATAATGGAGCTCTACCAAGTGAATGCCAATTCAATCAATAAATTGACATAGTATTATTAAGTTTATTTTAGCTGCAATTTACTGCTTACCTTGGGGTAAGTGTTTACCGTGTTACTATGTCAATTATTATTACATTATTATTAGGAAATTTGTTTATATAAAAATAAGAATAAATAATCTAGTATAATTTTTTTATACATATAAAAAAATTATGAACCGAATATACAAATCGTTCCAAACTCTTTGTTTCAAGCAAACCGGTTTTATTATCCAAGTGACCTATTTCTTACAAAAAAATAGTTTGATTCTTGACTATAAATCTGTATGAGTAAGGCTTTAGAGTGGATTCAACGTAGGGACTCTTCGTATTTAACCCCTGAAAGAATGCGGCGTGTTCATCCTTTTTTGCCTAGACGTTTTTATTTCATATTCTTCGACTTGCCCCCATCACCCGTTTGGCCGAGTAGACCTTTGCAGAGACAGGGGTTGCACCTGGGCGGCTCGTGTAGACAATAAAATTTCCCTTTTTTATTTTATTAATCATATATTCCTACTAACGCGAATCAACATATATAAATATGTTATCGGCTAAAGGTGTTTGATGGATTTTCAATACCAAATTTGAATTGCTAAAACTTATTACGATTCTACATGTATTTTCACTGGTTTCGCCTTTTGGCATCTTCGGACATTCTTTCACACGGATGCAACAGGACAGACATGCAATATTCAGTTTTCATCGATTATATACAAGAGGAATTAAAATTTATGAAAATAAAAAAATACAAATTTCGACAACTCAAATTTTGAAATATGTGTTTTAAAATAAATAAATCAATAAAACCCAATTTTAGTACATACTATAACCCCAAATTTTGTAATATATTAGTCAGGACCAGCTTCTATCGTCGTAAGCATTATCTCCATTTATTATTCAAGACCAATATATGTTATATTTATTTTTAACGGATCCTAAAAAACTATATCTAATCTCATTTGAGTATATTTTGTATAATAAATAAAAAATTCTTCTCTATTCATGATAACTATTCTCAAATTATATAAAAAGCCTTGATTAAATTTGCACTGTTGAAAGTTGTAATAAATGAAAACAAAAATATTTCTATGTACGCCATTACTTTAAACTGAAATAATTTAATAAGCACTTTAAAACCCTGATTGCACGTTTTTCAATAAACTCTTAAAACAAACGGAAAATATTTAAAGCTTCAAATAATATTAATTAATTATAACATACATTTTTTAAATAAATAGTTTCACATTGATAGTGTTAACTGTCATTTCTTAGTTTTACTAATATTCTATTCACATAAATAAAACACAAAGAACCATCAAACACTTTAATTCTTCTAAGAACAGATTCGTCTTTATGTTAGAAAGGAAAAAATTGATTCAATGGTTTTGAAAACAAATAACGTCTCTGTAAATGACGGTACAGGAAATTTTCGTTACAAACGGTGAAAAGCAATAATGTTTACACGATAGAGGTCGATAAATCGATTGCGATAGAATTGACAATATTTAACATTGCTTTAATAGGTGCATAATTTGAACAATATATTAGGAATAACACATACAGAAAACTTAATTGGGATTCCATTGTGTGACAAATAAAATCACACTGTGAAAAAATAGTAATGTGTTTTAGTTCTACAAAATTTTAAAGATAAATTTGATAGATGTTTCGGCTCACGCCATCGTCAGAACTATGTTTAAATGTACATTTGCTTATCTATATATAGCTGTGCAGAAAAGGTACGCAATACATGTTTTTTTTCTGTTTTATCAACCTAGCTTATATCATGCTGGCAAAAAAAACTGTTTTATAAATTAAATAAACTACAAACAGGCCGCAATTTCAATAAGCTTCAATACTGCCCGGAGATGATTTATTGCAGAAATGCATTAGCCCCTTGCAATGGTCTGAGGAGCGGCGAAAGACATATATTTGTCTCAATCAAATCAGATCAATAAAAATAAATGAAACTTTTTGAAAATAATATGTGTACGTACGACGAGTCGCACCTGCCGAGGAAAATCCTTTGGAAACAAGTGAACGGACTGGGCGGGTGGCGGGCGATTTTTCTTTTTCAATTGTTCTGTTTTCCTTGTGAAAGATTATACTAGCGGTTTTTTTCTACTCGCCAGCATTGAGCGCCAACTCTCGATGCACAATTACAGAAGACAGATAACAACTGAACGCTGTCAAATATAGTGATTCGATATTTCTTTTTTTGAATTCAATAAATAAAACACAATTTAATTTAGATTGTTGAAGTCTTGTACGATTCCACGTGTTTTGTCGCTAATGTTGCGGGTTTCGCTTTTTGGCATTTTCAGGTATTCTATCATATGGATGCCACATAACTGAATTATATCCCGCGTTATTGGTAACAAAATGTGTGGACTCTTACAAAGTTTCAGTTATTCAATTTCGATCTTAAGATTTCATCAAGCTCTTTGGGTCGATATCATAAAATACAATATAACTTGAATTGTTGATTTTTTTACATTTCCACACGATTTGACTCTTGCGACACGATTTTAATATTTTTATTTGTAAATCTTTCAATACACATTAAAAACACAACAATACATCAATTTTAGATACTTATTTATCAATCGTCAACTATTGGCTTACATTCTCAAAAAATTCATTTGTTACGAATATTTTTGTAATTGTTTTTTTTTACATTTGATATTTTGCAAGAAACTACTTTTTGCTATACAGTAACGTCATAAAATACGATATACGATTGAAAGCTGCATAAAATATAATGATATGATAATTTAATAAAATACAGTCAATAAACAACCATATACAGTTTATCACAAAGAAGTCGATTAATAGTTTATTATAAGGTCGATTTTATAGCACATTAAACATGAAGATTTTATAAGTAGAATAATGCAGAGCATATTAACAGCAAGATATTAATGTATAACCCTTAAATATAGAGAAACGATCGGACTAAACGGTTAACCATTTGTTGAGTGTTAGTCTTATAGCGTTAATGTGATACTATGCATGAATATACCGAATAGAGATATCCGGATTTTGAGCGACAAAAAATACGGAAATGTACTAAGTTTCAACAATTAATTATAATGTAATATTTATTTGTTCATGCCAGCGCTCAATTTCTTCAGCAATGCATATAGATATTCTAATAAGCGTGGATGCTACAAATTCAGAATGAACGAGGCTTTAATGAGAATATTACTGTATACAACTACATATTTAATCATTCTCGCTACACAAATAATAAAACTAAGGTACGAAATGAATTGTAAGGGAGAAAGAAATAAGGCTTTGAAGGAGATCTCATACGCTGAAATATAATCAGCCATTACACATACGAGTGTGTTACAAGGAGAATATTTCATATTTAATTCATGATATCGACTGAAAGTGTTTGATAGAATTTCAATATCAAATTTGAATTGTTACAATTTCCACATGTTTTGTCACTAACGACCCGGATTTTGCCTATCGGTATCTTCTATTATATTTTAATGATAATTTATTATTATTTTTTGTAAAACCCTTTCAAGAATGACTCATTAACAAGGTTAATCGTGAATGTAAAATATCACCGGCAATTGTGGTAATTTTTACTAGATTAATATTATCAAAATTGTTTTAGCTGCTATTTAGTGCTTGCCTTGGGGTCTGCGTTTTTCCTGCAATTTATACCTTTGGAATTAATGCATGTAGAATCGTAAAAAGTTGTAAGAATTTAAATTAAATATTTAAATTAGTACATAAAAAATTTATTTTATATAAAAACAGTTTAGTATTATAATATTCAGTTAACTTGACTCATCCACAAATTAAAATTTGTTATTTAAATTTCATCAAACAACAGTCGATACCATATATTAAAACTACTATTTGGTTATCAAAAAATTAACTAATTTAAGAAGTTATTGTTATATATAGAAATGATTTTATTAGCTTTACTTTTTGGTTTGTGAATCTTTAATTTAATGCACATAAATAGAAAAGGTAGGAAAAAACCTCATAAAAATAAACATTTTTTAGACTGAATCGTATTTTTGGTCAATGTCGAAGTCGTGCTTTTAAGCTCGTGCTCGCTAAGAGAAATTTATGAAAACTTGATAGCCAAAATTGCTTTTCTATGAACTTTATATTATTTAAATATTATTCCTTGGTATGAAGAAGATATAATTAAAACCTTCCTGGATGAAAGCCTAATCAGATATTAACTCATCATTTCCAATTACTATTGAATACCAGAGACTTACAAACGGTAATTGTTGTGTCAAATTAAAACACACACATACATATTCTCAAAGTCTGACAAGTGCAAAGTGTATCGGCGAGCTGCGATAATAATAATTGCATTTCCTCACACTCGCAACCACGCTCGTTCGGTTTTCACCCGAAACTAGTTATTACGAATATCAGACGCAGCTAGTCTCCATCTAGTCTCTAGTCGTCTGTGTCAGGACGTAACTAGTCGCTAGTTACTTAGTAACACTCTCACGCGATGTGCAGACCACAAGTCTAGTTACAGTACAGAGTGGCTGTGCGATCTTCAAAATAAAATTTAAATTATTCAAAATAAAGTAAATCAATGATTTCGTAAATTCATTGAATTGCTTAATATTTATATTCTTTCTCTTTAATTTACTTTTAAAAATCGGGTTTCGAACTTCTGCATCGTCCAGGCATTTTAGCACACGGACGCATACAACAATCAATGACGTATCATGAAAAATATAAACCTTATGTTTACCAAGTAAATTTATTAACCTTTCATTAAAAAGTCATACAGTTGTACAGATTATAACAATAATTAAAAAAATTAACATCAAAAAGTATATTTAAATATTTATTTCATTTTAATGAACAATTTTGAATTTGCTCATGAATGTAAGTTAAATGAACGCCTTATAGAATATGACGTCACAAAGCCTTTTTTAATTTGGATTGTATCAGTTGATAATGCTAGCGATGGACGAAACCAGTCATGATTTTTACTTTGCAACATTGTGGAAGTAGTAATAAACACTATTTTTATTAAGGTGTAAACTGTCACTCCTTGATGGAAAGGCATGATATTTTAAATAAAAAACACGTTTTTTAGTACTTTTTCAACAGTCATTAGTTGATAATGCTCGCAATGAGCAAAACCGGTCCAAATCATAAAATTTATTGTGAAAATAAGTACAGAACAAAAAAAAGATTATTAAAAAAAATTAAACGTTTTGTTTCTTACACCATCGCAAGAAACTCAGCCCATCAAACAATGCATTGAAAAATCATTTAACTTGAATAACATTTTTTTTAATACCTACTGTTGAGCAATAAATATAATGATATAATCATAAGGGAACGAATTCAATATTATTAATAACCGTAACTAAAAATTAATTTACATTATAATTAATTATATGAAATGCTAAATTCCATCCTAATATAACCGTTTCATTTCAAAATATTTCAATGACAGATATAGGAATAAAAAAATCATTAAATAATTTAAATTAAAGAAGGTTTTGTTAAAAATATTTCTTGGCCACTGTATTCCTTCATATGCACATAAATCACATATAATATTTTAGATTCGTTATATAAGCGAATTTCAGACAGAACTTAATTAAAATTATTGAAGTGTCAACGGAAATCTATGGAGATGTTTAATTTTATTTTAGTTTAAAATTTGAATTGTTACTGCGTAAAAATTCTCTTCACAACACGAGTTTCGCCATTCGAAATCTTCAGGCATACTTAAACACAAATGCACTTGAAATAACTACCAACTATCATATTACAAAAAAATTTGAACTTAATACTTCGATATCTATACAATATGAGAAAAATTCATATTTTGAATATTCCGACCAAGCCGATGAAGTAATCAATATTTGAGATTATGGAATAAGGATCGCTGTTTTATTATATAATATGTTAAAACTATGTGTACAATTTTAATATTTGAAAATTTCAAAAGATAGATTGTTAATAAAACCATTTGCTAAATTTAATAAAAACAATATTTGCAAATAAATGTGCTTTCATGATTCTCTCGATCTAGAAGTAGATTAAGTGAATCATTAAAAAACGCCTACACTTACGAGACAAGCTGGTTATGCAAGTGATATTTTGTGAAAATTATATAATGCAGTTATTGTATAATTGTTGAAACATTTGCCTCTGGGGCTAAGATGATCGACAAAGATATTTTAAAACCTTTACAACAATCACTATTGTTATAAATATTCATTCCTCGGAAATGACTTTTGCAAATTCATCTTGCTTGCATTTGTATGTGTAATATTAAAGGTAAAATATCATAACACGGTGAAAAAATAGCAATGTATTTTAGTTCTACAAAATTATTTTTAACAAATATAGTTGACAGCTATTTCGGCTCACTCCATCGTCAAAACTATGCTTAAGTCAGTTAAATAGTTATATAAATATAGTTCTGACGATGAGTGAGCCGAAATAGCTATCAACTATATTTGTTCAAAATAATTTTGTAGAGCTAAAATACATTGCTATTTTTTCACCGTGTTATGATATTTTACCTTTAATATTACACATACAAATGCAAGCAAGATGAATTTGCAAAAGTCATTCCCGGGGAATGAATTAATAAAATTCTGAATCAATTATTTTTGATTGGGATTTTATGGAGATGGCCATTGCTATACTGAAACATTTATATGCATTTGTTACTATGTTTTTTGCCTCTTTACAATGACCATATGTCATATCATTACGTATTTATATTTTCGAGTGGGATTTTCAGCGCGGGCGAATCAATTTGATTGAGAGGCGTTTGAATCTAAACCCCCAGCTGCGAGCCACATTGCTCGTTAAGATAACTGCCGATAATATGAAATATTATGACGGCACATAGCCGAAATAAAGGCGCTTTAATACGTGATCATATCACACCAAGGAAGTATATTAGAAAAAATAGCTCTATAGAAATTAATTTGATATTATGTTTCGATATATGGGAAGGTCATCCAACGGCAATAAAAAAAATCGAACGGTGCTTGACTCGACACTTCTAAAAATAAACAATGGTATCTGAATGAAAGTTAGAAAATATTTAATTAAATTCAAGGAAAAACGTTAACTGATAATAAAAATATTTTTAAGTCATAAAATACGATATCTATACATTTTTGCTGTCAAAATCAATACTGGTTTCGCTCATCGTTTAGAATTATGAACTGATACTACACAAATAAAACCAATACATATTGCAAAATTTTTACTTTTATATCTAACGAGGGCGTAAGCCGAAATAGCTATCAATTTTATATCTTATGAACTCTGAAGAACTTAAATAAATTGCTATTTTTTTCACCGTGTTATAATAGAGTTCTATCAACTAAATGCCAAACCTATCAATATTTTTTTCTCGTTTGTCACTATTGTCATTGTACGTGTATTGCATTTTATAATATACATATACCTTAATTCATAATAGAAACCATATTTGGTAATATTTTTGATTACAATTTAGTAATAAGAGGTTTTTTACATTTTATTTAAAAAAACATTTTACCTCACTTAGATGTATTTTGAAAGATAACCTGTTAATTATTTTATTTTTTATTAAGTTCTTGAAACATTTGTTTTGTAATTATCGACCCAAAACTTTGAATAAACAGCTTTGATTTTTATTGAATCTATTGATAATGCTCAAAGTGAGTGAAACCGAACGTGTTCTGAACACAGTGTTATTATTAAAACAAGGAAATTTATACAAAGCCAGTTATGCAAAAAAACGGGTCAAGAATTTAGAAAACAATTTTCAGGTCATCATTGAAAATGTATATAAAAATTCAGCAAAATAGTTAAGAAAATCAAATGCGAAAAGACTTTGTTTTTTTTTGTTAATAAAAACATATTCTTTGTACCATTTCCACAATATATGGTATGATCAGGACCGTTTTCTTTCATTGCAAAATTTCAGTTCATTTCAAGCAGCCTACTAAACTGATGAAACCTCGCGATGAGTGAAACCGGTCTTATCATAAAATGTATTGTAGAAATATTTCTAAAAATATGTTTTTACGATATAAAATATCATTTCATTCCTTCAAGAAATGACAGATAACCTTAAAGTGTTTACGGCCTTTAATTTAAAAACGAAAAATTAATCCTTTGGCCATGACGATCAACAAAAACACCATATTACTAATTCAAATTGTAGTTTAAAACGCCCGATAAAATTTTTAGTAGTGAAAATTAAAAAGTTCTAGTGAATATGAAATATTATCTTCTCTCAAAATTTTTCCGATAAAGTTTAACACTTCATAAAATAACCGTCTAGTAGTTCAGTTTTCTGACAACCTTCATTGAAATTTTAAGTGAAAGTTAGTCTTGACCCATCAAGGATCAACAATAGTTTTGTTGTACCATTCTATTTAACTTCTAAATAATTATTTATTCCGCATGGTATGTCGTTCATAACTCGAGTGTTCATGTGTCGGCATATTCAGGCATTTTACCATATGTAGGCAACAGAATTGAGTTTCAGTAAACAGTTTGCATCGCTTAAATACAAGGAATTATTGTTAAAAAATATCACTTCTAAGGGATATCGAAACTCAAATTTGACAGTGAAATTTCTTACATCTATTATATGTTAGTCAAGCTTTAATTATAGTTATGCTAAACTTAAAATTTAAATATATATATATACAAATTGATAATGCGAGTGACATAAATATGCAGTTGTCGTTTACAAGTTTACTAGACGTCTAAAGGTTATTGGCAAGAATTTGTTTAGACGAAGGCTGTGTAGTCGTTAAAAAAACAAGAATCCGACTCCGATATTGACTACGACCTAATGCCAACTAAAATTTCTCAGGTTATACCTACTTTTTCCATTTATGTGCAGTAGATTAAATATCAACTGGCCAATCTAGAAAAATTTGCATAATCTTCTAATAAAAAAGTAGTCGAATTTGCTCGTTTTTCACAACTAACACTCCAACTCCAGCCAAAACACCACGAATACACGACTCCAACTCCGACTTCACAGCCCTAGTATAAAAAAAACAAAATATATTGATTTTAATCGAAAGTTCGAATGCTTGTGATTTTTACGTCTCTCACAAAAATTAGGTGCAGCGAAAGCTTTTTTCCAACTAAAATAGTTCCACCGATCTTTCAATACTTTCACAGGAAGAAAAATAGTTGTTTAGTATATTTTCATGCAAGTTACATAAGTACTTCGTTAAAATCGGACTTGATAATTAATAATATATATTTAAAATTAAAACATTAATTATTTTTACAAGCCTGAAGAGGTTTAGAGATATTATGACTCGACCATAATCACCTTGTTAGAGACACCTTATTATGTTTTCGGCGCCGTTAAAAAGGCGTTGTCTATGACGTTACAATATTAAATCGACGTTCATTATTTGGTATACATTTAATTAATTTACCCACTGTTTCTTTTTCAATCACACATATGTTTTTAGAACAAACTATTTTTTATTGTTTACCGGCCAACACTATTATATTTAAAAATTAATTTCATATTTATTACATTGCAATATTAAACACATGTAATGAGGTTAGTTCTTTTTCCACCATTTGTTATTCATTGTAGAGGCTGACAAACTAACTTTTTTTACTCAACCAAAACAAACTTTTTTAATTAACTATGTAGTTATTATTTTGATTTTACTGTGTGAAGACAGTGTCACAAGACAAGTACGAAGGACCGATTGAAATGGATACAACAATTAAAACTGCCAATATATATATTTTTATGTAAACAATATTTTTTTTTGCAGTAAAAATTGTAATTATATTTATCAACATGCTTGATAGAATTTCAATATCAAGTTTGATTTGATTTAATTAAAATTTGTACATTTCCATCTGATTTGTCACTCATGAGCCAGATTTCGCTTTCAGACATCTTCAATCAAATTTCAATTGTTGAAACTAAAAATCGTACGATTCCACACGTTTTGACTGTATCTTTCAATACCATTGATTTTATGATATTGAATATCATTTACCTATAATAAATTTTCTTCACACTAAATACTGTTAATGAGTCATTGGCGAAACGATTCTACAACAAATAATAATCAAACATCACTAAAATGCATATGTGTAATTTTATTTATTTTTTTTCAAATTGGTGGGTAACAATGGGATTAAACAATCGGAGAAATTCACAAAACCTGAACGATTTAAACTCAATGTAA
Organism: Himalopsyche japonica; assembly: GCA_028555115.1. Lineage (NCBI taxonomy): Eukaryota > Metazoa > Arthropoda > Insecta > Trichoptera > Rhyacophilidae > Himalopsyche > Himalopsyche japonica. Next base: position 1,259,123 of record JAHFWJ010000068.1, on the reverse strand, counting down.
TCTTTATATTATATATATAAATGACTGTTTATTTGTATGTATATCAAATAAACGTTCCTATACCATTCATCCGATTGAGATGAAACTTTAGTGAGTTGTTATAAACACACACGAAAAAACTTTTAAATTAAAACAACCATTAGATCACGACCGATTTCGCTCATCGAGACCATTATTTTTTATTCAATTGCGATAAAATAATAGTTATTTTGCACACGCTCTCAAATGTATCTGAATTAGAACAAACATTATATCAAGACCGCTTTCGCTCATCGCCAAAACACTTTCAACTGAAACACTTGACTTTGTGTATATGCTTCACACGTGGACAGCTTTGTGCGGCCTGCTCACGCGTCGTAAAGACGTTTGATTAATTTGTGTATACAATTGATGGAATACAACTATTGCATATCCAAAATCATTTCAGTGAACATAATTAATACACAAACAACATCATTCTTTAAGTGACGCATGCCGGATACTCGCTGGTTATTCATTAAAATTTCCGTTGCATGCTAAACTTTTTAAATGTTATATATAATTTAAGAAAAGCCAGATTTCGTATGGTATATCTATTCTAAAACAGTGAGACAATCAACTTAACCATATAAACATAATACATATTACAAATATCCGTTGACTGGAATGCTACAAAATAATTAACTTATCATTAACTTAACAAATCGTTTTTGTAATGTTATAATAATTATTGTGATTGAGGTTTTGTTTTTTTTATTACGAGCAATGCAAAATTAGCGCAAACATTTAAGTCTGCAATTAGCAGCATTCATTTTTATCCTGAATTGTTCAAACTAAACGTGTCGTGTGGCAATTTCGTTGCAGATCACGTTAATGCACAGGGACGTATTCAAGGAAATATATATATATAATAAAAATATTCACACTCCTTAACCTTTCCAGGATGGACGTACTAGTACGTCGGCGCTATTTTTTCGTAAAGGAGTATGGACGTACTTGTCGTATATGTCAACAGTTATTGTGATAATATATTTAAGTGCTATGTGTCAATGACTGGTCTTGTTTCGATAAAACCTTAAAAACGTGAGTTGTATTTTTTTACAATGATTTGATTAAAAAATGTTTTGTAAAAAAACTCACTCCTCACAGCACTGTTAAAATAAATTAATTACTCCTGGAAAGGCTAAAAATAATACAAAAGCAAAAAGAAATTTATTATACTCTAATTTACATGTCACTTTTAAGGTGTTCTGTCAAGTCTTGATAGAATGGGTTGACATTTAAAATTACAAAAAACACATTTTTTAGTGCAATACATAGTTATCATAAAGCATTTTATGATCAGGACGCGAAATACGAAGGATGCGAAACCGGTCTTGATCATAAAACGTATTGTGGAAATGGTACTAAAAATATGCTTTTAATATTAAAAATGACGAACATATGAAACAATAATGATACGCAGAAATTTTCCGAACATTTTGTTTTTCAGCCATTCAAAAATATTCATTTTTTTAAACATACATAGTTTTATGGTGTAACCTGTGACTTCTTGGTGTTAAGTCAATATATATAAATAAAAATAAAACACCGTATTTAGAATTATATCCATAGTTTTATATTTTAATAATCAGGATCGATAATTAATTTTCGCGATGAGTGAAGTCTTGATACTAAGAACATGATAATCAAAAATATTAAAATAGTTACATTACCAAAATTCTCATTTGTTTTTACCTAAATATATATATAAGATTGTTTCAAAAACACTTTTGAAATATATTTTTGAATTCAGTATACCTTTATCGCAGCTTAGCAAGCTTAATAACCAAATATGTTTGCTAATATGATTAGATTTTTTTTTTTAGTTTTTAGATGTATTAAAATAGTCCTTCTACTCCGGGCCTGCACTTGCTATTTCATGGCTTGTTATGTTTGAGTTGTAACGTATAGTGTTTTCGAGCACACCTATTCCCGTCTAAGTTTGAGTCCATTACCGCTTCGATAAAATCATAACCAACACATTATATTACATATGGAATGTGGCATTCGACTTAAGCCGTTTAAATATATTATATTGAATAATAAAACATTGAATTTACGCTACTGCAATAGATCTTTTCAATCTGCTAGTTTTATTGTTTCATGGTCGGTTTAAGTGGCATAGAATAAGGATTGCATCATTGAATGAATACCTCAATACTTGATTTACGTATTTTAATATTAATCACTATTATTATAAAAATAAATTTGAAAGCCATATTTATTAATAATGTGAAGCCAATAATTTGTAAATAAGTTTATATTTTTTTTCGAAAACTGTATTAATTCAAATATTTTTTTTCAATTTACGCCATCGATTGAGGTATCCACATATTTTTTACTCCCGACCGGGTTTTGCATTTCGGTATCATCAGACATTACATTACACTGATGTAACAGAATTGACTCACAGTTAACGACTTTCATCGGTAATAAACAAGCGGAATTACACAGGAAAAACATAGTAACGAATTCTAGGATTTGAATATATTTTTGAAACAATTTTAGTTACGTTCGATTTGATAACAATACCACAGTTACAACAATCCATCTTTAATAATTAAAACTTTTTTGAAATGTCGTAGGCATCGATTATATGGCCCTCCAAGGTGTAGAACCAGGATGCCAATGGTAAGAGTATGAACAATGTCCGGATATTATTTTTTAATATATGAAATAGATTTTACATGAGCTTGCTTGGTTTAATTTTGTCTTGATATTTATTTCTTTATTTTCCAACCCATTATATTAAAATATTTTAACATTTATGTACCAAATAAATAAATTACAGAACATGTCGACATCCGAAGCAATTTAGTTGACCATTGTTTATACTATTACCATTGACAAAAGGGGTCTACACCTTGAAGGGCCAAACAATTCATGCCTACGACATTTCAAAAAAGTTTTAATTATTACAGATGAATTATTGTAACTGTGTTTGTGCAATGAAATCGAAATGTGTTAAAATTGTTTCAAAAATATATCCACGATTTTTCAAAAAAATATCTGGAACATACAATTACAAGGATAGCAGAATCTCATTTTAGCCTCGTATGAGTCGAAAGAAATATGTGGTAAGATACATTTTTCTTCGAGTTTTCAAACTATTAAAAAGTGACCATATCTATAAGAAAATCACTTAGATAAAACCATGGACAGTATCCATATTCAAGCTAATAATGAATTATGTATACACTTATGACCCATTCTTTCATACTATTAAATATTACACGGTGAAAAAAATACCTTTCTACCAAGTGAATGCCAATTCAATCAATATGTGCATAACAATATAACTTTAAAGAATAATTGTCAAAACTACTGTAGTTCTACAGGTTGATTACAAAGCTTTTTCATGTGTATAATATTTTCATCTGCTGTACTGTAATATACCAAGAACATGTCAGATAGATTGCAAAGTACCTTTTTACGGTTTATTGCAGAAACAGCTGACCACTCCTTACATTCATTTTACATCTAGTATTATATGCAATAATGAACCATACATTTGCGGATTTAATGAATCATCTAAATGATTTTTTTTCTAGTAAATAGTCAGAAAAATAAAATAAACATATTTATTGATTGAATTGGCATTCACTTGGTAGAACTCCATTATAACACGGTGAAAAAATAGCAATGTATTTTATTTCCTAGGATCCAGTTCCATTTTAGGAACTAAAATACATTGCTATTTTTTCACCGTGTTAAAATAAACATCTTCATTTAATTTATCCATTAAATGTTCATTTACTTCTCTAAGTCTTTAAAATCGTGTTACAAGACCAATATCCCAACGCTTTTAATTGGTGCCGTGATATTTTCGCTTTCATTGTGTCAAATATCACTTTTTGGTGGAAAGGTATTAAATTTAAATAATAACAACACCATATAATTGATTGACTTGGCATTCACTTGGTAGAACTCCATTATAACACGGTGAACAAAATAGCAATGTATTTTAGTTCTACAAAATTATTTTTAACAAATATAGTTGATAGCTATTTCGGCTCACGCCATCGTCAGAACTATAATATTATATATATATAGTTCTGACGATGGCGTGAGCCGAAATAGCTATCAACTATATTTGTTAAAAATAATTTTGTAGAACTAAAACACCATATAAACTTTTAAGGGTTGAAAGTTTGTATTATTTCACATTTTTTATCGACAACGAATTTTATCTTAAGAAATCTTCAACAATTTAACAATTCAAATTTGATATTGAAACTCCAACAAACACTTTCAGTAGGTAACATAAAATATAACAATATTTGATTATTATTTTCGGATTTTTTAGTATCGTGATCAATACCGGTTTCAGTCATCGCTAGCATTATCAAATGGTGCCGTAAAAAACATACCTAGGATATTTGGTGCTTATTATTATTAACTATACAAAAATTGATATAAGAACAATTAAAATAATTTACGGGTTGTTATACAAAATATAATTGAATTAAGTGAAGCAGTTTTTAAATAAAATGCTAAATTAAAAACTTAACTCTTAAAATTTAAAAAAAACTCCTTATTTAAAAAAATATATAAACAGATTAAAAATTGGTTGTGAATTAATAAATAATAATTGTAATGATAATATTTAATTTGTGTTCTTTAACTTTTACGTGTTAACTGACAGTCTTAGTAAAAATGCATTATATTCAAATAATATAATATAATAAACCATAATATTTCGTACAACTTTTACAAATTTTAATTAAAAAGATTAATATTTGTCAGTTGATAATAGTCGCTATAACCGAAACCGGTGCTGAGCTTAATAATATCAAATTGTGGAAAAAAATACTTAAAATATTGTTTTATTATTTAAATATAATTCTTTTTACCAATAAGTGAAATTTTACACGGTAAAAGTGAAAAAAAATAGTCAAGTAATAACAATGGGATACTTGATCCAAATAAATACATCGTCAAAATATCTGGTTGAAATAGTAGAAAATATTTGAATTTATTATATTATTTGATATAGCTCGCGATCGATGAAGCCGGTCTCCGATAAAATCAAAAAAATGTGTTAAAAATTTGTAACGGATTTTATTATAATAAATATAAATAAAAATCTATTATTCTTGCTTGATCCCTTATTTTATGGCAGTTCGTTTCCGTTTTATTCTCGATTCTTTTTTCGATCCACCTTCTGAGGGTGTGGCAACACTTGGTTATTAAATTGACTGCGGCTAACACAAGCAACGGAAACAAAGAGTGACAAACAATATAGTTTACAATAAACGATAGTTGTTTAATACATTAATAATATGAATACGCGATTTGATAAGAAATGTGTTCTTTAAATTTATCACATTGTTGTGCATAAAACAAACTTTAAACGTTCGACAAAAACTTTACAGTATTGATAAAAAGTTCGATCTCTCAGTTTGATTTGACATTGCATTTTTGAAAACTTTTTTGTCTACAGTATTCCATTGCTATTAATTAGTACTTTAAGTTAACCATTGTAAGCGTTATCAACTGATTTATTAAAATGTAAAACATCAATATTTATACAAAATTTGAGTCAATAAAATTAAGATATACAAAACCAATGGATCAAGAAAATAAGTTAAAATTAGTTCATATAAAAGTGTACATAACCCTAAAGTGTGTAAAGTATTACGACATTGAGGCTTATTTATTAAACCGAGACATATCTTTTTTTCAAACTCAAAAACCAATTTATGATATTGACCGAAAGTGATTGATGTATTTTCAATATCAAATTTGAATTGTTACAACTTTGTACGATTCCACATGCTTTGTCATTAACAATTCGGGCATCAACTTACGGCATTTTCAGGTATTCTATCACATGGATACGACAGAACTGTCGTTCGTCAGATCTGTTGCATCCGTGTGATAGAATGCCTTAAGTTGCCGAATACCATCACAACGGTTGAGAGGCTAGCTAGCAGTCAGAGTGTTACGTTATTTACATCAAGTATACCGTTCATATTCTTTTCTTTAGTCCATATTAATAAAGTAAAGGCTTAAAATTATGTATGAGTTGTCGCACTCTAAGCTCATGTGTTTTTGGGGTTGCGTTGCTTTTCAACCATTTCATAATAAGTACTTAAATACACAAATAACAGAAAAATAAATCTGTACTCGTTGCAAAAATAATACGCCAGTCTCCTCGTAACGCGCACGTCATTGATCTCCGTAACGAAAGTCGTATGAAAAATATGCGTTATGCCATATTTGTTGTCAATTATTTATTGCGAAGGCTCTGTTATGCAATCACACCGGAAAAGTGCGTCAGAAAATGTGATACGTTACGTTTCCACACAATAATAATTCGAATTGGAGTTTTCGTTTGTTTTGCTTTACATTTGTTGTTGTGAACCGGATATCAAACCTGTTTTTTTGTAAACATGGACATTGTGTTATTAATTATTACGCACGTTCAACGAACATTGTTCTCATAATATTTTAATTATTCAATTTTAAAACGCGGCTGTGATCAAAACATTCGTATTTGACGTATTTCTTAACATTTTTGCAAACATTAAGAACATTCACTTTTTTCATTCGTAAAACGATGGTACAGCGTTAAAGTTATCACTCCAATAATGAACGAATATCTAATAAGTCAAAGAAATTAGAATGCAATAATAATCCATTTTAAAAATGCGTTGTGATTACTTATATCTTTGAGTTTTTTTATCATTAAATTACAAAGGACCTTTAAAAATAATAAAAAATAACAAAGTATTAAGGTTTAAATACATTGTTATTTTTACCATAAAGTATAGGAGTTCCCCCAACAAATTACTCAATTAATTAAAATGCAATATTTTCGGTCTTTATGTTTTTTTAAATTTAATTTAGATCGTAACTAAAATAAAACCGATGAATATTTGTTTGTTTGTATGTATGTTCTTTATATATTGCTTTATAAGAATAGGAAACGCTTAAAACTTTCTATTATCTTCTTTTCACCCTTGCGAAAGTTTCTGGATTACCACGACCACATGACAACACAACTTTAAAGTTTTTTTAGCTATTACAAGAACTCTAACGAAACTGTCAACCATGTTACATTTTGAGACTGACATTTTGCGTACTGTCAATAGCTTATAAACTAAATTTAATTTTGGAATAAACTTTTCAATGAATGAAAACTTTTTTTTAAAAAATACTCACCCATTTCGAGTACTTTGAATCTAATCAAGAACTATTTGTATTTTTAAAAGATGACAAAGTACCACCTATACGAAACTGTCATACTTTGAGGTTATGAATTTCTAATGAAATTTTGCAAACCATCGATTTTAGTGAGTAGTACTTTGTTTGGGGTGACATTGCAACGCATGTCGAGTGCTCACTTGTATTGTATGAATCAAATAATTTTGTTGCTTACTTAGTGAATGATCATTTGTAACATAATCTTATTACACAAAAACTACATGCACATCTCTCTTGATCATTGAAATGAATTGATTTTTGCGTACCTGTGACATTTTCACATTTATTTCAGAAAATCTATCAAGCCTTTATTTATATATATAAATATTTATTCGGACACGGAAGTTTTCAAAATAAGTAACCACATTAAGTGCATTGTGGGCGGTGTAAATGTAGAACTTCATGTCCGTCTGAACCTCGCCCACTTCCGTGGAATCGCATTTTCTGATTATTTGTGAGCGAAGGTAGAATATTGTTATTTCAAGTGTCGAAAAAAATCATAATACCGCGAACGATAAAAAAAACACTCTACACCAAAATGGAAAACAATCAGACAAATGCTTTTCATGCATCACAATGAATATGCCAAATATATTTACGCTATCGGTGCAGTAAAAAGTTTTAGATGTATTTTATAAACATTTGTAAGTATTTTTTTTTATGTAAATATTTAAAATTTTAAAAAATATATTGTGAAAACTTTGTATAATCAAAACACAATACTCAGAACTATTTCCATACTGTTTTATACTTTTAGGATCAGGAAAGGTTTTGGTCATCGGTAGCATTATCAATTGGCTTTATATGAGCACAACCACTAATAAATAATAATTATTCATCAGTTGATAATGCTTGCGATGACCAAAACCGGTTCTTATTATAAAATATATTGTGGAAATAAGTACAAAAATGTGTTTTTATTATTTCAAATGTCATGCTTTTCCATCAAAAAGTGACAGTTAACACTTCAAAAATGAATAGTTATTATGGTATAAATAATAAATAATAAAATCCAAACGTTTCTGTGCTATTTTTCAACAATTATAAATTTTTAAGATCAGGACACCCAAGTTTCGTCAGTTGGTAATTCGGTTATCAGATATTGATAATGCTTGCGATGAGCTAAACCAGTCCTGATTTCAAAAATATAAAGCCGTGGAAATATCGTCAAACATTTTTTTTTACTGTTTGATAACGGACATTGCAATGTATTTCATCATGTTACCAATATGCAATAGTTTACTCATAAGACGAATGAGATATTTCACATTTAACTAACGACGAAAAGTGATTTTTTTAAGTGACAATTGTGAAAGTGTTCGTTAACAATTTATATCGAGGCTCAATTTTGAAATGAAGTGCGACTTCGTATGAAGAGACGACCTATCTCTTTCCTATCCCAGCGTGATTCATTTCACTTGGAATCGGGTATGTACCAATCTCATTTGTAGTGTGGTTATATTGACTTTTATCAAGATATATTCAAAATCATGCTGCTCAGCATAAATAAATCGAGCATCACATGCTTATAATAAGCATGTGAATGGGAACTACTCTATAAGTTTTTGTTCGTGTTACATTCTTCATTAACCGGTTAACTGCCAAAAGCGTCTTAAGACGCATAATTTTCTGCCGCTCATACAAAAGTTACGTCTTAAGACGCGCCGTTTTAACAACCTTGACCTTGTTTTTTTGACAGCCCTGCACCATGAACAATTAATTTTATGATTATGGATAAATGACTGCACGACTGGCGCGCTCTTCATTTATTTGGTAAGTTTTAAAAATAAACTTTATTACACTTTCAATATCGATATGTTTAGAAGATTTTATTTTTGTCGTAAAATTCGCGGCGTGCTGGATACCGCCATACATGTACCTGCCGGCAGTTAACCGGTTAAGATCAAATGTATCGGAGGGAACGTATCTAATGTTCCCTCCGATGAGTGATACCGATACTGATCATAAAATATATTGTGGAAATAGTACTAAAACTGTATTTTATTATTTGAAATATGATGCCATTCCATTGTAGAGTGACAGTTAACACGTTAAAAGTAGTATATATAGGTAATAATATATGTGTTTAAATATAAATAATATTCTCATATGTAATGTGATGTAATTTCACTACAGCTGAAATATAAATGTATTTTCACTTGAAATACACTTTCACGTTAAATTGAATTATGCCATAATATTTTACATATTTTAATTAAATTGTATTTTTACTAGTAAAAATATAGTTTAGCCACCAAAATTAAGTTATGCCTGTCAAGCAAAGTAAATATCAACTGATTATAATGTGATTAGATATAATGAAATTATTCTGGCATATGATTTCTTAGGAATGCCAGTAAAAATAATTTTTACTTGGACTACAGTATCGCTATTATATAAAAATATTTTATTTGAATTAATCAGTACACATTAATCAAAGTCTACAGTTATTTAAAAAAAAAAATCTACATTTTATGTTAAATTTTTTTGACTTCACCCTGGCAATACAATTAAACAAAACTATGATCGCACAAGGCGAGATAACATTAGTGTGAAGGTGGGTGTTGCATGTCAGTTAGTAGGTGCACTCCGAACGCTGCACGTTGCACAATGCACACGTCACAAGACACCTCACCTTTAGAAAATGCATTATAATGCATACACGTTTCATTGCTAAGCGCCGTTCACAATATATGTGTTGCACATTTTACAAAAGAGCACCGCGACAAAATTCGCCGGCTCGTGACATTAAATATTATCTCTGCTTGTGAGTCGATATTTGTTTATATCATATATCTTACCTTTAAGGAGTTGTAGGTAACTGTTGCTTGTTGGTGGAAAAGCATTGTATTTCTAAAAATGGAGACAAAATTAATAGTATATTAAATTAATAGTATATTCCACCATCAAATATTATAATGAACAGGAGCGATCCACTCATTATTATGTATTGGCTGGGCAACTAAGTAATTGCGGATTTTAATAGATGGCTCCAGTTGAATTTTCAGGTTTGCGACGTAGTCCAAATGTAAACACATTTTGTCATTGGATAGTTGACAATTCAGCTGTCAATCAGTAATAAAAGTTTTTTGATCGGTTGCGCAGTTTTTTGTTTGGCGTTCGTTGAAAAATGCAAAATTTAAAGGAACATTTTCGTAATATTTTGCTTTTTTTATTTCCGCAAAGGAAAAACGCATCGCAAGCTCACAAAAAATTATGTGCTGTTTATGGAGACGAAAATGGGTTGTTTACAACAATATCATGCGGAAAAGCAGTCAAATGTGGATGCAATCAAATCGTGGAGCAGGCCAGGTGAACCAGCTCAAACAACATCAAAAGCTGATATTCATAAAAAAAAGGTTTTGTTATCAGTTTGGTGGGTATGTAAAGGAATTGTCTACTTTGAACTCTTGCCACTCAACCGAACGATCAATTCTGATGTCTACATTGAACAACTAACGAAATTAAACAATGCAGTTGAAGAAAAGCGTCCCGAATTGACAAATCGAAAAGGTGTTGTATTCAATCATGACAATGCAAGGCCACACACATCTTTGGCAACTCGACAAAAATTATTGGAGCTTAGTTGGGTTGTTTTGCCACATTCACCATATATTCCTGACCTTGCACCATCTGATTACTTTTTTTTCGATCTTTACAAAACTCCTTAAATGGTAAAAAGTTCAATAATGATGATGGTGTCAAATCGTATTTGATTCAGTTTTTTGCTAATAAAAACCGGAAGTTTTATGAACATGGGATTATGATGCTTTCTAAAAGATGACATAAGGTCATTGATCAAAATGGGCTATACATTCAGAATAAAGTTATTTAATTCCATGAAAAAATTGTCTTTGATTTTCTAAAAAAAATCCACAATTACTTAGTTGCCGACCTGTTAAAATTAAATAGACACTCGTTAAAATCAACAGCAATTTATTATGGTTGTACAAAATTAATGAGATATATAGTTGACAGCTATTTCGGCTTACACCTTCATCATAAATACACTGCTTTTTTCACTGTGTTATAATGGAGTTATATGAAGTAAATTCTAATTAAATCAATAATTATTTTTGCATTAAAATTGACAATATTCCAGTTATTATGCAGCTTACAAAATACTCAGTTAATAAAAAAACTTTAATTTTCTTTATTAAATCATTCAAAATGAACTCGATGATAAAAAAATTATAAACGTCTATATCCAAGACTTGAATTCATATATAATTGGTAACATTTCCAGGACTTGATCCAGAATCTATCCGATAATTATGGTAAAGCTCTCACCATAAAACTAAAGAGGCATATCATAGCTGACATTTTTCGTTAATTAATGATAAATGTAAACCGGCTCAAAAATCATTTTTTGCCATCTCTGCACGTAACGTGGGAGTGAATGTAATCCAGCGACCGGAAAGGGCGCAGGTATTATCGCTGATCAACGCTCAAATGAAAAACCAATAATAAAAAAACAAATCGTTTCCTAACGTTTTTTTAGGGTAATCTTTTAGTGAAATGTTTATTGAATTGGTGTTTATTTTTGGGTGGGGTATCACATCAGTCCTAATGCATTGCTGTTTGGTTACTTATAAAAGCTTCGTAGTACATTAGAGTTGTATATATTGTAGTTCTGTTTGAGGTTTTCATTTTTGTAATTCAATGTAAGAACGCTTAAAGCTCGTTTTCCGTTTATCATCGAATATTATATCAGCTTGACAATTGATACATAAATTAAATACTGTAAGTGCTTTAAAAGTTATATTATCATCAATATTCATTTTAAATAATTTAAAAATATCATGCTTTTAGTACTATAATTCATTAAAAAAATATTGTCAATCTTCACAATTAAATGATTCCATAACTCTAATTGTATCTTAAGATACTTAATATAATATATTTATATGCTTTAGGACAAATTGGACATTGTATTGACATCTTTAAGCACATTTTTGAGATATTTTTATCTGACTATATTTATTTTAATCGATTTCAATTTTTGAAAGTATGTCGTATATTAGAAATTTTGCACATACTGTGTACATTCACCCCCGGACTAAGCGGATAGCAATATATCATTTCGGCATAAACCAGGTGTAAACCTCTAGTAGAGGGTGAACCACATATCACGAAGGTTAAAATTAATTGAAATAAGCTATACACTTTAATATAACCGTAAAGGGTTAAAAGCTCTAAAATAAATAAGTTAAATTATATTAAAAAGATATTATATCAATTATTGTTAATTATTTCAAAAGTATGTCATCATTATATATATTCATATTTTATCTTTTAAAAGTATAATTTTCAATTTTTTTCACTTAAAATGATTTAATATTAGATATTTATTCATATATTTTATAAGTTATACTCGGTGTTTAAAAGTAAAATTATTTACTTGCTTAATAATAATTTAACCATGAAATTAATTTCTCTCAGTTTTTTATGGTTGATTGATGTAACACGCATGGCTTAAGAGAAAAAAAATATTCCATCACTTAAGCCCCAGTGTCTTTTTTAGGGGTTGTCCTGAAACATATTTCATCGAACTCATCCCCCATGTAAACAAAAGTATTCCGGTAATAGAAATTGACACCACATCATAACAGATATAATCTGACACGAAGCCCACCCCACTGTGCCTTTAGGGGTGTGTGATTTTTATCACACAATAATTTTATGGGGAAAAATCATTTCAGAACAATATTTTATCATGTGTGTATGACATCGATATAAAAAATAATAGGATAGAATTTTTTGCCTCGGGGTCTTGTTTTATGTTACCTTTTTGTATGGTCCCCCAATAAATTATACCTGTGTTTGTTTGAGCTATATTAAATTTATAATGTTTAACTAAATAACATTAGTCTTTAAGGACTTTAATACATTTTTTTCATAGTTAAGAATATGTAATATATAATATAGAATATTTATTTTTTTTACCGTTTCATACTTTTTCAGAGTTTTTTTCCAATTTTCTTCAAAAATTCTTTAAAGCAAGTCAATATATTGACCACATTATATCGATATCTTTAAATAGCTTTAAAGGTGTTCACTGTCGCTTTTTGGTGGAAAGGTATGATATTTTAAAAAATAAAAACACATTAAAAAATTTATTGATTGAATTGGCATTCACTTGATAGAACTCCATTATAATACGGTGAAAAAAATAGCAATGTATTTTGGTTTTACAAAATTATTTTTTAAAATATAGTTGATAGCTATTTCGGCTCACGCCATCGTCAGAACTATAATAGAAGACATAGTAGTATAGTTGTAGTTATAATAGTAAACAGAATAACTCTTATGAAGGGTAATCCGAAATAGCTATCAAATAAATGTCGTATACAACTTTTTGTGTAATAAAATCGCATTTTTAGTACTATGTCTACAATATATTTATGATCAGGACCAGTTTTGCTCGTTGCGAGCATTGTCAACTTGATCAGTAAACAATCAGATTGATATGTTCATTTTATAACACACTCACATAAGACTAAGAATGATTTAAAATTATGAATACAAAAGATTGAATGAGGATTATATCTATTCTTCGTCTAAAACAGTGCTTTTCGAACTGGGGGCGGCATTTTTTTATCTTCAAAATGTTTTTTGTTCAGTGGGGCATTTACATGGTAAATTTGAGAAAAACAGGTCAAACACATAATGCTACAACTTTCCACATTGACAAAATATATAAATGTATAACGTTTTTACATATAATAATAATATTCGCCAAGTATATCATTACCTCTTATATTGCGAACAAATTTATTCTTATTAAGGGTATTAAAATGTTATTTGATTTGTGGAAATAATGAACAATTTCACATGTTTTGTCACTCATGACCGGGGTTTTTCATTTCGGCAATATATCAGACGGATACCTGAAGATACCGAAAGCCAAAACCCAGGTCAGGGAATTGTTCAAATTTAACAAAAAATAATTATGATTATGAAATTCAATCAAGGAGTCTCAGTTGATATTGTAATTTTTAAATAAAAAAATATTTTTTAATGTGCTACGTTCAACTAAATTGGTATTATGTAAAACTGTAATTTGATAGGGTGAAAAAATAACAAAATAATTTAGTTCTAAAAACACTATAACATATATAGTTGATAGCTATTTCGGCTTAGACCCTCATCAGAACTGTGTTTAAATGTATATTTTTATACTTATAGTGGTGTAGAAATAGTTCACAATACATGTTTTCTAAAATACTTTATTTTAGAAAGCTTTAGCTTTATTTTAAATTCTAAAATTTTGCATTATGATTTAATGTATTTCTCTGTGTGAGAGTTCTTTACAAAATATAAATTAATATGAAAGCAACATTAATCACTCATAAAATGTTCAAAATTAGTTAATTACTAAATATGTTCGCTCATTTATAAGACAAAGTTCCTTCCTCACTTGAGATATTCCAACATTCCCCTCATTTAAAATTTTCGGCTTGAAAATAAAACAAACACTTTTTGTATGGAAAAACTGGCAACACATAAATTTATAAAACGTATATATGATGATGAATGCTAAACTCGAGACTTGCCAGATGTACTTACTCTTAACATCGAGCTGCAAATCTACAATCACACAATGAGCTGTAAGCTGTGTTTAATTTTTTTTTATATATCAATGTGTTAACTCTTTAATTATTCACACTTCGACATTTTAATCTTTTTATAATGGAGTTCTGTCAACTGAATGCCAACTGAAAAATAAAATTACAAATAGCCGACGCCACCTTTAAAGTGTCAACTGTCACTTTTTAGTGAAAACTTCAGCTGATGATAATGATCGCAATAAGTGAAGCCTGTCGTAATCTTGATAATTTTAAATTATGTAAATAGTTTACTTTTAAGGTGTTAACTGTCACTTCTTATTTAAAATAACAAAAACACATTTTTAGTACTTATTACCACAATATATATTTGTATTCAGGATCATCGCGAGATGAGCGAAACCGGTCCTGACCAAAAAATATATTGTAGAAATAAGTACTAAAAAATGTTTTTTATTATTTGAAATACATAAATAGTGCCAGACATTACGTTTTATTATTTGAATATAACTGACAGACAGGCATTCGAGTGATAGAATGCATGATGATGCCGAAATGCAAATCCCAGGTCGTGAAAGACAAAACATGTAGAATGTTATACTGTTTTAAGCAATCAAACACCATCAACCACGTTCAGTTAGTATTGCAAATTATATATGTTTATATTTTCTTTCCCTCGAAAAAATAACAGTTTATATTGTATAATACTGAAAAGTGAAAGAGATAATGTTTGACTTTATTCTATTAACACTTTTTTTAATACGAAAACGCTTACATCACTTATGAATAGTGTTATTTGTCACGTTTAAGGTGTTAACTATCACTTCTTGATGGAAAGCCATGATATTTTAAGCAATAAAAACACATTTTCAGTACTTACATATTTCAATAATATATTTAATTTAATATCAAGATTTAGCTCATCGTGAAACCCATCCTGATCACTTTATTATTATAACTATGTTATCTGTATTTACGTAATATAAACTTTCGCATGAAAAGCTCTTTTAGAGATTTTCGTTTGATTCAATAAAAAATTGTTTTCTATGTAATGTCCACCTGTCGTAACAAGATAAAAATGTATGTCGGTTTTCAGCGACGAGCTTCGGTCGTAGTAGTGCCATCTTATTGGCGGTACAAACCATCCAAAACTACATAAACAGATCGCTATACTTCTTGACGACTGTGTACTTGCTTGCCAACTTGGAAAAACTTAAAGTCTTCATCCAAAACCAGTTTTTGCATAGGAATCACAGGAAGTCACTTGCAGCTGTTTTATTTTGTTATTTTCCAGTAAAACTTCTTCATCCGATACCAAGTTA
Organism: Himalopsyche japonica; assembly: GCA_028555115.1. Classification (NCBI taxonomy): domain Eukaryota; kingdom Metazoa; phylum Arthropoda; class Insecta; order Trichoptera; family Rhyacophilidae; genus Himalopsyche; species Himalopsyche japonica. The sequence continues at coordinate 1,243,003 of JAHFWJ010000068.1, read as the reverse complement.
CTGATTAAAATCATTGTGGATTTCCAACGATAAAAATTGGTCAATCTCTTCATTTATTTTATGCAAGTTATCTTCGTAGCTTATTATAATATATATTTTCGATAGATTTGACAGTAACTAGGTAGAAGTTACTTTTCAATGGTAACTAAAATTGATAATATTGTCAGATTTGAATTGTTGAAACAAGTATCTATTAAAAAAAACAAAGCACAATTAATTCAATGTTTATCTTCAACGATCAATCTCATCTTCTAAATTCTCTTTTGTGATATCTCTTACGTAAGAATAATTAAAAAACGCCACAGTAAATTATTCTTACAATTAGTCACCTGACATAAAATTCCATCGTTACACACTAATTTTAAATAATTGAATATCTTTTAATATCAAATAACTTGAAATTTTAATCGTAGCTTATCATTGTAAAAATCTTCTATGATAAAATCATTAGATATATTATGTAAAGTACTGTTTCTAAATTTTTATGTCATTATGAACAAGGCATTAGTAAGTAATACTATTTTATATATATATATATATGTAGCTCGTAGCTTAAGCCTATATTTTTCCGTTTAATTCCCTTTAGTACATTACAAATCCAACTATATATTGTGTGTGAGTTTATTGCATCGCTTTGATATTGTAGAATAAGGAAGATATCAAAAGGTAATACCCGCCCGAGTCGTGAGTGTAAATTTAGTGTAGAATTGTGCACAGTTTCAACTGTCGCAAATTCGAAATAAAGCACAACTTAAAATTACTGAACCTTATCAGTTTTATTGATTTTGTGTGATAGAATGCCTGAAGATGCCGAAAGGTGAAACTTGCCGGGTTGTAAGTGACAAAACATGTGGAATAGTACAAAGTTTCAAGAAATCGAAATTGATATTGAAATTTCATCAAGCACCTTTGATCGATATCATAAATCAATAAAACATGACGATAAATGTTGATTCCACAATATTATTTTCTCCTAATCAGGACCGGACTTGCGCATCATATTATCGACTGAAATTTTTTTGAATAATTTGTCTTATTTAAATTTGTATCACTTTTAAGTCCAAAAATACCAAATTGTGGAAATATTAAAACACTCCCTGATTTTCATTATTCAAATAAAAAAAGATATTTTTATTTTACCTTTTGGTGAGTTACTATTTTTCCAAGAAATATTATTTCGCACGCAAAGTCATGATTGAAAAAATAAACACCTCTTTTATCAAACGAATAGATTTTATATTCCTTAATTTTAGTTTCACAATATTTATTATAAATAAATAAACAAACGGTAAATCTATTAGTGTTAAGCGATGTAATTCAATTTTCTATATAACGAGACTATCTAATAAAAATAATGAACTGCCTTTACAAGGAATTAATAAAGTATTATAAGGTAATAAATGAACATTAACTGAAGCGAATGAAATATATTAAAAACATCCATCTTGTATCAGGCTTAAATTGTGTATCAAATATACGTATTCGTTTCAATTATTTAAAAATAACTGAAGTTATAGATCAATTTTGATTGGATAATTTAATTTTATCAAAAATAAATCTAAGATTACTTAATTTATATTTATCTACGTTTAAAAACTCGAACAGCAATTAATTTACCCTGTTATATTTCGATGAAATAAATTTACTGTTATTTTATTATAAATCAACATTTAAATAGTTTTTGTATATTTTAGAATAAATTACCTGAAAATTATTCTATGAGATATTGAACGCTTGGTTTTCTATACTTAGATTTTATTAACACACAATTTTGTTGCTTGAAATGAAATTTACTTTGTGAAACTCGTTTATTATTATAACACAGTGAAAAAATTGCAATATATTTTAGTTATACATAATTCGAAAGGTAAATAGTTGATAGCTATTTCGAATAACACTTTCACAGAACTATATATCATAGTTCTAGAATTACAATAGATTGCTATTTTTTTCACCGTGTTATCAGTTATTGGAATACGCTCATATCATTTTACTAGAACCTTACCTGAAACAGATCATTATCAAGATTTTAAATAATTATATACCAAAGAAAGCTTTCCCGCAACTCTTTCTTGATAAAAAATTACCGAACAATTTGCAGGTATTAAAAAAAAGTGTTAATGAGCTCAATCAACAGTTTAACATGATTTTTTCGTTTATTTAGAACGTTTCAATAAATGAAAGTCTGACAAAATGAATCAAATTAAATAAACTTAAATAATATAATATACTTAAATTTCAAAAGAAGGATTTTTACATCAAACAAACTCGATTTTTTTGAGATAAACAACCTTATAAAGACATTTATGTAAATTGTATTCTATCAGTTAATAATGCTCGCGATGAGCGAAACCGGTCCTCATCAAAAAATATATTGTGGAAATAAATACAAAAAACGTGTTTTTATTATTTCAAATATCATGCTTCTCCATCAAGAAGTGACAGTTAAAACCTTAAAAGAAATAATCAACCTTTTAATTCTGCACAGTTTGTTAATTTTTCAACGTTTTTGATATAATAATAAAATATAATAAAATCCCTACGTTGTGAAATCAAATATAATAGTATGTTCAATATAACGTTCTGATACTTCAGTTTTTTTTATTTTCTTATTTCGATAGCATACTTTCAATACAGAGCTAATTTTTGACTAACATGTCATAAAGATTTTCAATGAAAAAAGTTATTGTACAAATAAGAAATACTTTTTTTTAGATGCTATATAAATATAAAAAAGCAATCAAAGTCTTTCTTTAAATTTCATGTAAAGCAAGCAAGTCAAGAAGCATTTCATGTAAATCTTAAATGATTCCAATTTGATATTAAAAATTCTATCAAGTACATCCAGTCTTTATCGTAAATTACACAATGCTGTCATAATACAAAAAAAGTAATATTTAACAATTATTTAACAAAGATTGTATTCCAATTATTATTTATGCTAACTAGATTCCGAAACTCTTAACGTAGAGATAAAACAATACACATTTATGTACGTCAAAAGCTTCCGCAAAAGCGATGAACTTACAACTCCCCATTAATTCTTATCGCTTCAACTTTATATTACTTGATATTACTTTACGGTCACATGGCCAAGAGAGATTCATGTAAAGCATTTTTCAATATAGAGACAAAGAAACGAGAATAAAAAGTCTGGTGCATGGAAATTTCGCAGTGTGGAGAATATTATCTTTTGTCGTTTCTTCAATCAGCACATAAAAGCTCGTCGTATCTCCAAATGGATACACAAATAAAGTGCAACATAGGAAGCCAAAGAAATTTGTTGATTCTCTTGATACAGAACTTAAAAATTGTGATCTTGAATGTACATTATGAAACTTAAATTCTTCAAACTCTACGTATTAAGGTGTACATTCTATTATTAACTGTAAAATTTTCATTTAGTTTTTGAACCATTTGTTTTGCTAAGCTAATAAATAACTTTTTTTAGCTTTAAATATATTTTTTGATATGAAATATCGACGCATAATAATCAGCCGTCTCAGCAGTTGAGACGTAAGCAGTCAAAAACTAGCAAAACAATTTAAATTTAAACTGTTACAACTTTGTACGATTCTACATGCTTTGTCACTAACGTCCCGGGTTTTACCTTTCGGTATCTTATCATACGGATGCAACAGAACATTTGGAATCGTAACAATTCAAATTTGATACTGAAATTCCATCAAGCAACTTCAGTCGATATCATAAATTAAATCTAATTAGTTTTCTGGAGAAGATTATCAAATAATTACAGCTTTTAGACACACGTGCTTTGAAAATTCTATTACAATAAAGATTATTGCATTTTTTTTTATTTTTACCCCCGTCGTTGAAATATAAAGCCCCGCTAGCAAATGCTCACTCCATCAAAACAACTGTTTCATTAGTAAAAGAAAGAAATAAAAATACATCGCTGGAACGGGCTTCAGAAACGGAGTCATATTCAATCAGACAATGTATGCAGAATCGAGGCAAGGCTGTGGGGATAGAATAGGTGACTCTTGTTTCTCCCCAACGCACCCCAACCCAGCAATAGCATCAGCTCTCGCCCACTAAGAAAGCATGAAAGCCCCCCTGACCGTCCCACATGGCGATGTGGACATGACTCTGTAACAACTGTATCATGTAACGACAAGCGATTTCAGATTTTTGGTGCATGTTTTATAAAGTGAATTCGATATATCTATAAATTCATTAAACATTATCTCTTTACACTGATTCTATATTAAATAGATTCAATATAATTGCTAAGAAATACAAAATACCTAGATTAACAAAAGTTATGTAATCACTTGAAACGTGTTAACTATTACAATCGATGAAAAAGTACTAAGCTAATATAATTGAAATTTTACAATACTACAATCAGAACTGGCTTTGCCCTACGCAAGCATTATAGGCTGAGACAGTAAAGTTCTTACAAAAAGGCTTAATTTAATTTTATGATATCGACTGAAGGTGCTTGATGGAATTTCAATATCAAATTTGAATTGTTACAACTTTGTACGATTCCACATGTTTTGTCAATAACTATAGAGTGCCTGAGGCTTGATTATTTTTTTTTATCAAATGATAATACTTGCAATGAGAAAAACTTATACTGATTTAAAATACAATATATTATAAAATTAAGCAAAAAGTAATATAAAATACTTTATCAATTTAAAAAATTTCAACGTTTTTCCCAATCATGATACCATTAGAAGCTCAGAACTGCTAGAATCAAAATAATAACGTGTAATTCTACGAAATATAGATACATGCTTATCATTTTTGAGAAGCATCTTCAAACAGTATTTTAAAAATAATTAACAACGTAAAACAACCTTTTGCCGTTTTTGTTAAATTGATATATTCGATGGATTAGGCGGAAACTTTTTGAAAGCTCATTTTTAACATAAAATAAAAATTTATTTATTTATTTTATATTTATACCTTTTCGTGTAAATCCAATTATGCACCAAACTATTTAACCCAAAATGATAAACCAATGATAATTATTTATCTAATAATGTTTAATTTAACTTAAATTACATCACGTATTTACTTTTCCTTTGGTTATTTGTCATTAAAAAATATCGATATGTATTGTGTGTTTATATTAAAACAATGACATCAGTTACTAGTTGTGCAAGCGTTGCTTTTATTTTCCTTATGTACTTCTTCCATAAGCTTGTCTTCTTGCGCCCGCTTCTCACTCCGCTCCTGGGAGCTCCGCCACATCGCAACCCTTAATGACGTAAGCAAAAGCAAAACAAAGAAAGGTTTCTGCGGACGTTCGCGTCAGACTTATTCTCGCGCACTTGCAACAGTGACGTCCAAATCTTATAACAAATTCATTTTTATAATAATTAATTAAAATTGTTGAAGCTTATGTACATTTTCACGTGTTTTGTCACACACGATCTAGGTTTCACTTATCGACAATATATAATATAACACTTATCCATTAAAATAAAATGAGTTCAAGTAGTAGTATATTCTACGGAGACTTGGTGGAAGCTTAGTTTTGACATAAAAACCAGTGCTGTTGAGTCGTAAAAAAAACACACGAATCCGACTTAGACTCCGATATTGACAAACATCACGGCTTCGAATAAAAAGGTTAAATTGCGTAAGGTTTTTTTCCTACCTTTCCGATTTATATGCATTAAATTAAAGATCCAAAATACAAATCAAGCAAATTGTTCATTGAAATATTTTTAAAAAAACGTCTGATTGAAAAAATAGTCGAATTCACACTTTTGCAACTTCACAATTCCGACTTCAGTAAAAACACCACGACTCTACAACCTTGACAAGTTTTTATTTAATTGTTCACTTACTATTTGTGAAACGTCTTCATTGTTTTATTAATTTTAGTCAGCTCCAAAAAAAAATGCAAAGAATATTAAAAAAGTCAATATTCTTCACGTGCCTCATATGAATTCACTAAGTCGAGGCAGTGGTTTTATAAGACAGCCACATTGCGAGCCAAGCCCCTACGTCACTCGTCTAAATAAACTGAACTAAATGTAGAATCACAAAACAACGGCGACTATTTCCTGTACTGTTTGTTAATATATCAACTCGGTTTATTAAACACATAATCAAAGCAGACGTTGAATGATTGCAAGTCGTGACGGAAGGAAAATCGTGCACGCCAATGAAAAAGACTATAAAAATTATTAATATTATCCACTATTTGGTCCGTTTTCATTTACACGAATTGACTATTAAGAATAGTTGCCTATTTATATCGTGCGAGAAAACTTTATTGCGCACGTGCCAAGTAATGTTTTGCAAATGCATAATATAAATTCTGAAGGACAAACAGTTATTTTATTAAAAAAATAGAAACGAATTTTTATAAAAAAAAAAAGATACAGCAGTAGTGAAATAGTCGAAATTTATATATAATCAAAGAATGTAATATTCGAAAGATAAACCAAATTTCTGATAACATTTTGAGAATTATACATCATCATAACTCGTTTAGACTATCGTAGTAAATAAAATAAATTTGTGAAAAGAGTAGTTAATGTTGTGTTTTTTTTTTAATTTAAAAACAAAACTAAAAAAACATTAGAATAATGAGAAACTTCCAATCAACAATAATTGTATTTTTATTAACCTAGATAAAAAAGTTACCTATATACTTTTTTCTTAAAAGCTTAATTGGACAAATCTATCAACAAATTATATAATTCTTTGTATACTTAATTCTTTGATATTTTAAATTTAAGTAAATTCTTAATACAGCAATCATTAAAAAAATAATATATTTTTACTTTATTTAAGTCAAAATATTATGTAGACATAGAGATGCTTTAATATAAAATTATAAACGGATGCAACAGAACTGAAGTCACTTCTGTTGCATTCGTGTGATAGAATGCCTGAAGATGCTGAAAGGAGAAAATCAGGTCGTTAGTGACAAAACATGTAGAATCGTACAAAGTTTCGACGACTTAAATTTGATATTGAAATTTCTTCAAGCACCTTAAGTCAATATCATAATTTAAGCTTTAATATAAAATCTTTAAAATAAAAGTTGTGCGAGTAAATAATAACAATGTATTATTTTATAGTACTACAAAATTTATAAGGTAAATAGTTGATAGCTATTTCGGCTTACGCTCTCATAAAACTATGTTTAAACGTACATTTACTTTTATATAGAAAATATACACAATATATCTTTACCTTTGTTCTAACACCTAATTTCATATTGTGTCAATTAATTCTAAAATGTGGCAAATTGATTTTACGCATTTCTCAAATTGAGAGTTAATCTGTGTTTTTATATTTAGAATAAAACGTAAATAATATTCGCTGTATTACAATGGAGCTCTACCAAGTAAATGTCAATTCAATCAAATACCAAACATTATTATTTACTTGTCTTTTTATTTGTAAAATCTCGATATGAAAGGTCTTTTATTGATAGGTTAACTCTTTAATATGAATGTTACATCAGTAGTAGTAAAACCATCACTGTCGAAGAAACGTGAAGATGTAAATTCGTAGAAGCGTAGCGTCGTAGCAACTCACGTAAACCCACCGACCACCTCGGCTAATAACAATATACTGTAGAGTTGGAGACAATTGTGTCGTAGCAGATGAGATGAGATGTACTTCATGTACTGCAGACGTATGGAAGATTGTATACAGCTCGTTGAGACAAAGACGACGAGTTATCGTTATACTGTCGAACAAGCAATGCAAAATCTCAGCCGGGAGTTATGTAAAATGAATTTCTTCGAATTGTACCGTCAACGTCTCGTTCAAGTGTTGAATGCATGCAAATAAGATGTTTTTTTCTTTTACATCTGAATTAAACAGAAAAGCAATATTTGTCAAATGTAGATAGTTATTATTAATTCACTGGAAATTTTCAAATTTAATACTGGCAATCATAAACTGCCAACATAAAAGTTGCTTCGTTATTATCAAATCTAATTGAATAAATATTAAATAGTTTCCAATAAGTCAGTGAAAAAAATGCATCAATAATTATATAGTTCTTTTACTTTTTACCATAAGACTTGTACTGATTTTAAAACTGTGTAATAGATAGGCATAATAACTTTTCTTTAAATGTTAACTGTCTCTTTTTCGTGCAAAAGTATTAAATTTTAGTAATAATATACAATGGCTAAGTTAATACTATTTCCATAAAAACCGATAGACAAATTTACACGTACTCATACAAAATACTTGTGAATAAAGTAAAATAACTTTAACATCTTGGTGGAAAGGCATGATATTTTAAATAATAACAACTCATATCTTACTACCACTTTCACAATAAATTTAATGTGTAAAACCGGTTTCGTTTATCGTGTACATTATCAACTCAGTCTGCTGATAATTGAAAGATAAAAATAAAATACCAAACGAAAGCTTTCAATCAAATGACAATTTTTTATGAAACATAAAACAATATTGAAAGTTTAGATTTTAAATCACAATAATTATTAAATAATTAACTTCATTTTTTATATATATTGTATGATTATCTGGCAACTATCTTATAACTTCTTTAATAATTGGCCGTGTTTACCTTATTGTTATCAGCTAAAGATAAGAATAAATAGCCCTTTTCCAATTTGTACTCTATTAGTTAATTATGCTCACAAAACACGTATTGATCTTATAAATATAAAATTATGGAAACAATAGATTTTTAATATTGTGTTTTTAGTGTTTGAATTGGCATTTGCTTGGTAGAAGTCCGTTATAACACGGTGAAAAAAATAGTAATGTATATAAGTTCCACAAAATTTTCGACTCACGCCGTCGTCCGAATAAAGTTATCAACTATGTCTTTTAAAAAAAAATCTAGAAGTAAAATACAATGCTATTTATTTCACCGTGTTATTATGTTTTTACATTTTTGATAAAATTACAGACACCTTACAATCTGATAAAATAAAATTGTCTTATATAGATGTAATTCAAAGAGCGTTCAAATGACGTCATACACTACAATACACATACATATAATGTATAAGAAAGCAATATCGAAAGTTAGTAGAGATATAGCGTTTCCATACAAAGTTAACGGGTGAGCCTTTAGTGAGTAAGCCGAAATTTTAATTGCAGCCACATTCACGGCAGCCGCCGATCTCCAAGCTTTAACCCACTGCCAAAAAAACGACCTTACGAAAGCTTTTATAATTATTACTGACGTTATATTTTAAGAAGCAGAGCGAAAAGCAGAGCTTTTCAGGAAATAATTCCGAAAGTTCAACCGTAGACACGTGAAAGTTGTTCGTATGGTTGGATATTATGATTTTATCTACTTGCATACTCACTGGGTGGATTGAGTATTATATGCGGCTTAGAAAGCTCGGGTTAGACCGCTCCTACTTGAGGAAATCCAATTATGAAATGACAATATACGACACTTTCGTAGATATATGTTCCTTTAAGGCAAAAAGCATAGCGACATTATTATGTCAATTTTAATTCCATCATCTTTTCTTTTGTTACATATCTCTATCAAGAATTTAAAATAATGGCTATAATTTTTCAATCAGAAATTTTTAAAAAATCCGTTCGCAATATTTTTGATCAAATTCCTTCAGGAATGAATTAACAGCATTGGTTTTCATGTATACACAAAAGGTTTCTAGTTATAATTACAATAATGGTTGAATTGGCATTTACTTTGTAGAACTCTTTTATAACACGGTGGAAAATTAGCAGTGTATTTTTGTTTTACAAAATTTATAAGATCGATTGCTTTTTCGACTTACGCCCTGAGCAGAACTATGTTTAAGCGTAAATTTACTTATGCCTTGATATTTTTAATTATAGAAAACATCCATAATATTATATATATTGTAAAAATAGATCTTAAAGTGTGTTTTTATTGTTTAAAATATCGAATCTGTCTACTGGTAATTTTATTACTGTTGATAACAATAAATTATTGTTTTATTACTGGTTTTGTCAATTTTGTGGGACATAGGTTAAAAAATAGTAATTTCAGTTGCTATACATAAATATTAAGGTGTATATAGTATGCAGTATTAAAATTTACCTATATTATTTCAAACTTAAATTGCTGAAACTTTCTACGGTTATAACTCAAAAAGGACTTTTGGATAGGACTATTACATCAGTTATTTTCAGTTTTGTTGCGTTTGTGTAATAGAATGCATGAAGATACCAAAAGGTGAAACCCGAACCGTTAGCGACAAAACATGTGTAATCGTACAAAGTTACAATAATCAAAATTTTATTTTAAAATTCCATCAAGCGATGTCATAAATCATATTATTTCAAATTTCCTTCAAAGATTGACCACTTTCTCATTACAATTTTTTTTTTTTTATTTAAATCACTAGTTTTCTATTTTTAAGTCTGAGTAAAACAAAAATAATCAAAAATTAAAAATTGAGATTTTCAATCAGCTAGACCTGAATTAATATACTATACGTAGTATTAAATTTTTAAAAATCGTTTCTTCAAAATAATAATACAAATGAGGGCGTAGGCCGAAAAAGCTATCAACTATATATCTTATAAATACATAGCTATTTTTTCAGTGTGACATAATGTAAAATTAACAATTTTTGATACGAGATTCATAGGCCATCGTGCACGTGGCTAAGTTATCTCGTCAATCCATACAGTTCTATCCCTTACCACGTACTACATAATAAGAGACAATAAAACGCCAAAGTGGTTGAAAACCGGTTTTTTGTCAGTCTGTCAGGCAGACGTTTCGGGCTCTCTTCCGCGCTTTAATGAGACCGGATTCGGCGGCCCCCGAATAAATCCTTTCCCGCCTGTCTTGCATTGTTCTAAGAAGAAAACCGTCTGCGGACGCCGGGGACCCCCGAATTTCCAGGACACTACGTCTTTTTGTCAGCTAAATGCAACGCCGAACGATTCAAACGCTGATGAAGTTTATGCGAGATTTCAATTTAAGAAAATAATTGTATTAAATACTATTAATTACATGTAAAAAACGTTAGACTTAATACATTTTCTAAATACCAAATTTGAATTGTTACAACTTTGTACGATTCCACATGTTTTGTTACTAACGACCCGGGTTTTGCCTTTCGAATTCGGAATTTTCAGGCATTTTATTACACAGATGCAACAGAACTGACGTAAAATAAACAGTTAGCATCGTCTATGTGCCAAAGTTATTAATTACAAGAAAACACTTACCCCAAGGTAAGCAGCAAATTGCAGCTAAAACAAATTTAATAATATTAATTTAACAATAACTAACGCTTTCACTGATAATCTAAAAATCCCATGTAACAATGTCATGCTCAATATATTTGAATTATAAAAATGTATTGCAAACTATTAATAATATGCATTATCACAAAGAAAATACATGCGAGTGTCGGCAAGTACAAATAACTCGACGTCGCTACTTTGAGTCTCATATTACATCTTGATAAATCTTCATCTCTCTGTTACGCGCGGTATGATCAAATCCGAAATGAATATCGTCGACTAATAAAAAATGTAAACAATTTCAACAATCTCAAAATTATTTTTTACGTTTCGGACATGAACACGCTAGGCGGGTCCTGAGCACATAGTGGATACGCGAATGGACACGTTAGGCGTGTCGTTAGCATGGAAAGAGTTAACACAATTATCTGTGATAATTTTCAATCACGATCTTGTAACGAGTTATTATTGAAAGGGTTTTACAACAAGTATTAATGAACGAATATTAAAATATAAATAGGTATTTTTTATATATAGAGATACCTACTAAAATATCAAACATCTAGTGATGAAATATAAGAATTTACGTAATGAGATTGTCGATTCATTGAACCGATCTCACCTAAAGGGTACAACAAGGGGAAGTTGGGAAGATTGAGTTGACGACATATCATATAGAATCGTACAAAGTACAATTCAAATTTGATATCAAAATTCTATCATGCACCTTCAGTTGATAACATAAAAAATAAATTTTCTTAATACTGTGCTAGATTCCTTTTTTTTTTTAATAGTGGTGTTTTGTATTGTATCAGGTTACAACGCTCACGATGATCGAAACCCGTCTTGATCGTCATAATATATAACTGTGAAAATACTATTAAGCATTGTGTTTTTCTTTTTGATGTATCAAATATTAATAGTGATCTAAAAGTCCCTGACTTATGTGGAATGATGAATATCTTAACGTGTCGTTGATCCCAGATGCCGTCATTAAAAGATGTATCTCCCTATCACCTCATCCCACCTGTTTTTCATACTTGACAGGAATGATGGCCTACCAAAATATGCCGAAAACAACACAATGCCAGTTGTTCTACATCGTTTTTCTATTGCGTAATAATTGCATGAACCAAACTCTTATTTTAAGTTACTAAATTAAAAAATTCACAGAACACAATTATAAAATTAGTCTGAATATCAATAGATAACAATGCTATTCAAATTTCAATTGTTAAAACCACACTTATACAATAGAACTGACAATAAACAATTTGCGTAAATCATATATTTACAAGAAAAATTACACACGACACAACTTAAATTTTTACACTAGGAGCTAAATATATATATGGATTATAATGACCATCAATTTTCAGATTGATAATCATAAAAACAATATAGTCGAATGACTATTTGACTTTTATTTACAGTAATATACAAAATCGAACTAAAAAATTGGTACTTAAAAATACCTTCTTATTTTTAAATCATGGGTTACATGTCATTTAATAAATATTAGGTGACACGGTGAAAAAATAGAAATGTATTAGTGGTATGAGTAGGTCTTGTAGAACTAATATACATTGCTATTTTTTTCACCGTGTTGTAATGGAGTTCTACCAAGTAAATGCCAATTCAATCAATAAATATTAGGTGTCCTAGCATTGGAATTTTAATTTCAGACCGTTTATTCACTGATTAAATATATTTTCTAAATACCAAACTTGAATTGTTACAATTTTATATGATTCCACATGTTTTGTCACTAACGACCCGGGTTTCGCCTTTTTACATCTGACCGTGAACTACATGAACCGTGTGATGGAGTGCCTGAAGATGCTGAAAGGCGAAACCCGGATCGTTAATGACAAAACATTTGGAATCATACAAAGTTGTGACAATTCAGATTTGATATTGAAATTCCAACATACACCTTCAGTCGTTGTCATAAAAAATAGGTTTTTATTAGTTAAAAAAACATTTTTTAACATGGAATATTTTACAAAATGTACATCGAAGTCAAATAGAAAAATTTTGGGTAGTAAATATAATATTAGAATTATTTCACAATCAAAACATTAACTCATAAGTGGTTGTAGTAAGTCACAGCTTGAGAAACTTTTGTAAGGGAGGCACTTGAAGGAAAAAATAGCATATATTTATATCGAAATGACTTTTAAAGGATGACAGTCGACAGCGTACGATGGAAAATAATTATTTTTTTTCCGTCTGCGCCACACATTTGCATTGCAAAGTGTGTGGAATTTCAAATTTGGCAATGCGACGATTCAAAAGTTAAATTTCTACGTATTAAAATATACGTTACAAATAACAACGTATTTTTGTATATTTGAGTGCTGCTTCACCTAAAGACGACTCTTTCGCAATTATTCCATTTTTTTCGATACGTATTTCTACCTTTATGCAGCAAAATTTTAAATAATCATCGCTTTTACAAACTGTTAAAATCTTATTTCCGACAATGATTGTATATCCGCACCAGTTGTCTAATGTTAATTAACATATATTTTATGATATCGACTAAAGGTGCTTGATGGAATTTCAATATCAAATAAGAATTGTAACAACTTTGTACGATTTCATATGTTTTGTTGCTAACGACCCGGATGTCCAAACAATACACCCTAACCCCCTCAGCATCATTTTTAGCCAACTAAGAAAGCATGAAAGCCTCCCTGACCGTCCCATATGGTGATGTGGACATGACACGTATGTAAGATTGACAAGCGATTTCGGATATTTGATACATGTTTTATAAAATGATTTCAATACATAAAATTTGAATTGTTACAACTTTGTACGATTCCATATGTTTGACAAATGACTGTCAGTTCTGTTGCATCCGTGTGATATATGTTGCATGCCTGAATATGCCGAAAGGTGAAATCAAGATCGTTAGCGACAAAACATATGCAATCGTACAAAGTTGTAACAATTCAAATTTAACATATATTTTCTTCTGTAAATGAAGCCTGTTTTCCGGTATATAACCTACCTTAAGCAGTCAATAATCAATGCGATATTATCGTTCAATTACTTATAATGAATTTATTACAATATATTTTATTTTATAAACGCAAAATGTCCTTCTTTTTACTTTTAATGTGTCTTTAACTGTCATTTCTTGATGAAAATACATGATATTTTAAATAAAAAAAACATATTGTTTTTAAATATTTATTTCCACAATATATTTTATGATCAGGACCGGTTTATCTCATCGCTAGCATTATCAACTGATAATATCTGTTCATGCGTGAATGAATTTGATGTTTTTCCTTTATAAGTAAGTTATTTGGTATAAATCCGATGCTTACTGTTTGTTGTGTGTCACATTTGGTGATAGAATGTCTGAAGATTCCGGAAGGGAAAATCTATCTCATTATTGACAAAACATGTGGAGTCGAACAAAGTTTCAACAATTCAAATTTTGATAGTGTTATTGAAATTTAAATATTCGTAATTCTTCTTTTGTTACATTAATTAATTAACACTCGATTTTATTGGAGTTTTTTTTTTGTTTATTGCAGCTATCACTTTTGAAACATCAGCCTCTAAACGGTTTATCTTAAGAGTGCCCTTCTATCTTCATAGATTTTTGGTAGACTTGTGCATACAATCATTGCATTGTTAGTATACAAATGAAATGCAATATTTGCCGCTTGCAAAATTTACGGGCCGTCGCTTTTGGCGCTCTCAAATACAAATTTAATTCACCTCTTCACTTCGCAAGTATATTCGAAACCCTTTTTCAAGAAAAACAATTTATTTGATGTCATAATGTAAATCGAATACTGGTAAAACTTAAAAGCTCAATTCTGTTAACTTTTGTGAATATAAAATTAAAATCGATTACTATTTCCACAAAACTATCAACGAATCCACCAAAAACTATTCCATTACAATAAATTTCACATTCGATTTACAGAGCTTTTATGAAAGTCCATAAGATAGACTTAAAACAGTTCTATGAAATAATAAATGTCCAGTCTATTGAGCAAAACTCGTAACAAACTGTTTGCTTTTTATTATTTACTCTTTCGACAGAGAGTACTTGGTGGAATATCAATATAGAAATTAAATGGTTGAAAGTTTATAAATTTCAAAATATTTTTTCATTCACGACTCGAGCATAGATTTTATATATTTAAGAATTCGTTACACATATTCAATAAAACTAACAGGATATAAATAAATTTTCTTTCAATAGAAACGCTCAAAAATTGATACATTATAACAACCATGTTGTTGAAGTGTCATCCGTCAATTTTGCTGTCAATCGTTTGATAATAATTAATAAAGTATGACAAATTAGAATAGTAAGTAATAAATAATAATTTTTGATCAACGAGTACAAATAATCAAATTTGGACGGACATTCTGCACGAGCGATTTGAGGGGTTGAAACTGGCCATCGAGATCGAGGGATTTAACGCTTCAAGACTTCTTCTTTTGGGCTACCTTAAGTCGTTTTTTTAAATAAACTGCGAACAATTGGCGTCCTCAAAGTCAACATGACAAACGCCATCGCCGAATTGAGCCAAGCTTACATTACGAAATCCTTGAATATTGGACCTCTCGAATACATGCCACTGCAAAAGCAAAGTCGCGTCGGACATTAGAGTGACATAATATTTTACACTTAACGCCATAAAATATAATTTCAAATGAACAAAAAAAATTATCAATTCACTTATTTTTATAATCGACTTGTTATATAAGGAATCGTGATGCAGTAAATAAGTGACCCTAAGTCGTAAAATCAAAGTGTCCTTTTAAACCAAAAAATCCGCCTGTGTTGATTTTTAGACAATATTATTACTGAGTGATCTTTGTTAAAGTCGGTTAGTTTAGTCCCCTATTAAGGAGTACGTCAAGTTGGCATCATCTCCTTTATTGCAAGTGCCGTCAATCTGCAGGCCAGGGTCCGCATTTAAGTCCAGTGACGTACGTTTAAAATATTGAATTTATTTTACCATGTTAAAGATAACACGCAAGAGCAATAAAAAAACATTAGTTACCATTTTATGTATTGCTTAAGGAATAATTTTAAATATTAATAAAATGAAAATTAGCGTAGTAAAAAACTTTTAACTTTGAAAAATAAAACAAATGGAAACATTGAAAAAATCATTTTTAAGATTATACAAAAGAAACATATTTAGATAATTACAAAAAGTCATAAAAAAACACGTCTTTGAATCCATCTTTGACATTGAACAACATCACAAAGCCGACTAAAAAAAGTTTATTTTTTTCGGGAGTTTTCCCATCTTTTTTATTTATGTGAATTAAATAATTTAATTAAAGATCAACAAACCAATTCCAATTACACACATTTATATCAAAATTAGGACCTCATCAGAAGAATAAAAAATATAATAAGATTACTAAATCTTTGTGTTTTAATTTATTACCTTGTCATAAACACCACGGCAACGTAAAATAATTTGATATCATTTTGTTGTTGGTCGTTGGCAGAGCAACCAGATATAATCGGTAATGCCATACGAAAAATACTTGTTAAAAGTTTTGTTTAAAATTAAAAATAGTCAAAACCTCACAAAAATATACGAAAAACGCGCTTTACAACCTCATGTGATATTAAAAAAAAACAATCTTAAACCGGAACAGCAAAAACCTTAAGTCTTAACATTCAAAATACTTTCTAGAGTAGAGTACAAATTAAACATTTGTATTTATATTCTTCCGGTCTTTTGGAAGGAGACCTTTTCTACTCCACTGTCTTTACCCCCACTCCTTCTTTAGTGAGCAAACACAAGTGGCGGCAAACATAAAACAAATGTGTCCCCACTCATCGCATACTGATGAGCCTCCTAATTCCACCCCCACACCCTTACCGCATTTTAAGCCACCCCGTCGTTTTCTTTGAAGGAAAACACACATAGCATAAAGCTTATTGTGAAAAGCTCTGAAGATTTCAGGAGTTTTTTTTTTATTGTTGTTTTGAAGGCTTGTTTTCGTCTGCAATGACTTTTTGCCACGCAAAACTAACTATACATCATGCCTCACAGCATATAATACGAGTAGGTCAGTTGTCTTTTGTCTTTTTTTAATTTTGAAACATTCTACATTTTACCTTTAAATATCTTCTGTGATTCCAATACACTAATATACTACACTGTTTTAATATATACACAACATGTAACATGTAACAAGAGAAAAATAAATCAACTTTGCTTGAGGCCTAAATTGTTGTGAAAATTTCTTTATATAACTTCGACAATTATTTTTCCTTTTTAGAATCTAGAGATCAACATATAAAGCTCAATATATGTAAGTAGTTTGGTCATAACTGTGTAGAGTTTCTACTTTTGACATACGTAATAGCTTTGACTAGTTACCATGAACACATTTTATGTCTTTTACAAAGCAACATTTATAAACATGTTTCTTAAAGTTTAAGGATTTTTTTAATTAAACATAAAAATGCAGATAAATATTATATTATGAAACTAATAATTTATATTCTAAAAAATAAATGGACAAAACACTTAAATAAGCAAAATACTATTAAATTACATTGCACATAGTATTCAATTAAAATAGAGTAAAAACGTTTAAAATTAGCTATAATATTAATGAGATCGATTATTATGTGACTAAATGTGTTAAAAAATCACATAATGTTTCAGTCTGTGTTTTAGTAAACTTTGAATATTTCAATAGTCACAGATAAAATAGTAAAAAAATATATTCAAATTAATATAATTAAGCATTGTTTATTATTTTACTTTTTTTTAGTTTGTTATCAATCGTTTAATAGTGTACGACAAATTACTACTGAAAGTTACAGCGTAGAAAAACGTGTGCAAATTATCTGTCACTGCCTGCTTATCTATCGCTGATGTAAACTGCTCACCAAAATCGAGCGATTTAATGCCTTCAGACTTCTTCCTTTGGTGCTACCAAAAATCGCAAGTATTATCGCGAGTAAGCCGCAAACAATTGACGCCTTCAACGTCAACATAAAAAAACGCCATCCAAAAAATTACAAATTGGACCTGCTGAATACGAGCCACTTAGCAAAGATACATTGGATATTTAAACAACGTTTTATTCCACACTCAATGCTTTCAAATATACTTTCATATGAATAAAAAACGATTAGATACCTCACACACAGCTTGTTTTATCAGCATTTACACAAATTTCGAGCGTCTCTGCATGAAAAGACTCTTCACTAGTAAATATTGTGTTTAATTGAGTAATAAGTTCAGATCTAAAATAAAATGTCCATACAAAATATTTATTTATTCAAGACGAAAGACATTGATTAGAGTTGTGGTTCATAAAAAATGAGGTCGCTTTTTTCTACAATATTATACATTATTTCCAATGGTGACATCTTGTTCATTAAAAATGCTGTCGAGAAGTATTCCATATTAAAATTTTACTCGTTCTTTGCTGATTGCACTCCAATACAACGTGAGATTTTCTTTGATACAGTACTGCAGTGGTGTAGCTTTTGAAATATTCGAAATATTTTTAACTGTTACATATAGTTGAATTTAAGTTATTGAAACGTTGTATATTTTCACAAATTTTGTCACCCACAAACCGGGTCTCCACTTTTGGCATTTTGTCACACGGGTGCAATATAACAGACACAGACCAAACAGTCTGCAATAGCTATATACAAGATAAAAAGTCTAGAAAAACCACAACTGCTGAGACTATGTGTATGAAATAATTATCATTTTAATATAACAACTATTGTTTGGATTTATAACAACACTCAATTTGCATATGATACTTTTTATAAGCAATCGATACAGTTAATGCGTTTTTGATGATAGAACTAATAACTACCATTAAAATGCGATTGGGTAATTTGAATCTTTAAAGTACATACATATTTATTTCTATATATTTAAATTGATTGGTTACGATGGTATTTAATATGAGGTGATATAATACAGCAATTAAAATTATGAGATTGTCGACTCATCGAAATGTAGAATTATAAAGGGTAAGCGGATCGTTGAGAATAAATATTGAATTTAATTTAGTTTGTTAATATTTAAAATTTCTTTATAAAATAGTTTGTGATCCCCCGTATTTCGATCTACGTTACATGAGGAAATTTTCCAATGATACATAACTAAGAAATTTCCATGTGTAAAAAGCTCGCAAACTCGAGAGGTCCATCTTTCGTTTAAATTAAATACTTAATTATTTAACTATAATTCGATATTTGCAGCTTAAATTTAATTGACAGTACATGCATAAAGTGGTATACAATATAATTCTCGAAAAGTATAATTCAGAGGAAACTTAGGGTACACAATTGTATTTTATCAGCTAATAATGCTGACGGTAAACGAAACTGGAATTTTATTAGTCATTCCATTTCACCAACAAGTCACATTTTAATGCTCAATAGTGGCTTAAAATAACGCTTAAAAATTGAAATATTGCTTATTGATTGCCCACAATTATTTAAATGTCCAAAAAATATTCTAGTTACAATTCTATTCAAAAGACTAGTTTACTCCAGATAAAATCACAGTCCAGTAGATTTAAAGAAGAAGAAGAACAGTTGTTCTATTTAAAATGGACTAAATCTTATTCCATACACATACGTTATAACATTCGTTGTACTTGTAGCGAAACGCCACTGACGCTTTAAGCTCGTAACTTGAACCCTCTTACATTTGATGAAGGTGTGAAGTACCATAATGATGTGTGAATTTATTAATTAAGGTGAACTTAGCGACACCTCTGGAGTGTTTACGAGGAGCTTTTAATTAACAGATACCTGTTATATACAAAATGCAACTACCAGCCTGCATTATCGTTTATAATCATCTAACCACACTGCGGAACATTTCGTTGAATAGAAAATTACTTTAGGTTGTACAATATTTTATTTAAAAATTATTATAGTTACATTACTTGATATTTATCCCACGATGTGTAGCAGTGGCGTTACTATTATTTGTAACGGCAATATAATAATGCTATAAAAAACACAATTTTCCACAGTATATTTATAATCAATACCGGTTTCACTCATCGCAAACATTATCAACATATCATACATTATCTGATTTGTTGATATTGACTTCTAAGGTATTAAGTATCACATCTTGATAGAATGGTACGATATTTAAATTGATTAAGGATATATTTGTTAGTAAAAAATTTCACATTATATTTTTAAATCAGGACCGGTTTCGCTAATCGTAAGCATTACCAACTGTTCCTTGTTATTTTTAGTTTCTTGTTTGGATAAAGCCCTAAGGCTAGGGTCTTTTTTTTTGATTTTTAGTTAAATTATATAACCGACGCTAACTGTGTATTATGTGTTAGTTCTGTTGCATCAATGTGATAGAATGTCTGAAGTAGCCGAAAGACGAAACCCGAGTCGTTAGTGACAAAACATGTGGAAGTGTACAAGGATTCAACAATTCAAATTTGATGTACAATATTTTACAACAAACTTTACAAAATTAAACAATAATCTTCTTACTTATATTAAAATACATTTTTAAATGATTTTTTTGACAATTTACAAATTTTGAATGCAAGGAATATAAGTGTAATTTTTTACTAAAAATCAAGAACAATAACGAGTTCTTTTATATGAATTGTTTTACATAAAATTCATCCACTCTGCCTCCTCAATTTCGTGTTGCATGTATCATAAATAGGCTATATAAAATAAACAAGTTTCCATTTAAACCAAAGAAATAATTAATTCATCGTAGTTTTGAGGACCAGTGAAAAAAGCTCTATTCATAATGAAATACGACACACGCGGATACAAGAATTTTAAATCTAATGCAGTTATTTTAATTGTCCACTCGGCGCATCACACTTGCAATTTATATGTAATGCCATAATCGCTTCGTCAAATGTGTAATGACGTCATTAACGACATTGTGAATTCCTGGCGCGAAGTGTTTATCATAAATACTTTATTATGTAAACGCTCATATTAAAATATAAATCAGTGATATGTCTCGTGAATGAAAGAAATTTGTTGAAGTGTTTAATTTTCAACGTTGTCATTATTTCAAACTCAGAGCTGTATTAAGGGATGAAACAAGGGTATGTTACATTTGCCTCCCACCCATATGATGCTCAAAAATGTGTGTAGTCAGAGCCATCAGTGGTTCTCATGCGGCCACCAATAGTTTTATAGTAAATATTGATATTTATAAAAATGTGTTTTTACAAATGAATTTGTAAAAGTATTATTATTTTAAAATTGATTGAATAAACCTGACTTATCCAGCATTTATTCGAATTTAAGTAAAGGACCATTTTAATAATAATACTTTTCAAAAAAGAAACTGTCACAATTTGAGGTTATGAATTTCGAATGACATTTTGCAGATCATCGATTGTAGCGTAGTAGTACATTTTTAGTAGTTCACTTTGTTTGAGTGTCATTGTGACGCAACCCGAGTACTTGCTAGTTAATAAATAAAAAACATATTTTAATTAATCATGCATGATATCGTGTGAAGGTGCTGTATGGAATTTCAATCTAAAATTTGAATCAAATGTTAAAGCTTTGTGCGACTCCACATGTTTCGTCACTATAAACACGGGTTTCGCCATTCGGCATCTTCAGACATTCCATCACACAGATGCTGTGCAACAGAACTGACGCACAATAAATAGTTGGCTTCGTCTATATACGAATAGTATTAATTACAGGAAAACACTGACCCCAAGGCAAAAACTAAATGGCAGTCAAAACAAGTTCAATAATGTTGCTCTAATAATAATTTACATAATTGCCGGTGATATATTTCATTAACGATTAATATTGTTAACGAGTAATTCTTAAAAGGGTTTTTCAACAAATAATCATTCCATCAAGCACCTGTTGATGTCGTAAATTATATCAAATTTGAATTGTTGAAGCTTTTCATATATTTTGTCACTGTTATATCCGTATGATAAATCTTGGAAATTATGCATTGAGATATATTTCAATAATCTTCTAACCAAAAAGTAGTCGGTGTCGCTCATTTTTCACAAGTCTGGCTCCAGTTGAAACACCACGAGTCCTACTTTGATTCACAGCCCTGGCACTAACACATAACAATGTTTTTGACGATTTTAAAAAGCATCATAACACGATAGCACAACGATATTGAGCAACATAACTGCCTTCACTCATTCATTTATTTGTTTATTATGATTGCCGCGTAAAAAGTAATTTCATTCCAAGACGGCAATAAAATTTCCATAAGAATTCATTCCGAGCTTAATCAAAGGCATATTATTGCGTCCGCTAATTGGCCACGTTCTTCGCACACTTTTCCAGATTTTATTTCTTCTTTTCAATTGAGTCGTTACACTAAAAATTCCTACGCGTAAAATTAATGTAGCATTGCCCCCACCCTCGCATTCTCCTCTTTCATTTCGTTTAATTAGGGCACACGCACGTCAATGGAGAACAAAAAAAGTTCCAGAGAATTTTAATGCCAGATGACACTGTTTTATATAAATTCAAATATCATTCTTGAAAAAATGAATTGTTTGTTGAATCACGTTATATATATTTAAATATAA
Source organism: Himalopsyche japonica (assembly GCA_028555115.1). NCBI lineage: Eukaryota > Metazoa > Arthropoda > Insecta > Trichoptera > Rhyacophilidae > Himalopsyche > Himalopsyche japonica. The sequence goes on along the minus strand of JAHFWJ010000068.1, from coordinate 1,220,230 downwards.
AGTCTTTTATCCACTATTTCTTCGCTTTCACTAGTCCAATATTTAAAAATTGGATGGTAGAGAAAGAAATTCTAAATTAATTGATTGATATTTATCATGAGGGCATAAAGCCGAAACTATAAATTTTATAAATTTTGTGGGACTAAAATACATTGCTATTTTTACAACGAGCTAAATTCTTATTCGTCTATTTATTCAAAAGATTTTTTTATATAATAAACACATTATTTTATCAGTTGATAATGCTTGCGACTAGCTTAAACGGTCTTTATAATTGAATATATTGTAGAAAAATGTCTAAAAAATGGGTTTTTATTATTAAAATATCATACCTTTCCATCAAGAAGTAACAAGTTAACACATTAAAAGTGTTTAATGAAACAGGTACCGCCAAACTTACTGTCTTATTTAAAAAAATATATATTAAAGCAGTCTTTAGCATTATAACATGTTTTATTGATTGATAATGCTCGCGACGAGCGAAACCAGTCCTGATAATACAAATTATTGTATAAAAAGTACTAAAAATGTGTATTTTAATGTTTAAAATATTAATCCGTCAGTTCTGTTGCATCCGTATGATTTAATGCCTGAAGATGCCGAAAAGCGAAACCCGTATCAAAACTTGTGGAATCGTACAAAGTTTTAATATTTTATTCAAATTTGAGAATGTAATTCCATAAAGTACATTCAGGCGATGTCATTCACGATTCATTAAAACAGATTTATTTATTTATTAACTATCGAGTACCCGGCATGCGTTGCAATGCCACTCAAACAAAGTGAACTACTAAAACTGTACTACTCGCTATAGTCGATGGTCTGCAAAATATCATTTGGAATTCATAGCCTCAAATTGTGACAGTTTCGCAAAGGTACCTATTTAAAAAATTAATAGTACTTGATTAGATTCAAAGTGATCGAACAGGGCAAGTATTAAAAAAAAATATTCAGTGAAAAGGTTATTCCAAAATCAAATTTAGTTTATGAACAATTGACAGTAAACAAAACGGTCGTTATTGACAAAACATGTGGAATCGTACAAAGTTGTAACAATTCAAATTTGAAAAAAATAGTTATTGTTCGTATTCCAAAGGCTTACATTTTGTCATAGCTTATACATATTTCGTTAAATGTATTATATTTGTTTTAACTGAAATGTAATATTGTAGTTTAAGACAACTTGAGAATAATTCGTTATCCCACAATCTTTGAGCGGCAGAAAGAGTGCGTAATGATGCGAGTAAACCAAAAGCTTCCCACCCTGTTTCTCCCACTCATCTCACTGTTCTGTTTCAAGCCAACTTACCCCCAGAACGTAGGATTTGAGCGGTGGGTGCCAACGGAAAGGGTGCAAGTAGGATGGGCATTTTTTAGGCCTTCTTGGTCATGTTTGCTGAATTTTAACTGATTCCTTAGACAGCAAGCAGGTATAAGATTGATATTTTAATATTTAGATTTTAAAGCAATTTAGCCTCTTTTGACTTGGCAGTGAAATGACATTGATATGAAATAACCGCTGATATTTTTAATAAATTTGGTAGCATTTATATGGAATATAATTCCAATATAAAATTATCATAGTTTATGAAATCGACTGAAGGTGTTTATTGTAATTTTTATATCAAATTTTATTTGTACGATTCCTTTTTGCATTCTATCACACGAATGCAACACAACTAACACACAATAAACAGTACGCATCGTTTATATACCAAAGGAGTTAATTAAAGGAAAAACACCAAATCTATGGCTGGGAACCACATTACAACTAAAGTGAATTTCAATAATATTGATTTATTAATAATAACACTCAATTGACTGTGATAAGTTTTGTAAACGCTAAATAATGTTAATAAATATTCCATGAAAGAATTTTTCAATAAATAATACTCAGATATCATTAAAATGCAATTGGGAAATTTTAGACTTAGAATTACATGTGGAATAGTATAAGGTATCTAAGATTTTTTAAATATCGTATACTAATACAACTATTTCTGAAGATGCCGAAAAGTGAAACGTAGCCTGTGAGTAAGAAAACATGAGAAGACTTCCAACGTACAAATTTAGTAAACTAACGCTATGAACATTTCAATTAGAAAGTACTTAAACTTTATTTATGAAGAAAATTTTGAAGAAATATGATTTCAAAGAACGGAAGTGTTTGTTTATATTGTATATTCATTTAAATATGATTCTTTCTACCGAGAATTGCTATTTAACATTATAAAAGAAATATTTTCGGGTTCGAAACTTTCCATTCTTAATGGTATATAATAAAAACTCACCTGACATCAACAATGCATTTCACGCGTACAGTATAACTAATGGTAACCCCAACCCTGCATTTAAAAAAAACCTGTGAAAGATAAGAGAATGGGGACGAGGGGTTGAAAGATGCTGAGTATAATTACAAAATGTAAAAGAGTCTGTCGTAGAAGACGAAGAAGAGGCCGGATATATGTTTTATTGATGGTTCTACGTGATTTTTTTCTCCTTGTCTGAGTAGCGTGGAGTTTCCGTTCCGGATTGATTTACGCCATTTCTATCTTGCTATTTCTCATTGTTTCAAACATGTTGGAAAAACACACACACAAAAAATTTACCACTCACAAAATAATATATCGAATTCTTTGCCTATTCGAACAGTATATTATTTTTAAAAATCTTGTAAATTTTAAATCTGTTTATAAACATATTTATTTCATAAGTTTCAACAATTCAAATTTGATTTAGAAACTCCATCAAGCTTCAGTCGATATCATAAATTAATCAAAGAGTGTCTTTATAAAACTTATTATGTATAATCATTATTTTGGTTGAATGAAAACGTATACATAAAATTTATTCAACTCGCAAGGTGTGTATATTTTATTTTGATGAGTCATTACTTTCAACCTTTCTTTAAATCCATTAAGGAAATTATATTATCGACTTTCACATAAATGATTAAAAAAGTAATAAATTTTATTTTATAGTTAATGCAATGTTATTTAAAAAATCATGACTTTTCAGTTTGATTCTACTTTATTTGCATAATTTACTATATCAACTGAGGTTTTTCAATATCAAATTTGAAAATTTTTATATTTCCATACCTTTTCCTAATCACCTTCTAAATTTCGCCTTTCGGCATCGCGTAGACTGCAATATTACGTAGTTTGTGTTACAATCGTGTGTTGGAATGCGTTTATGCACTGACTGGCTGTCAATGAATGTCTGAAGATACCAAAATACGAAACCCGAGTCGTAAATGAAAAAAAAAAATGTGGAAATGTATACATCATAATGTAATTTATGATATCGACTGAACGTGCTTAATGGAATTTCAATATCAAATTTGAATTGTTTTGAACAACTTTGTACGGTTCCACATGTTTTATCGCTAACGACCCGGGTTTTGCCTTTCAGCATCTTCAATAAAAATTAATAGTTAAATTTGTTTTAGCTATAATATACTGCTTGCCTTGGGGTAAGTGTTTTCCTATAATTAATAACTTAAGTATATATACGATGCTAACTGTTTATTTTTCGTCAGTTCTGTTGCATCCGTGTGATAGAATTCCTGAAGATGCTGAAAGGCGAAACCTGGGTCATTAGTGACAAAACATGTAAAATCGTACAAAGTTATCACAATTCAAATTAGTTTTATTATTATTTATTATGCTAGTGAGTGCTTACGATATGGTTTTTGTTAAAAAACATGCGAATCACCCTGTGCATCGTCATATATCGCTCAAATCGCTAAAGTGTCACTTACGCTCTTTTATCTTACTCGTTTCGATATTCAAAGTAAAGGGGGGAAACGGAACGAAAGGCGAAGGAAACAAGGGAGTGTCAGGCGGACGGGGTATGGAGACGGGTTGCGCTGAGGGGTGGCTCGGATGGGGGAAGTTCGCCCAAGAAAAGCCTTGATTGCTTTTTTAATTAGTTTTTTTAGACGACTCCCCGCGCCTTCTAACGTACGCGCCGGGAAATGAGAAAGATGTGGGCCGGATCGAGGGCGGGCGCGCACCACGAATGCCAATCATCACCGCCGAGCACTCGGAATTTATGTTAGAAGCCACTTACTTAAAACAAGCATGTGTTTGATCGTAAGGGAATAATTTGCCCATTTTCTAACACATATTCTCATGTTTTTTTATTAAAGTAATTCTCTCTGAGATACCAGTTCTGTAATGACACCTTTTTAGTTTTGTTCCATAATATGCATATTCTAAATCGATCAATCTTTAGTTAAAGATTTTTTCACTTTTAATGTGTAAACTGTGAATTCTTGATGGAAATGCATGATATTTTAAATAATAAAAACACATCTTTAGTACTTATTTCCACAATATATTTTTTGATCAGAACCGGTTTCGTTCATCGCAAGCATTATCAACTGATAGAATACAATTTAAAAAAAGTCCATTTGTGCAAAACAAAAAAATAATTTGATTAAGATTAATGTTTGTTTAATTGAGATTTTATGTTAAAGATGTCACCTCTTTCCATTGTACTTATTCGACTGATTTTAAAACGTTTTTTTGTTCTTCTCAACAATTATTTAAGCAGCATTTCAATCGTTATTCGTCGTAACAAAGATCATATTATAATAGTTTGATGACCCTCTCAACGTAATTAAAATAACTATTAGTTTAACCCATTCGCTGTTGAAATATTAAAAAACTTAATGATAAAGAAAGTACATAACAATTCAGAATAAATTTACTTAAAAAATTGTGTGAAAGTGACATTTTCGGCATTTTTCAAACTCGTGTATTTGAATCAGGGCTGACAAACACGATTTTCCCTCCTGCAGGCAACGGGTTAAAAACTTTGACAAAACAATCTCGTAATTAATTGATTAATTCCGAAAAGATTAAAATTGAAATCTTTGACATGGTTGTATGGTTTTGAGTAGATCCTATTAATGTTAATTCAGATGGCCTTTGGATAAAAAAATATTTTGGTCATTTAACTGTAGGTCTGCAAAATATTTATTGATTGACCCACTGCTCAAGTAAAAGGATTTGCCAAGTAAAACAGGAGGACAATGAAAGGGGAAAATTAGGACGGCTACACCCTTTTCGAAAACAAAAAGTTTCCAGAAACCATTCCTTATTTTCAATTCGCAAATATCTCATTGATTTAAGCTGGCAACGAACAAACAATTGTTATATGTATTTTATTCTATAATTATTTTTAGACTTTAATTAAATAAAAATGGACAATATACAAGTTAAAAATATTATGCTCAATATAACAGCTTAGAGAAGGTTATTTTTCGATTTTAGCGATTGAACACGTAAAAACATTTTGAGCTAGTAAAAAGAACTTCATAAACATTAAGACGTGTTTGTATTACATAATGCAATTATTTGATATTTTTATAACGGTTTGTTATCCTTAAAGACCTCTAAGAAATTAGGGAAGGGTTAAATTGATTAATTTAACACAATTTACGATACCGACTATGTGTGTTTAATGGAATTTCAAAATTAAATCTACCTTTTTCAAATGTAGTCTCCTTTTTAATTTCAACGGTGAGTTCAATGAGTATTTCGTAATACTTTAAGATAACAAAGCATGTAAAATCATACAAATTTTCAACAATTTCAATTTCATATTGAAATTCCATCAAACATCTTCAGTTGATATCATGAATTAAAACAAAATTTTAAATGTGCTTATATTTTTTTTTTTTTTTTGGAATATCAAATTGATGGAGCGTAAAGATCTATGACGCGTCAACATCAGAGCTCTTCATCTTTTGTAAATAGTTTTTTTTATAATTCTTGTGTGATTGCTGACAAACTTATATCGCTGCAGAGCTGAGCAATCCACGGTGAAGTCGGTTCACGTGGACATTCCTCGACATACCATTGCCTTTACACCAAAAAGTAACGCAATATATATTTAAAATCGTAAAAATGCATAACCAAAATATACCCATAGAAAAGTCCCTATTTAAATTAATAATAATTAAAGTAACAAAAAGACACATGTCATAAAAGAGATCACAGCAGATAATGAAGTGAGAAATGCATACACAACAGATTCTGTCGACGCTGTCGGACCCCATAAGTACCACACATTAAGGTAGCTATTATTCTAAGCAAGGAAAAACACACTTTTAATATTCAAATTTGTTATTTGAAGCATTCATAACAAGTATTTTCATCACTTATCAATCATTCCTCTAGCGACGTTCTAGATTAACTACTGAACATATAGTGAACTACAGGGTTGTCATAAAAAACATCACAGTTTCGAAAATGTATAGTTAATTATTGAAAGCTTTCATTGCTAATTATGGAGATTGTGATCGATAGTGATACAAGGGTAGATTTGCCACTGTGTTTTAGTTAGTTTTGAGGGTAGTTGTGAAGATCAGTCGTAGGGTAATCTCGAAGTAATTGTTACTCTAACATTACGAAAATATATGCAGCGCTAATAAAACACATCCAAAATAATGTTTTGATTCCAAATGCGTTTTTTTCTATCTATATATAAAGAAATTATAATCCAATCTCGATAATAAGTAGCTTGCTTCTGTGATCTCCTTATGAAGTTACTTCAACAAAAGTTTCTTCTACGAGAACTGCTTGCTTTAAATCTCTTTTTATAAAGAGTAATGATATAACACGGTGAAAAAAATAGCAATGAATTTTAGTTCTACAAAATTATTATTTTTTAAGATATAGTTGTTAGCTATTTCAGCTCACGCCATCGTCAGATCTATCCACTACTACTAATACTATTAAAAACTAATTTTAAAAAATAATTTTGTAGAACTAAAATAAATTGCTATTTTTTTCGCCGTTTTTAATGGAGTTCTACCAAGTGAATTCCAATTCAATCAAGTAATGATATAATAAATTAGGCTGAGAAAAATTTGGACTAGCTACGCCCTGGATTTTTTAGGATTCAATAGATGGAAAAGAAATTTTAAGGTATAACAAACATCTATATTTATTGATTGAATTGGCATTCACTTGGTAGAACTCCATTAAAACACGGTGAAAAAATAGCAATGTATTTTAGTTCTACAAAATTATTTTTAACAAATATAGTTGATAGCTATTTCGGCTTACGCCATCGTCAGAACTACTATAGTTCTGACGATGAAATTCTAAATGAAACAATAGGTGTCTATGACAATAAGATTATATGTGGGACGGAAGTGGTCCTTCTGGAAGCAAATTAGACCACCCCTTTTTACAACGGCTGTACAATCTATATTTAATTTTTTGTTATATATATATATATATATATATATAAAATATATTGTATATATATAATTTATGTGGAATTGCATTATCAAATTTAATTGTTTTAGTTAATCTACATTTATGCATGAAAACACTATACTTAGCACAGTTTAATATTATTCAAATTTGGAGCGGTTTCTCTAATCGCAAGCATTATCTACAGTTGGTCGGTCCTGAGCTGAATAATATGAAATTGTAGAAACAGTACTAAACATTTTATTTTATAATTCATATACAGAAGACCAAATATCAAAAAAAAATCGTATTATCAATGATGTCAATCAAACTTATATAGGTCATGACAAAAAATATATCATATTTTATTCAAATAATTAAAACATTTTTATGATTAGGACCGATTTCGCTTATCACTATCACTGGTAGATAATAGCATTATTTTTTTTTATTATTCGAATAAAAAGACTCTCTTCAGAGAAGTGACAATTGGCATCTTAAAACCATTTTTTATTATGAATGTCAGCTCTTACATGAAAATTTTGACACTGTCTGAGTCTCAAATAAAAGTTTTCAAAAAAACATTTTATCTTTTATCTCAGAAGTTTTTACTTACATGTAACCCTATAGTCTGTAATAGTGATTATGGACACACATTGTTTCCCCGCAAGCGTGTTTTAAATAATAATTGATCGAGTCTAGAGATAGAAAGGTTATGTAGTCCGGTGAAAGAATGTGTTAGAGGCACTTCCAGTTCCATACGGGCGGACAGAGGAAGGTAATCTTCCGGAAAGATTAACACACTGATAACTGCCACTAGTATTTTTTCGGGGGAAAGATACAAACAAAAAAAACTGCTAACAAGACTATAAGCGACTTCCAAAAGGTCTGTGTCGTTCAGAATTACAATCAACTTAACGTTTTGGTTTTTTTTCGGCAAAGATTAGTGAATAACTTGGATGATTAAATACAATTAAACATGCATACATTTGTATTTTTACAGATAATAATGAAATTAACTTTTGTAAAAAAAAAATTATATTTTTTCGCGAATTTGAAGAACAAATTTGTAAATCTTTGATACTTACTTTTTACGCGACATTTACGGAACCAAATTATCAAATTATATGAAGATAAAATTTTTTTGCACGATTTTTTATTCACGCCACTTTCTTTGACTAATAAATCGCGTTAAAAAAGAATTGGGTGTATAGTATTTTTAATCATAAAAAAACACATTTTTAGTACTACTTCCACAATATATTTTATGATCAGGACCAGTTTCGCTCGATGCGAACATTGTCAACTGATTCATTTTCACCAAGAGAGTCAGTGAAAATTTTGTATCGCTTATATATGTTACACACAAGGGGAATAACAAAAAAATATATAAGCCCTAAGGCTATGAACTAAATATATAAATATATCTGAAGTATTAATTAATGCCGATTCGATTTTAATGATGTTTAAATTTTGCCATAATAACCTTATAACTAATAGAGTCTTATTTATGACATTATAATGAGATGTTTTCACAAAAATCAACTACCATTAAAACTTTATTCCATATTTTAATACTTAATTAAGGTACCAACTTATTTTAACTGGGTAGGTTTTGTTGGGAATAAATATTAAATCACTTATTATTGCAAGAATTAAACATATCAGATTTTTATGAATTTAATTCATCTTACATAAGAGTTAAGCAAAGGATATTTTTTTTATTTTTACATAATTTTAAACGGTCTCTAATTCTTCTAACGATATATAACGACAAATTGTTTTTTGTTTAATTTAACAGCTATTTTAAGTAACATTCTCTAATTTTTTAATAACTAAAATCTTATATATCTCTCTCTTTTCCGGTCATTATGAATATTCGCAGCGTTTTTTTTATCTAGTACAACTAGGACAGGTAGTTAAATCAATATGTCCATTGTAACTTGTCAACTGTCAAAATTTGCTCATCACTCACTCTCTCTCTAAGAACACTCTTTTTACCGTCTACACATCTTGCTGTTTACATATCAAGCTATACCGTATTGGAACTACGTAGTTCATACTTTCAATACAGGTATTCTTCAACAATAATTCAAGAAAAAAAATGATATTATTCTCATAACTGTTGTGTATAGTTTACAAGGAAATTACACATAATATTTGTTTGAAAAATTTCATACAAAACTATTATTAGCTCTTGCCATACACCATAAAGTTTTCATGGTTCTTGATACACGATTTTTTTTTATAAAAATATAACATTACAGAATAGATTTCAAATTTTGTAAATAGATTTTATATTCAAAACCATAAAAATTCCATGCAGTTTCTTTTGTACTTACTTATAATTTAATGCATATCAACATGTGATATTTTAATTTACTCATAGAAACTGTAACGAAAATATGAATAAGTATGAAAAAATAATTCAATATAAATGTGCAGAAAGAGCTTAAACAGTCATGCATAAATGTTTTACGATGTAATTATTGTAGTGTTTATTAATTTTTTCAGTGTATATCTTTCTACGTTGATACTTTTTATTTATTTAAATGTAGTTTAAATATGAATATTTTCGCTGCCGTTATTTGATGACTTGACAAACGTCAACCGTATGAGCTTAATAATTACTTCGAAAACGATTAATTCAGTCAGCAAGGCAAGAGCTCAATTTCCAGTCAAACAGAACTTTTTTCAATCAACATATCAATTTCTCTTCAAAGGCGGTTCAGCTTTTGTCAAAAAATCGTAATAGATAATACACTACACATTACGAGAAAATATAGATTTAAAAAAGAATATGTTTTTTTTTGTATATTTTTGGCTTGTTGTAAATGTTGCCGCTAATATTTGTAATGGAATGAGGCATGAATTAATTTGAATTGTTACAGCATCGTACGATTCGACATGTTTTGTCACTAACGATCCGGGTTTCGCCTTTTGGCATCTTCAGGCATTCTGACACACGAATGCGACAGATGCACAATAAACAGTTTGTATCGTCTATATCATCGTTTTAACAATTCAAATTTGATATAGAAATTCCATCAAGCACATTTAGTCGATATCATAGATTAAAGTATGATTTATTTGGTTTACATCAAAGCTTTCAATTTTTTTTTTTTAATTTACTGTCTTAGATGATGAGATAGATGATATGTCAAGCCACTAATAAGCATAAGAACACAAACGCTGGTTCATCGAAATAACTTCGCGACTATGTTCAAAAATGAGGAAAAAGAAATGCAATACGATGATATGTTGATATTATTTTTCATGCGAAGTTTCTTTCGATCCGCCTATTACCGGAGTTCTATTGTTCTTTTTCACTCCATCTTTGCCTATTTTGGATACCACTTTCAGAAACCGTCCCATACTTAAAACGGTAATCATAATATTGCCATTAGGAACTATTCCGCTGCTCTTATCTGGTACATTTTTATTGTTCTGAGGTGCAAGTATTTCTTTTGCGTAATAATCTTGTATTTGAATATTTTTATTTTTTGTTGAAAGGCAACGTTTAAATATATCGCTGTAAACAATGTAATATGTGCTTAAACGACAAACGTACAGTTACGTAATATTGCATAATGTGGATATGAAAACATTTTAGAAACTTGCTGACATCCGAAATGTGTTATGGCAAATTATTGTAACACGGTGGAAAAATAGCAATGTATTTTAGGTACAAAATTTATAAGGTGTATAATTAATAGCTATTTCGACTTCATCAAACCAGCAATCAGATCAGTAAATTACTGTATTTATTATTAGATATTTTTATTAAATTTGAATGCAACAAAACTGTCAGTTCTGTTGCATCCGTGTGCTGGATTGTCTGAAGATGCCGAAAGGCGAAAACCGGGTTGTTAGTAACAAAATATGTGGAATCGTACAGAGTTGTAACAATTCAAATTTAATTTTGAAGTTTCATTAAGCACCTTTAGTCGATATCATGTATTAGATACTTTTATATTGTTAACTTTCACTTATCAGTGTAAAGGCGTGAAGTTTTAAGCGGTATAAACAAGTTTTCAGTACTATTTCTGCATTATATTTTTCTGCGTTAAGTTTTTTTGAATATGGTTGTTTTTTATATCGAATCAGTTATTGATGGTCGCGATGAGCGAAACCGGTCTGGATTGTAAAATAAATTGCAGTAGCATTGAAAATTTGTGTGAAACTTTTGATTAAATTTTAATGAAAAAACACGATCATTACCAACTGATCAGTTGTCACCAGTTCATATCATCAAATATATTATGAAAATAGTACAAAAAAAGTGTTGTTTTTATTTAAATATCATACGTTCCCATCAAGAAATGACAGTAAGCACTTTAACAGCTGTGTAACAGTCATTGATAATAACTTTAAATCACATTCCATATTAAGATTCTTAAAGATTTTCCACGAAACCTAGTTCAAATGTGAGAATATGTTTACGAAACGATTATTTTACTTCTTTCACCAGTGAAACGTGTAAAGGATATTGTAGCACTAAATATTTTAATAATTAGCTCGGTAGTTAACGTTTAACGAAATTTACGACAAATCAGACTTTATTTTAACACGAATATTATACCTATGCACCTACAATATAACACTGTATGATTATTCGTCTCAACAGTTGAGACGCTAGCAGTCAGTGTATTACGACACTATTCATCCATTTTAATAAAATATCCTCCAAAATACGTAAAAATATTCATCAGCTACGAAACTTGTAGTTTTTTTTGTTTTTAATACTAATATAATTCATTATTTCTATTCTATTTCTGATCGCAAAGAAAAAAATATTATAAATCTTGTCTTGAAGAATAAGTATAAACGACAATTATTATGTTGAGACACTTTTTGTGTTCAATTGTCTCCACTACATCAGACTCGCATGCAAAATAGCTTGACTGTACTTTACTCCCAAAATTACTGACAGACCACCTCACTGATGAAAGAAAGCTTACAGATCATGAGCGATGAAATATAAATTTTAATTTAAAAAACAAATCCCTTAGAACTTCAATACAAAACAAAATTTTCTTCTTATGGAGAATCGTGAAATAAATTGTTCAAATCAAAACAAATATACAGTTAGGTAAAGTAGTAATACAACGACCCAATTTCCAGGATAAAATCGTGGCCTTTCAATGACTTAATTATTATTAAATTTTAATTGTTGATATTTTGTTTATTCCATATGGTTTGATGACTCATATGATATGATACGAAAATCACACAGAATTAATTGAAAACATAGTATCCAGGCTGGATATTTGAATCCACGCACAAAGACAATTTATTTCAAGACAGTAGAAACATTTGACTTTTAAAGTATTAACTGTTACTTCTTGATAGAAAGGCATGATATTTTAAGTAACAAAAACACATGTTTAGTACCTATTTCCACAATATATTTTTTGATCAGAACCGGTATCGCTCATAATAATACTCGCAAACGTAATCGCTTGGTAATTCTCGCGATGAGCGACACCGGTTCTGATCAAAAAACACATTGCGGAAATAAACACTAAAAAATGTGTTTTTATTATTTTAAAAAAGAAACACTTTTTTAAATTTATTTTTACGCGCTACCTAAAATACACAAAAACTAAATTGAATTGGATATTTAAAGCAACCTCAAAAACAACAAGCAATTTCCCATACTTTACACTTGTGAGTAATCCAAGCGTAATTTTCTGATAAAAACGTTACTTAGCAGGAATATTTCAACAAGAACCGTTTCCCTAAATACAAAAACTTTCTGTTCCGAAGCGAGTACACATAAAGTTAGTACTTTAACATAACATCTTGTAAGCTAATTACTATTTAAATAAAATTAAATTTAGATATCATAATAACTTTCACATTTAGGCAAATAATTAAATTGATGAGAAAACTGTTATTACAGTGACTCGAACGATCCAAATCAGAACGAGAAGCCAGTAATATTGATTACTGTGTTTCTGACCCCACGGATATTGTTGTACCAAATACAGATTTTTTAGTTATCATAAAAACTACAATAAATCAATATAACATTTTAGCGCTCACATCTTGTTGATTTGCGTGCATTCTACCTAATCTTCTTTATAGATGACCCAGGAAGTTACACTAATTTGCTTCTAGAAAAACAATTGAATTACCCGTAGATAAGTTCAGTTTTTGAACCTCGTTAATGACAGAGACGTATCAAACATATGGCAATCTTATCGACATGCAAAATTTTTGTAAAAATGAACAATGAAATGAAGGCATAAAAAACAAAATTTTGTTTAACAAAAAATATTTCCATATACAGCAGACATAACAATGGTAATGTTTAATGTCCGTTGATAACCATATTGTTACATATTCGTACCAAAGTATATTGCTTGTTAATCAAATAAATATTAGAAAGTACTGTTTTAACGTATTAAATTGCTTTTTAATTTTTATATTTTGTCAGACTGATTTTTATACGATAAAACTACCAAACTGGTCGTTACTTATGACATGTTTTTTAGTGCAATATTCTTTTAGATTACGTGGTGAATGCATTTAATTATTAAATAAAAATTTGGATGTATTTTATGTTTATATTTTTCGATGCACTATTTTTTTCATGTTTAAATCTTTCTACATTTTTACACTTGAAAATATAGCAATGAGCTATCATCTATTCGTTCCTCCATTCCCGTTCCATTTATTTATATATATATATACACATAAGACTGTTTTCGTTATATTAACATTTGTTCATTTATCGAAAATTTCTGTTAATACCGATCACTGTTTCACTGACTTGACAACAAAGATTATGCTAGAAACAAATAAAAATTTTAAGGTTACTTGTGCTAACTATCACTTCGTGGTGGAAAAACAGCATATATAAAATATGAAAACACAATGCTTAATGCCATCTAAGAAAATATATATTTTTAAAATTAAGAACAGTTTCGTTCGTCACGAGCACCATCAACTAATTATTACTTGATACTGATCTTATTTTTATAAAAAAATAGAAATAGAAATTAACATTGCATTTTTATTATTTAAAGTAACAATTTAACACGTTTAAGTTATATACTGTCAGCTCTTGGTGGAAATACTTTTTGTTAAAACAAATAAAGCCATTTTTTTGAAACTATGTACGATTCCACACGTTTTGTCACTAACGACAAGGATTTCACCTGTCATCATCTTCAGGCATTCACACGGATGTAACAAAACTGACCTGACAATAATACAAAGTTTGAACAATTCAAATTTGATATTAAAGTTTAATCAAGCACATTTAGTCGATATCATAAATAATATACCATGTTATCATTTATTTTTTAAACAGTTGATAATATTCGTGAAGAGCGCGAAACCAGTTCTGATTAATTATTGTAAATTGAAACACTACCAAAATGTTTGCGTTTATTTATCAACGAAATTAATTAAAAATATTGGTATTTGGTGTTTTAAAAACCCACGAAAATGTCACAAAACCTTACCGGGCTCTTTATTGACTTGATTCGATCCTGTTGCATAGATTATGTGTGTAAGTGTGTATACGAACATATATATTTCTAGGCACACATGCCAAGCACGAAGCGTGTTTGATAAATGTCTGAGATTTTTTGAAAATAGAGCGCTCTAACAATTACACTTTTTGTCGACGGAATATCTCAACCTTAAAGATTTTAATCGACAAAAAAGTGTTGCGAGAAAAATTGTCAACATTAATTGTTTTTTTTTTTAATAATGAAAATTACAACCGTTTTAAATAGCCATTTTGTTGTACATGAAATATTTATTAAGGCATTAGTATTAAAAAATAATTACTTATAAAATAATATGTGGAAACTTCACGATGTGTTTGTAGATAATAAAATAACAGTATTAATTATTTAGACAATGAAAATGGTCGTTTTTATTATATCGAGCGATGAAAGGCAAAAACCGATAATTGCGCATTTTGTATTTATTTAATAATAAACAATACGTATTCGTATGTAACCTCATTTCCCACAGTATTTTAACATATTTAACTAGCTAAACCTGATATACAATAAAATTTTAAAACATTTTTCTTTGTTAACAACTGTACTCAACGTTGTACCAACCACCTCCCATCGCGGCTTCACTCTCTCTTCTTACAGGGTATATTCCGCAATGTAAAAACGTCATGCGTAATTCATTTTTTTTGCCCGGAATATCCAAGGAAAAATTGTTCAAGATTTATTGATTGAATTGAAATTTACTTGGTAGAATGCCATTATAACACGGTGTAAAAATAGCAATTTATTTAAGTTTTACAAAATTTATAAGATATATAATTGTCAGCTATTTTATAAATTTTATATAACTAAAATACACAGCAATTTTTTCACCGTGGCAAATTACATAATAAACTTAGTTATAAATAATTAGCTGATAATTATAATTTTGAAATGATCATGATTCGAATCGGTTTCACTTAACCGAGGTTTGAGATGAACGATCATATAATATATATATGGTATAAAAAAGATTTCCATAAAATAAAAATACACAGTCATATTAATATTTTTTTTATGCTTATATTTACTGAAAGTTCCCACGAAAAAATTCACAGTTTTTTTGAATTTGAAATAATATGCAAAACAAAAATCCATATTGTTGATCAAAAAAACCTTACGGAGATTGTCAGGACAAATCGAGTTTTACTTGAACACAAAAAATAATTTGTACACGAAAATGTAATATGCTTTATATTTTTGAGTTTCAACTGTCGACACACTACAATCAGAAGTCGTAGTTGTAGTAACAGTTGAGACGTAAGCAGGGAGAGTTAAGCGACGATCATAAAATAAAATATAATACTTTGAGGGTAAAAATAATAGATAACAAGTGAAACAAATAAACCAAATGCAATCAATATATTTGGTTTATAATACTTTTTATCATAACGCGGGAAATTAACATGTTTAAAATGGAAAATTATTACCACAGTGCGAAAAGAACTAAACAATAGGGGGTGTATAAAGTTTGATAGTGAAAAAATATTCGAGTGAATATATTGTGTTAATTTAGTTGTCTCGGTTTGGCCATATATCCTTTAATGTGACAGTTTCCAACCCCTATGAGCCGCATTCATAACACAATGAAGCATTTAGTATGGCGGATAAAGAAAACCGAATAAATACAATTTATACAATTCCACCACACCACAGGAAAAACATCCCTCGGGCATGTGAGATGTAGTTCATTTCATGAAAGTTGAGATATAAATTCGACAAGCCGAGGAAAACCACAAAATGTACATTTTTGAGTAAAATTTACTTTAAATCGAAAAACTATAAAATTCATACGTAGTTAAAAAATAATTAATTATATTCGGTATATTATGTACAACGTCAATCATCTTATTTTATAATTTATGATATCAAATAAAGCGCTTAATATAATCTCGGTATCAAATATGAATTATTGAAACTTTGAATTGTCTATATTTGTATTGTCACTAATGACCCGACTTTCGCCTTTTGACATTTTCAAGCATCCATTCCTAAGCATTAGGTTTCAGTTTGTACAATTATTTATTTTTATTTTTTGTTTGTATCGTAGCCTTAGGTTCTATGTAGAATGATTATAACGTCGCATTTATTTTCATTACTGGACGTTTTCAAACAAACCCATACTTAAAAAAGTAACAAGCAAATATTTGCAAAATAAAATTGATATTCAACGCTTAAAAACTAAGAATTGTCTTCGACTTTTACGCAGACCTATTCAAAATGAGGATGCATCACTAATGTTCATTGATTATAATTATTAGTTGGGAATCTTGTGGAGAATTCAGTAAACCAATGCCAAAGAAATTTTCATGACGCATATGCAGTTGGTATGTTTTCGCTATTAAACCATTTGAATGTGGAATTGAAATGACGGAATTTCTATATCAAATTTGAACTGTTGAAACTTTCTACAAATCCACATGCTTTATCATTACATGAGTTTTTCCTTTCGGCATCTTCAGGCGTCCTACCGCATGGATACAATAGAACTAACAGTCGGTTAACTAAATACTAGAGGAATGGAAATACATACTTTTAGGTTAGAATATATACTGGTTTAATTGATTTTATGTAACCGATATAAAGTGTTTATTTTATGACAGTTCTTTTCAACCCATGTTATAGAATGTCTGAAAATGCCGAAAGGTGAAGCCCGTTTCATAACTAACAAAACACTTGGAATCGAACAAAGCTTCAGCAATTCAAATTTAATATAAATCACATGTTGAAAATGTTTGTATTGTCATTACAAGACTTCACATAAAAAAAATATGCACATTTTTTTACTAGATTCCTTTTCGTCGGTTGAACTTTTTACCGTTCTCAAGTAACCTGTGAGGGGATAAATTATATTTTCACACAAAAGATACTGCTTCCCGTGATATCCTAGAAATGAATTTATATGTGGTAACTGGTTTTTGAAAACGATTTATACACGCGTTCTAACGAACAATTATGCTATGAGAATGTGCGACTCCCGAGGTACATTACCCCGCCATTTTTTAGCTATCTGAATCGCACCAACAAAGCTGTACTCAAATTTCGTAGATGTCTGAACACCCTGTACTATTGTGACATAACTAAAGTGATAATCTTGTTCCACATTTACTCCACAAGGATTAATTAATACTTGATGAAGTACAAAATAAATTTATGATATCGTCTGAAGGTGCTTGATGGAATTTCAATATCAAATTTGAATTGTTACATCAGGCATTCTATCACACGGATACAACAGGACAAAACAAAATGCGATTAAAACACAATTATATACGAAATTTTTAAGTTATAGTTCCACAGTAGATAGGAGTAGAACAGAAGAGAGCGAATCAAAGTCAATATTTCAAAAGTTGCTTTGTTACTTTGTATATAGACGATGCTAACTGTTTATTTTACTGATTGATTGAATTGGCATTCACTTGGTAGAACTCCATTATAACACGGTGAAAAAATAGCAATGCATTTTAGTTCTACAAAACTATTTTTAACAAATATAGTTGATAGCCATTTCGGCTAACGCCATGTTCAAATGTACATTACTGCATTTCTACACCACTATATATAGATAAGTAAATGTAGTAAGTGTAAACATAGTTCTAACGAATGCGTAAGCCGAAATAGTTATCAACCGTATTCTTTATAATTTATATAGAAATAATATATAATACATTGCTATTTTGACACCGTGCATATATTACTACTTAAAAATGATAAAAATAAATGCATTGAAACTAAAAAATGCGTTACGACGAGATTTCTTTGCTATCTATTTTTATAATCGCCCTGTCTTGATTTAGGGTTGGTTATTATACAGTACTATATTTGTTAAAAATAAATTTGTAGAACTAAAATACATTGCTATTTTGTCACCGTGTTGTTTATTTTACGTCAGTTCTGTGGCGTCCGTATGATAGAATGCCTGAAGATGCCGAAAGACGAAACCCACGGTCGTTAGTGACAAAACCTGTGAAATCGCACAAAGCTGTATCAATTATTTGCTTCGATCAGACTGCTTGAAGTTTTTTATTACCGCAAAAGGCTTTTATTTATAATAATAATAATAAAATTTTTTTAGTACTTATTTCCACAGTTTTTTTTATCAGGGCCGGTTTCGCTCATCGCAAGCATTTTCAATATATAGTAATTATTGAGACTTACAAGATACAAGATTTTTATCTCGAATACTTGTCACCAAGCAAAACCGCGGCGGATATTTGAACGACGTTATATTTCACACTTTGAGTTGTAAAATATAATTTCAAATGAAAAAAAAATGAGTGGATATCTAACACACAACTTTATGTATTACATTTTTGCAATTTTAAGCGTTCCTGTTACCCCATTACACCCCTTATGTCGGTAAATATAAGTATGTAATGAATGAATGAAAGCATTTATTTTAAAAGCTCTTTTTGTATTACAAATAATTATTTACATTGAATCATGATTGTCTTAAACTTTTTTTGTGTCATTAAAATTAATTAAAAATTGTTGCTTATACAATCTTTTGAATTAATGTTAATTGGTGTGTTAATTAATAAATCTTTATCGTTCTGTGGCGAGTATAATTTCGATTTGAGAACGTTACGCGGTGATGTAAAAAGCATTTATTTATTGGGTCAAAAACCTTTCAAGGAAGCTCTGACCAGTCGATCACGTTGCGATCTTCTTTACCGACCTCCTCAATCAAATGCATTTATCTATCAATTTTATTGAGTGATTTACGATCGATTCCCGCCAACAAAAGTGAGTGAGGGAATTTTGCTGAATACGAAATGAATCAGGTACAGTAGCGTACGACATGAAACAAAAAAAAGCTTATTTTTTTATTATTTTAAACTTTCAACGTCTACACATCATAAGTTTTGTTAAATTTGAATTGTTATAACTTTGTACAATTCTATAGGTTTTGTCACTAACGAACCGGGTTTCGCCTATCGGCGACTTCAGGCATTCTATCACACGGATGCAACAAAACTGACATAAAATAAACATTTAGCATCGTATATATACAGAGTAATAAAGCAGCTATTGAAATATCGGTTTTCATTCGCTCTCTTTTGTTCTACTACTATCTATTATGGAACTATAACTCAATAAGTTTGTATGTAATTGTGTTTTAATCGCATTTTGATCGAATTTATTGCAAATATATATGTTATAAATAATAAAATATATTAATAATCTAAATGCTTGAAAAAATGGTTAAATTTATAATGTTCTCACATATCCAATTAAGTTTATTTTTGTGTTTTCGTCTGTCTTGAATTCAAACAGTGTATCCTATACGTGTTTAAATTTCGTTGCTTCTTCCTAGAAATGCCCCTCTGCTTGCATAGTCTCGAACGCTACTCAATTCGTCCGCTTCCGTCGTTTCCCACATCTTTTACGAATTTTAATTTTTCCTCTTCTAAAACCAATAGAAGGACAATCAAAGTTCACTTATTATGGTAATGAGATTTGTTTGACGGCATATTATCACATTTAAATAATTGC